>JBBBVU010000017.1:21830017-21847288 GCA_037177055.1 Atherinosoma microstoma
TAGATAGATAGATAGATAGATAGATAGATAGATAGATAGATAGATAGATAGATAGATAGATAGATACTTTTATTGATTGTAAAATAATATATAGTCACATACACATTGTTTATTAGTTAGTCCTATGTTAATCAGTCAAATTGATCATTTTGTCTGTTTATTTTCAAATTAAAAAGAAAATAGAAATATCTACCAATCAGTGTTTGTGAAAATGATGTCTCATGCTCCTTAAACCACTCTTTCACAATTTGTGAAGAAACAATCCATTGATGGAATAATCTGGTCATTCAGAGTATTCAGGTAGTCAGCTGACCTCATTCTTTGGGTAAATAATGTTACCGAACCTGGAGCTGAAAAAGACCTGACCAACTGCAGCAACCCCGGATCATAGACTGCCCCCACAGGCTTGTACAGTAGTCACTAGGCATGACGGCTGCATCACTTCATCGTCTTACCGTGATGCTCTCATCACTCTGCAAGAGGGTCAATCTGGACTCATCAGACCACATGAGCTTCTTCCATTGCTCCAGAGTTCAATCTTTATGCTCTCTAGCAATTTGAATCCTTTTTCTCCAGTTAGCATCACTAATTAGTGGTTTTCTTATGACTACACAGCTGTTCAGTCCCAATCCTTTGAGTTCCCTTCATATTGTGGGGTGGAAATGCCCTTACTTTCACTATTAAACATAACTCGGAATTCTATGGTTGTTTTTCTTCGAGTTGATTTCACCAAACGTTTAAGTGATCACCGATCACAATCATTCAGGATGTTTTATTGACCACATTTCTTCCTCAAAGATGATGGTTCACTTCTATCCTTCCAATTATTAATAATGTGTTGGACAGTTCTTAACCCTGTTTTAGTAGTTTCTGCATCTCCTTAGATGTTTTCTCTGCTTGATGCATGTCAATGATTTGACCCTTCTTAAACAGACTAACATCTTTTCCACGACCACAGGATGTGTCTTTCCACATGGTCGTTTAAGAAATGAGAAGCTACTCATTGCATCAGCTGAAGTTAAATAACTTGTTTCCAGCTGAAAGATGATCTCCCATGCAGTAATCATCCGATAGGAGTCTCATTAATTTGTGGCAAGAAATTAGCAAGCAAGAAAAAATGTCATGATGAAAGACTTTTTCTTAAACACACAAAAGTACCAAAGCTAGTAGAACTTCTGCAGAAAGGTGAGCAGTACAAACACACTTTAAATAAGTGGATCAAACCCTAAACTTTACTGCTGCTGCTAGTTTGTGGCAACCCAGGAGATAGTAAAGCGTGAAAAGCTGTCCACAAATGGCTAATAGATGAAAGAATCAATCATTAAAATATCAGCATCTATGCTCAGGCTTAATAAACAAATGTGAAATTGTTCAGAAAATGACAGATATGCCTCTCTCTGAAAAAACCATCAAGGGTAAGGCAATTAAAAAATGGCAATATACATCACTACTCAGCAAACTGATTCTGCTCCAGCAGACTCAGTCGCCTGTGATGAGTTGAGCGATGTAAACGATGTTGAGCACATGGTACTGTTGTGTAGATAAGTGAAGTCTGATGGTTAGCACATTTGGCTTTTTTTTTTTTTGTTTAATGTCAGTCTATAAATTCATGAATCTAAAACACTCTAGTTTTTTGTGTAAATAATAATATTGCTTGTTATTTTAAGAATTAAATAGGTTTTGCGGCCCTAAACTATGTTTATTTGATGGGAGATGTAGTAAAAATGTCTCTTTTATTAGTAAATGTTGCAGACCTCTGAACAAGACAAAGATCTCTGTGATGAAGTGTTGCATAATGAAGACTGTCTAGAGCAACAATTGTATTTTTCACTTGTGTTTCTTTGCTTTTTTTTTATTGTTTTGTCCTCTTTGTTATGAAATTGTTGTTGTCAACAAACTTTCAGCCAGTCAGCATTGAGTCGACATGTTACATCAGCTCCGAGGGCGAAACCTTGTCAACTTTTTTATAAAGGACTGCACAGCTTTCTTTCTCTAAAGAAAAATGGTTTCTTTATACAGGTATAAATTCCTCTGAGGCTCTTGCATAAACCATGGATACTAACCTTCAAGATGATGTTTTTATTGGTTTAATGCACATTACTGTTGGACCAACCTGAAAATCTGCTTCAATCATCAACTCAACAAAACAAAGTGATACACATAGTTGACCACCATAGCTAAAAAGAAAGAAAAAGTGGGGGTATTTAATCATAAGAGTACTATTTATTGTCAGTGAATATTACAACCTCTGTAATTACTCAATAAAAAAGAAGACCTTGCTAAAAGTTTTTGGGAGTTCTAGGATTGACTAATCCAGTCATACAAATTAAGCAGTATTGTTTATCTTGATCCATAGCTAGCATTGGAATTGAAATCTCCCAGTAAGGTGCCTTCCCCCTCTCCTTTCCCATCTCACTATTTTTTATTTCTCCATCTCATTTGACAGTTTTGACCTATTCATAGCCAAACAAAACAGAAGATAACCGAGTAACAAAGAAGCATGAGGTACAGGTAGCATCTGAGTTGATCCATGGATATGATGCTCCTGTGCCAATATTCAACATATCCATGCATTTTATATTGACTTTAGGCTTCAGAATATAGTTGGTGGGATCCATCTTTTACTGTAATCAATGGTTAACTCTCATCCAGATGTGAATGGAAGTATAAAGTATAACATTTTGAACACAGAATTGGCCAGGGCCATAATTCCAGAGAATATGATTTTAAATTGAGGTTTATTGTGAGGTTTTTGGAGAAACAAACTCACAGATTGCAATTACAGTCTAACTTTTTTCCAGTTTAAGTACAGCCCTTAACTATAAAACATCCATATTTGTATGTTTTAGAGGAAATGTTGAACTATCTTACATTGTTTATCAGAAGAAAAAATTTGGAAAAAAAATCTTTAGCATAAAGTACACAGTAGATGGAGGATGTCAAATATTGTAGGTTGTAAGAAAACTCAATTTCTTTTAACACTTTGCTATCATACCTTACTTGATGTGTTTTTCAGTATCATGGAGATGGAAAATGTCATGGACTCATTGGAGATCTCTGTTACTGTCGAGTGTGAGTCTGAATGATGCTGAGAGGAACATTAATGTGACTGAATGCTATCACTTCAACAGACTGATGAAGTCATCATGTTACATGTTACATCGGAAAGGGCTTTCTGTGTCTATATCTTAAGAGTTACAGAGACCAGTGGCATTTGATCCCATAACAACCGACAAAGATGAGTTGTGCGCATGCAAAGATTTGGCAGGTTTCTTTTTTTTTTTAAACCCTGAAAAAGGCTGGAAACTGTCTAATGGGAAAAATAAAAGTGAAATTCTGATCCTTTGAAGTATATTTCTGAGTGATCATTTGAAGTGTAAATATTAAGGCTGAGTAAGTTATTATCGGTTCACGCTGTAATTAATGCAACAATTATTCTATTGCGTGTTAAATCACGACCAACATGACGTAGCCTAATGGTGACTTGAAAGTGACCTGGAAATTGTTACCGAGTAAAACTTGGTATTAATAGTATTTTAGTGAAGATTTCAGACTAAATTCATTGATTAACAATACAAATGAAAAACGTGTAACTTACAGTAACATGTTTCAGTCAACATACCGTGGGGATTAAATATCACAGCACCCTCATCAGACCTCTTCACAGCTCTGTTAAAAGCAGTAAGTTTGAGCCACTATTCTCCCCCTCTTTCTTCTTCGAGCTGTGTAACTTTTGAGAAAGGACAACTTTACGCCGCCATAAAAACACACAAATCACATTTAACTGTCAATATACAGTTACCAGATGAAAGAGCGTGCGGTACTTAAGAGCTCACACTAGCACACACCAAACTGACAATCAAAAATATTTTACTGGCAACTTTATTCATGATTTTATTACTAAAATGATAAAACTTTTCTGAAGTGTAAATGTTACCCCTACACGCCAAATTACAGGACACGGTTTTAATGAGCATGCAAACATTTCCTCTTTGTTAATGGTTGGCCGGGAGGATGGATATTTCCCTTGGCTACACCTTTTTTCTTCAAATAGGTTGTAATCATCCATCTTTTATACACAGCCTCATAGCGAGTCATGTATGAATGAACCCAGGTTCAGGTTGGCCACACAGTTGGCCTCAAAAATACTTAAAAATAAAGCCTAACCTTTTTATCCTCTCAGGGTGTTGATGTAATTATAGCTTGGCTCACTCTTCTAGTTTGACTATCACAGGATAGTGTATTATAAGACCTTGCCAGCTTCTAATAATATGATAGAGCTGTGTTATTTTAAGTGTCTGAACACATACCATTGTATTCATAATATATCTATAAATTCTATATGTGCAGTTAAAAAAAAAAATCACTTCTTCAATATAAGATCCCACACAGAGTCAACATGAGTTGTCCAGACCACAACTCATGAAATGTAGCATATGGGCTTCACAGACAGGAACACCTGTTCTCACTGTCACTCTGACAGAGACAACCTTTCCCATGCATTTAGGCTCTAAACACCCGTTGGGCAGCTTTGGTCTGTTGTCATGGGAGAGCTGTCAATTATCCTCAAGCTCAGCATCCAATTCTCCCCCTCCAACTGTCGTTTGGGCGATCGCGCCATATTGACAGTCCTACATCTCCAAATGTGCATCTTGGCAGCAGTAACAGTGACCAAGAAAACCAAAAAATATTTACAAATAGAAACCCAATCTGTTAACTAAACATGCAAAGCTAGAAAGAAAAAAAATCACATGATTGGACGATATGATCCCTTCTCATATCTTAGTCTACTTTCCATGAGTTAATCAGGAGCTGATTCCTCAACTCAAAATAAAAAACTAACCCATAACAGGAGCTCAACGCTGCTTATGTCCAGACACTGAATGGATAAATTAGACCAATAACCAGAAAGAACAAAAGACCATTAACTGAATGCATTTAAAGGAAGGGAACATGCACTTAATGTTTCACAGTATTGGTTAATTGAAAACTTTTATATCATATTAGACAAAAGAAAAGCTGAATTTTCTGGTACAAATGTGGCCTGCTGAGCTTTTATATCATCTCTGACTGCGTAGAGGTGAAGAATATGTTGTTTATTTGAGGGCTGATGTACAGGAGAACATGGCAGAGTCTGTGTCATTATCATCATCAGTGTCATTATCGTCATTAGTCCAGCCAACTGGGTAGTAATTCACTAAAGATTTCGCCCCTCGTTGCTTTCTCTACGGTGACTGATTACTGTGCTCCTACCTCTCTGCTTGAAAATAGCTATAAACAGTCTCCTTTTTCCTGTCAAATGAACGCCGAATATGCCTGCATTGTCCTTTGCACCCCAAGATGTGTTTGTGCTGATGATGATGACCTAAAAGATGAAATTGAATATACCCCACAAACTCCATGAATATGATGCAATGAAGCCCATTCATGTACGTCTGATGAGCCCACAAGTGTGTTAATCTGTCTTCAGGGCTGACTGACCAAATGTGTTATCAATTAAAAGAACACATAAAAATGATACATGTTAATAAATTTGTGTTCCCATGCTAACCATGGACTTGGTAACAGTTATTAAGGAGTGAATAGATAAGAGGTGACTGTGTTTCTATGACAACAGTAAAATCAAGGGGTTACAAATGTTTTTATCCTCAATAAAGCATTTTTATTATGATTATTATTTACGTCACCAACACACCTTTTAATATCTAATTATTAAGACAAGATCAATCGAAGGAAAGGAACCAAATTTATTGATGACAAAGTCTTTAATGACTTATAATTGATAAAAGAAATAAACCAATAACATCCTGAAAATAGAGTAAGATTACTGGACCAGAGAATATATATTAGAAGTAAGAATGGTGGGTTTGACTGTCAGAAAGCTGGAGTGAGTTCAGCAGCTGGGATGTTGGTGGATGTCAGGGAATAAATCACTTCATTGGACTTTAATATCAGCAAAACAATTGTGCAAACGCTGTATGTCTGCAAACTTCTGAATACTAACACATTTGGCAAAAGAAGCATGTGTGCATATGAAGTTTCTGTACATTCACATGAGATGTACATCCATTAAGCTTTCACTAAGCTTTACACATAAGCTTTTTATTGATTTATTTTACCCCCCTTGGTTTTATTACCTCTCTTTTGCATCACACACTTTATACTTACAGTTATGTTGTGTACAGACCTTTTTTGTAGATGAGTAACTTTCATACTTTTACACTTTACACCCTATAAATACTATTTATGTTGTGTTTGTCCTGTTTTGTTTTAGCACCACCACCCCGAGACACATTCCTTATATGTGCAACTTACTTGGCTTTATTCGGTCTACCTGTTCAATCGCTTGTTAACACAAATAGCTAATCAGCCAATCAAATGGCAACAACTCCAAGCATTTTGACATGTATTAATGGTCAAGAGGACTTAATAAGGTTCAAATTGAGCATCAAAATGTGGAAGAAAGATGACTTCAATTCATTTGAACATGGTGTGGTTGTTAGTGCCAGGTATGGCTGGTCTGAGTATTTCAGAAACTGCTGATCTGCACAACCATCTGTAGGGTTTACAGAGAATGGTCAGATAAAGGGAAAATATCCAGTGAGGAGCAGTTGTCTGGACAAAAAAATTCCTTTGTTAGTATCAAAGATCAAAGGAGAATGGGCAGACTGGTTGGAGATGATAGAAAGGAAACATTAACAAAAATAACCACTGGTTACAACCAAGGTATGCAGAATATCATCTCTGAACACACAACACGTTCAATCTTGAACTTGATGAGCTATAGCAGCAGCAGGCCACACCAGGTGCCTCTCCTGTTAGCTAAGAACAGAAAACTGAGGCAACAATTCACACAGGATCATTAAAATTGGACAAAATGTTGCCTGGTCTGATGAGTCTCCATTTCAGCTGCAACATTCAGATGGTCGGGTCAGAATTTGGCATAAACAGCATGAAAGCATGGACCCATCCTGTCTTGTATCAACAGTTCAGGGTTAAGGTGGTGGTTTAATGCCTAGGAGTATAGTTTTCTTGGCACATTTTGGGCCCTTTAGTACTAGTTAAGCATAACCTCCACTGTCTACCTGAGTATTGTAGCTAACCATGTCCATCCCTTTATGACCACAGTGTAGAATCTTCTGATGGCTACTCCCAGCAGGATAATGCACCATGTCACAAAGCTCAGATCATCTCCAACTGATTTCTTGAACATGACAATGAGTTCACTGTACTCTCTGTCTCTACAGTCACCAGATCTTTACCCAATAGAGCAACTTTGGGACGGGAGATTCTAATCATGGATGTGCAGCAACTGTGTGATGATGTGTTTCATTCGCTAGCATCTTGCCACAAATAATGCATTCTGGCTAAGTCCTGTTCTTTGATAAAACTAAAGTTAAGGTAACAATCAACATAGCTTATAGCCTTATTTTTTTTTCCAAGAATGAATCATCTGGGGGCCCTGCAACAGACTGGCGACCTGTCCAGGGTGTACCCTGCCTCTCGCCTGATACTTGCTGGGATAGGCTCCAGCCCGCCCGCGACCCTGCATGGATTAAGCGGTACAGAAAATGGATGGATGGATGGATCACAAACCAGAAAGAAAATCCGCTATAACGCCAGACTTTTTAGTTTATAACTTCAGTATTGTCAGCTAAGATGGAACTCCTCTCCATTATAAGACAGCTTCGACTAAGAGAAGTTCTGTTACTGGCTACTGTCGTTTATACAAAATATCTGTCATGTAATTCAGCTTTGGCCAATGCCAAAATAGCTACAAATTTGATATAGATACATCTTCAAAATTACTTATTTGGTTGGGTCTGTAATATATTCCTTAAGTTACACTGGTAAATTTAAATGTGAGAGCATCTGAACACTGGGACTTACACTTAGGTCTGGCCTACCTGCAGGTGCTGCTTTTCTGCATCACTTCTGCTCTATGGTACCCGGACAACTTGCAGAAACCGTCATTGCTGTAGACGATGGGCCAGTCCACAATCTGAGCATTTCCCAGGACAAAGTTGGTGTCTGTTTTTGAGTAAAGAGGAAATAAACGGGCAAATAACTTAGGTGGTTACAGTATTTACTAAAAGCAGTCATATACAAGCTCTTATTTTGGCTTGGGAAAAAACCGTTTGGTGGTCATAGAAACACGTGATTTGAGCAAGAGCTGTTTTTAAATTAACTTAGGGTGTATACGTTTAAACATTTTAGCTGAAGTCCATGTATTTGTGTTGGGGGACATAAATATTGATAGATTGTAAGTAGATCTTTATACATCAATATAATAGCCCTCATTAAGGTGAGTAATTATAATATTTCATAGATATTAATGGTTTATTCAGTAAAAATACAATTTGTCTCATCACCATGTGTTTGTTTTTTATTTGAAAATCTAGTAGTTTACCCGATTGTTAAAAAAAATTGAGAAACGCAGCTCTTAAGATCCAACACACACTTAAGTGATTTACATCATTGTATATGATCATTTATGGCTCATTTCACCGTCAGTGCACACACAGAGCAATGACACGTATATCCCAAGCAAAACTTCTACATTCATAATGATAACACCAAAATATTTAATTCCTTCACTTTTCTTATATTGATTAGCTTATTAGCTGTACTACAGCAACTAATGATCACTTCTTTTATATGAGTTATGTGCTGAGTTTGCAATGACCCTTGTTAACCGTTGTCACTGATTTTGGGGGTAATAACATCGGGTATTTCTTTTACACTAATATATAAATGGCACCTCTTATGAAAGAGCTTTTTTTTTAAATTGCAAATAAAGCCTAGAAAAATAGTAATGTCTCATTTTGCTGGAAAACAGAGCTTATATTGGTTCTCATATTGCATATTTTGCATGTTCAAATGTTAGTAATGCCTCTGAGCTGAAGTTATTTGTGGTCAAAATGGTAACAAACATAAATAAACAGAGCTGCATTTACATTTTAATGGCTTGTTTTTCTCTCATCCTTTTTTTAAACTGTCATTTTTCAGTGTGCTTAATTTAACTCCTGTCATAACACATAACATAGAAGGATCATTTTCTATAAAACAGCTCACTTTACGAGCTGAATGACAAATACAGTATGCTGATGACTGCTATAGTCACCCTGAAGCCAAAATTGAATTTATACATGTAGAATATTTATTTTAAATTCTTCATCAAATTACACTGAAGACAAGGACATTCATTATAATGGCACACATTGCAACTGTATCATTTCTAAAAATAACATTTCTTTTTTAAATACAATTATGACAATACTTTAGTGACTAATTAAACATTTGAAAATCTGCATCTTATCACTTTACATTTTATGCAACATATCAAAGAAATAAGCAAAAAACAAGTTTTATTTTGAAACTGGATTAAAATGAGATATTTTAAGTAATATTTTTAATACATTATTTGGATATTGTTTGTTTTTTTATATTTATAGAAAAGAAATAATTTGAAAAGTTATAAAAATCTGAAATACCTTTACATGATCTTGGCAACAGGTTAAAAAAAAAAGTTGCTGTAATGGTTTTTAATGGAACAGTTGAAACAATGACCATCAAGTAATTAAAAACAAAACATACTACACAATCACTACAACAACATGACAATGGTAGACAAAAAGGAGAAGAAAACACAAACACCTGATCATAAATACAGGCAGAAGATTTAAACTACATGGAAACACACACACACACACACACACACACAAATGTCTAAATCACATCAAGACAAAACGTCAAACAAAAGCAAAGACATTGACAGAACGTAAAGGCTCAAGACGTTCCATGCCAGCTTGTTATTTTACAATCAACACATGCATGTAGAATTTGTGAGAGACAAAACATAAAGTCCAAAGCTCAGTGACTAACAGCCCTGGATCTGTTAACATACTTCTGTTAGAGTAAAAAAAAAATTCATGGACATTAGAAATATCTGAAAGTGTTTTGTAAATTAACAGCATTGGCTACAGAACATTTAGTAGAACATTACAAAGAAGTAGAAACTGTAAAGAAAACAAAAGCAGAAAGCCAAATTAAACTTCATAGTATACCTGTCTGCCTATGTGACAGTGTCCAAACTGAAATTTTTGAAAAGAAAAGAAGGTTAACAGATTACAGGGAGAAACATGTGCTTAATGTCAGACTAAGAAGATGGGTTATGTCAACTGAAAGAGAAAACTGTGTTGCTTTAACCTGAATGGCTAAAGGCTAAAAAAAATACATATTTGTAAAATACCTGCATCAAATATTATCAGCCCATTAACTTGGCCTAGTTGTTAGTCATCCTACTATGTCTGAATAAATGCATGTCTGCTGATGTCATCATCAGCATTCATGATTAGAAGTTTTATGTTTTTTTCCAGGCATAGCTAAGTTGTTTTGTCATTCAAACCAGGCAGTGGCAAAAAGTGGCCAACAGGAGGTTCACTGTACTGTATTTAAAGAGTAATGAAAGTAATATTTGCAATATTTTGCATGAAAGAAGCAAATAAATTCATAAATCTTTCTCCTGCAGATCTGTTGTGGTGGCCAACACAGTCTAGCATATGTTACATAACATAATAGTTACAGAACCAGCAAACTTAAAATTTGTTTCTTATCATCCTGTCAATTCAAATCAATTATTCACTCTACATTTAGCTTTTTTTGTAGTGTACTTGTTTTATTTATGAGAGAAATATTCATGACTTTTTTCAGGTAATAAGTATCTGACTTCAGCTAACGTCAGTGTCAGGTGGTTGGCTTTAACTTCCTTCCTCATTTCCATTCAGAGTTAGCATCTGCTGCTAACTGAGCAGCAGCTGAAGCTAGCTGCTTCTTTTGTAGTAACTTAGCTACTTATACAACCATAGCTACTAATGTTACTGATACAACATTAAAAATGTTATTATCATTTCTCTTTCATTCCTTTTAAAACATTTTGTGGCCTCTAAAGGCCTCTACCAAAATTGTATGACGAAATATAGCAAAAAGCCACAATTAGAACACAAACACAACCTCATTTCACATACTTCCAACACTTGATGTAAGGTTGCTCAAAGACCGTGGCCTAATGGGGATTGCTTGCCATCATTTGATCATTTCCAGCTCTAACTTGTTAGAGAAAAAGGTCTATAGGTTTAGTTGGAAAGAATAGCGAATTACGTCATACCAGGCTTCTGTTTGCTATTTCTCAAAATTACATAGTCGGTTGTAGTCAAACTACTGCACAGGAACATTAAAATCAAAATATAATCTTGAGCTGTCATCAAAATGTAGCGTTGAGCTGGTTATTTCACAGTAACTGGTACAAAAAAAGGAATATCTAATTGCCTATGAATGGCCACCCACCATTGTGTCTCAGCTCAGATTACAGTGTCATCTCTTTTGTTTCTAGCTTGGGAGAGATAAACTGCTCACTAATCCATGGATCACCCAAGGTCATAAGAAAAGCATGCGCTTTTGTCTTTTAAGTGATTGGTTTTCCTTTCTTTAATATCCAAGGGATCCAGAAATGATTCTGCAAAGACCAGACATGTGTTGGGTTTATTATCTGGAAGCACTGATGATTAATTACAGCACTATCATACCCCACTGAGAAAGCTGCCTTAATAGTTCAAGACATTTAAGTGGTATGTTATAGTTATGGCCCCAAATTTAATAAATGAAAAAATCAACTTTCACAAGAAACTGACCAATGTTATGGCTCAGGTCTGTCATATTGCATTATATTGGGTCTAACACCAGAAAAGACTAATGATGACTTTAAAAAACAAACAAAAGTGTCCATTTGAGCTGCTATTTTTCATTTAAAAATATGGTTGATTGTTGTAACTTGGTTAGTGAATTCAGTTTTGCATGAATATTTTTCCTTCCCCTTAAAGATAAATCAACTATAATATTTGTTTTGATTAAAGCTATGGCAAAGTTTAATCCACTTGAACCCACCTGATGTTAAGATATTTGATCATTTAATTGGTCTTATCAGTGTATCCCACGTTGGGAATCGAGTGCTCTCAGTGCTTCCATTCATAAAATTAAATAGAAAAATGAATGCGATTGACTTCATTTGGGTTCTGCTTGACATTAAATTTTCTTTATAATGTGGAAAACAAACACACAGCAGTAAGTCACTCTTTCTCTCTACTTTTATCAAATTACCAGGTAGACCCATTTAAATAAACACCATATAAGTCGAGAGTCAGAGTCAGAATTGTAAAGTGAGGGTTTGGGTCACAGTCAGTCAAGAGTTAGGGGTAATAGTCCAAGTCTGACCCATCTCCAACCTGAACCCACCTTTATATCCTCTCTTTCTCAATGCTCTTCCTGTTACCATATAATAATGGTCACTGCTACTACCAACAGCTGTTCCATCATAACTAAGGTAATCCAAGGCCATCCAATACACATTATCAGACCATTGAAACAAAATCTTAACATTTCAATTTCAAACTGCAGCTTACAGCAGAATCAATATAGGCTCTAAAACATGATCTTACAGTATGTTTCACTAATATCTGATAAAACTCTCAAGTTATTCTTGCATTGGGAAATTTAGGTATTAAAGCCTGACTCGTCCACAGAAATAAGTCCACTTTCTATCTGGTCCATATAATTTCTAAATGGAGACTTTTCCCTGGTCTTTTTATGTAATCAGTTTAATGATCTGAGCGACCTGCTGTCTTTTCCCTCCCCTCACACACTGCAGGGGCTCCAATATTAGAGCCGACACTAAATTGACACTAATTTATAGGTCCATAAATATGCAAAATATTAGCACAGCAAATTTCTTATTTTACGAAGCGCTCAAATTAATTATGAGTATATAATACATAATCAAACTTTTAAATGCATGCAAAGGTAGGGGTTTTGCACTAATTAGCCGCTTCGTTCTTCATTTATTTAATTAGGTGATCGTTTCGAGGCTGTCAAACACCTAATATGTCTAGTTTCAAAGACAGGCTAGATTTTTTGTAAACTGTTTACAACTCTGAACTCAGTATGCCATAATAATCCCTTTCCTTACCGTTCGACCGTCTGACAATATTTTCCAAAAAAGTATTTTGAGGGGCCACAAGTCCCCTCCGACCCCCCGCCATCCTGCCGCTTCACTCAGTTGTCTGCAGATGAATCTTTCCTCTTCGGTCTGCCGCTGGTCCTCATGGTGTATGTGGCTGTGCGGAGCTGCGTGGAATTTGTGGACAGGGGGGTGGATGTCTAGTCTTCTCATTAGGCGCCTCCTCAGCTCGTTGCGGTGCGTTGGCGCCTCACGCACCTTTTCATCCAGCAGTGGAAAACAACACCGGGGCGCACCGCACAGGAGGGGCAGGAGCTCTGCTGCTGCTGCTGCTCTCATGTTCCTAACAAGACCTGGAGCTCCATCTGCTGGACAAACCTGCATGCAGGACTGCTCAGACTTTACCAAGGAGCGAAACAAGCACAAGTCCAAAGGCCAAAGCAGATAGCAGAGCCACTGGCTGGAGTTTTTAAATGAGTGTTCACATTTGTTATTCAGTTGATCAAATATCAAGAAAAAACACAAAATAACAAAAAAAGAAATGTCTTGAAATAGATTTAAATACACCAAAGGAGACAGAACATTTCATCAGTTTAACGTGTGTTAATCCCAAAGAACTGGAAGAACTTCCTGCAGTGGAATCAGGACAATACGGTTTTTCATGGATGAACTGGTTACAGCCAGCCCTGTGAAAGGAGCAGAAAGACTGAACCGCACGGATTTTCTCCCCTTTGATCAATGCAGTACAATTGGCCCTTTCATATACATTTCTCACACCAGCTTATTAATCCTGTTACTTGGAAAGCTGCTGTACCCAAATTCCAAAAGTTAAAAGAAAAATATGTTTTCTGATGGGAAATTTTCCATAAAAAAGCAGGACTAGAATAGTCATAAATAAATAGGTAATAAAAGGTTCCTTTGCACCTGTAAGCAGCCTGTCCACACACTCGGCACCCACCTGTTGACACAGGTCAAAATCTGAGGGCTATTAGAAAACCGCCAACTGGCTCTTCGTTTACACCACCATTATCAGAATGAGTCGGGCAATAACATTTATCAGACCAATCACTGACGCTATGATACACTGCATGTGAGCAGATTGCAAATGCAACCAAGTTGTTTAAAGGGTTTAAATTACTCTGAAACATCCATCAGGAAAACCCACGACACAAACAATGGAGTCTTTACAAAAAGACAAATAGACCAGGTATAGTGTGTTAAACAGGTTTTATATTATGAGGATGCCTTGTTTGTGGAGAAATCCGCCTTGTTGCAGAGTGAATTCAGCCTTTTTGACATAGAACAAGTAGCTCTGTCCATCTTTTTATCTTATATACACAATGACCTGCTTAACATAAATTAGCTAAACAAATCTTTCTTTCCACAGTATATTGTAACATTATAAAGAAAGTCCTTGCATGTCGTTCCACTGCTCTTGTTAACTCGACCATGTCTTGGTGATGTTCAGATGATTCAGGTGATCTGTTACGCGCTTGTTCTGAGGAAAATTTGCAAAATTGGTTTCCTTGATCTTAAGCCAGGCTTGGGCCCTGCGCTCTGCGGCGTGGGAGTGCTCCTGCTCCGGGGTCATGTACGGCCGACTGATCCAGTATTCGTTCTCAGCCTCTCGCTCCAGATTCTTGACAGTGTTGCGTTTCATCTGCCATGTAATTGGCCGAGGACGCCGATACTTTCCGATCCACTGCTTCCCAGGGATACCCTTCCGCAGCAGGACGAGGGTGAGGAACATGGTGGCAAATTAAATCTGAAAAGGCAACGGCAGTTAAAATTAGATTAGTGAATGCTAAAAAAGGTAAATCATGCCAGGAATAGGGCTTTGGTGCAAGCAGAGGAGTTTAAACAGCCTCCCCAGTGGGAGCGTGCACTTCGCCACACCTCAAGAATTACTCCGAAATGGCTCAAACATCAGGAAGATGAGAAACAGAATCCCCAGATCCCAATCCGACTGAGCATCAGTAGGAGCCAAATCCACAAAGGACCGCTCCCCAACCCAAAACATATGCTTAACACATCCTGATGAGACACCAAGGACACTTTGAGCACTACCAGCTCCATACTCTGATAATTCAGAGCTTTTTTTTGGCATAATACAGTCCATTTTAAGCAGATGGCTTTGGTGTTGTGGCCATCTGATGTATAATTTAAATAAAATTAGCACAATGGATTCTATTAGAAGTTAATACTGTGTTTTAGTGAATAATTACCAGCAGTAGTACATTTGGAGCAACTGTTTTTAACCCAAAAAGACTTGTGAAGTTAGAAGGTGCCCATCTATTTTAACCCAGAATTAGAATAAAGTCTGTAGGGGGTGTTTGAGTTTTGTGGTCTTACCCTCTGGAAAACACTGTCTGCTGATCAGAGGTATAGCCCAACAGTTTCTTCCTTCAAAACTCTCCTCTTCACACTGTAGTTAATTACTGTGTTTTATTCTTTACTGCAACAGTTTTCTGCATGTACTTTTATTTGTGTTTTAGGGTTTTCCTTTGCTGAGTGGGATGTTTTATGTGCAACACTGTGCTTAAGTCTTAAACCACTCTTTGATCCTCTATATTTTTGTTTCCAGGAAGACTTTCTTAAAATCTTTTAAAGTGGGCTTGAGCAATAGTTCTCCAGGCTTTCTGTAAGTCTTTGAAATGTTTGCTTTGAAAATTGGTGGCGTTTTCATTTATTTTAATTCTAGTCTTTGTAACCATATTTAGACTAATGTGTTGTTTATTAAGTCACTTAACAGTGGTCTATGAATTATCTAAGAAAAAGAAAGGCATCCATCTCAAATGACCTGAGAGATGCACTTGTTTTTTAATCTGATCCATCTTCTGTTTTCTGAAGCTTATAAAGGCCATGGTCCCTTCTATGTGTCAGTAGGTGCGTTTCCATTACAGTGTTTCGCACAATAACGCAATTGCACAATTCTAGGGGTAATGGAAATTCACCTACTGTTTCCAAGAAGACCATCAGAAATGGTGTCCATGGAAAGGTGGCTGCCAAGGAGTCATTATTAAGGAAGGGAAATGGGAGGTGTGTTTCCATTACCCCTAGAATTGCGCAAAACCTAAATATCGCAATAAAAATCTGGTAAAATCGCTAAACTCCATTCAATGGAAACACAATTGTACCTAGTCAAAATTTCAGAAATATCGCTTTTATTTTGCGAAACACTGTAATGGAAACGCACCTAGGGAGGAAGGCTAAGGTACACCAAATTGCACAAGAACTGGACTGAAACTCAATGGCGACAGATCTTAAATCTTTCCCAGAGCCTAAACCTTAACATTGTTGAAGCAGCAGCAGGATCATGTTCAAACAGAACAGAGGCAGCTAACAACCAAGGAAGAGCTTTGAAATGTCCTTTAAAGGCCTTCAGGCTGTGTTGAAGGGTGCTCATATAAAAGATGGACTTTCAATCTTATTAGATAAGGTATTTCCACTTATGTTTGCATATGTTCCTATAAATGTCCATACCCATTTCCTGTTTTCCTGTCAATATATACAAAATGAAGAATTGGTTTCCATATTTAAACTACATTTTTATCAATTTCTTGCATTATCTGGGTTATTTACTATAATCCTCTTGTGTTGTCTAGGCTACTTGTTTTATCCGAATACTTTTTTTAAAAAAAACTAAATTTGCGAACTGTCTTTTAATCCGCCATGAGTTTACGTGTGATTAAAAGTGCAATATAAACAAAACTACCACTGATATTTGGTTATTGACCAGGCTGTACTTTTGGGTTTTTTTGTTGTTGTTTTTTTTAACAAGTAAAAGACATTTTTAGTTTTCACTGCACTTTAAAATATGACGTGAACTTGCAGAAATAAAAACCAGTAAGCCAGGGGTTTTTAGACCCAAATCTGAGAATAATTCCCCAGTTCTGTTGGGTAAAAGTCAGATAACAAAAAACATAAACCTACAAAAGAAGTAACTGAAAGAGTTAAATAAGCAAGCTGCTAATCTCAGGGTGCATCTGAGTAAATCTCAACCATGAGGCTGATATCTGCATTTGCAGCTTTACTAAATATTCACCCTTTGCACACGGATGAGTCACGGGTCAAGACCATTTTACTGCTGTGCATGACAAAGCCATGATATAAACATTTTATGTTCTGTGGTTTTCTGGATTAGTCATCAGAGTGGCGGGATATCGGCGCTGTTGGAAAAATTACTGACCACACACACACGTTTCATATAAATTCACAACACAACTACTTGTGTTAAAAGTCAGATACACATTAGCCGT
>JBBBVU010000017.1:21865060-21882726 GCA_037177055.1 Atherinosoma microstoma
TGCCTTTTGACCTTCTTCAGGTAATCTGTCCAAGTTTTTATGACTTCCAGACGGAAAACAAGTCATTAATTTGATGATTATATTAAACTTTAATACACACCACTAGAATTTTGCTAAGACAATGTGTTTTCCTTCCCATCGGGTTTCTGAAAAAGGAAGCAGTTGCTTAAAAAAAACTTTTACAGCTTGTCCTTCCATAGCATGTTTTCTTATTACCTGGCAACTTAAAGGCTTTAAGTGTTTCAACAGAAGTCTCTTTATGGGAGAAAATCTCTGCAGCCATGTTCTTGCAGTTTAGCAGAAGTAATTGTTCCCATGTTTGATGCACTATGGTCAGTGTTGGAACTTTTTTTTAAATTTGCAGTGAACAGATTCCTCTCTTACAGGTCCAAACTCATGAGCCCTCCTGGTTGCTCTCTTCCAGCAGATCCATGAGCGTCTCCTGGTTGGAGAATTCCTGCAGCGAGAAGTTCATATCATCTAGCAGATCTTCCCCCAGCAGAAAGCTCTTGACATCATGAACGGTCATGCCGATGCGGTGGTCTGTTATACGGTCCTGGGCAAAGTTGTAGGTCCGGATCTTCTCTGATCTACCTTTGGTTCCAATCTGGAGGAGAAAGAGACAGCTTTCAGTGTTCATTTTCAACATCAATTAGTTTGTTATTCCTCTTTTTAGTATTAAAAAAAATCAAACCAGATAAATTAATTTGATAATAAAAGTTAACACACTTGTAATTTCAGTTAACTTTGGACTGACTCCATCTATTTGTCCTACTGAACTGATCTCACCTGTATTTTGCGCTGGTTGTAGCGCCTGCTGGTCTCTTCTTCCAGCTTCATGCTGTACAGTTTTGCTCTCAAAGCCTTCATTGCTTTCTCTCTGTTCTTTATTTGGGAGCGCTCCTGCTGGCACTCTGCAACCACACCTGAAAAAAAAAACCAAAACTAAATAAAAAAACTAAATTATATTGAAGGACAGATCTTTACAGGCCTTCCCTCTAACTCGGACTCATTTCATAGCTTCAATAACAAACAAAAAAGTCCCAAAACTAACTTTGAAGAGCTGCACGACTGTACCAAGATGTATGTATAACAATAGACGTATACAGAAAATTACTGGATGCATTTTCTTGTTTTACTGGTAATGATCCAAATATACATAACCTCCAGTGAATAGGTGAAATGTTTTATGTACCTTTCAATCAATCTCATTTTTTTTGTAGAGCCCTTGTCTGCATAATAACCAAAAGGTATTCAAAGTGCTTTTCAACAGAGCCATAAAAAAGTCCATAAACACAATGCATAGAAACATAAAATGATTAAAACAATACAAAAAAACACAAAAGTGCTACTGTGCTGCAGGGTGTTAAGAGCCTACCAGAAGTACATAAAACAGACAAAATGAGAATAGTAAAATAAAATAAACCTATCTGCAATTGAATGCTAATAGAAAAAAGTGGGTGTTCAGCTTTGATTTAAAAATAAAATATATTTTTATATTTTAAATATAAAATTCCTCCAGTTAATATATACAAACATAATGTTATTTAAAGGCTGGACATTATCTCAAAATTGCACCCCAATTTGTAGAAACAGGGATTTTTTTTTTGCCCATCTTAACTTCTGAGAAAGTCTGCCTCTCTGAAGGGTGATGGGAACTGGGCAATTCTCTGACATGTGTGCCTTTGTGTAAAAACCAAACAGACCTGAAGAGTTTAGATGGAAGTCAAATGAGAAAAACCTAAGTTGTGGCAATCAAATGAAAATGCAAATCTGCTTGAGTTGTGGGAACAGAAACTTTGTCTGTATGACGTCTGTTCAAGTTCAGACCGTCGCTGCAAAGACGCAGCGTAGACAGAACTATTGGATGATTTCGTCATTTTATGCAATTTGGTAACTGCATAAAATGTAGTAACCAGTGGAGTCATTTTATAGTCCATCAGTTCATAAAAATGTTTAGAAATCTGTGTTTTTCTTCAGATTTGCAAAATCTTGAAACACCTGTCACACAGCGTGGCTCGCAGCAAACATATAAGATGCTTTAAATCAGAGTGTGTACCTCCCTAAAAGATGAAGTTTTTATACCTCATCATATTTCAGACCTGTTGGCAATTAGCTTCATCAGATGAAATATGTTCCTCCAGCTGTTCTTTTCAACTTACTCTTCCAGACTTTGTTACTCCTTCACTTAAACTTTTTTGTTGTTGCCATCAAATTCAAGATGAACTGATAAAATGCCTCATTTTCAATATTTCATATGGTTCTGTGTTCCCTTGGTAATAATATGGTGATTAATCAAATTTGAATGCCATTGCATTGAGTTTTTTGGTTTTTTGGTATTCCAGCTATAGCCCAAACAAAGGCAATCCAAAGGCACTTTACAGTAGGAAACTTGACAGTTCCCTGCTGAACTTAGCGACAGTGGAAAGGAAAAACTCTTTTTTTAGAGGAAGATAGCTCTGACAGAACCAGAATCAGGAAGGGTAAGGCAAGGCAAGGCAAGTTTATTTGTATAGCACATTTCATGTACAGGACAATTCAAGGTGCTTTAGCCTTCTGTTAACTGCTGAGGCGTGAAGGGACAAAAATAGAGAAACAACCAATTATCATTTGTATCTTATAACTTATTTTAGTTCAATTAAAACATCTCTGAGCTCACATTCCACAGCATGAAAAGCTCAGATGTACAGGAAATTCAGTCTTCCGGACCACATTTCTGTTGCCAGTTTTTACCTGTTGGAAGATGGACTATTCTCACTGCGCTGTCTGTTGTGTTGACATGTTGACCTCCAGCGCCACTTGCTCGCTTAGTTTCTATCCTCAGGTCCTTTGGGTTTATTGTGAAAGAGATCTAAAAAGAACACCCAAAGTAAACAGCAGCTGAACAACAGAACCAACACTCCCCTGTAGCGTAAATCTGTTTTGCTGTGAGAAATTGGGTTGTATTAACAGCTAGAGCACACAGTGGTTTGTAACCATTTATCTACTTTTTGCAGCCATACCTCAGTGGGTTGGGGCAGTACAGCCACAGTCATGGTACTGGTGTGCATCCGGCCCTGTTTTTCAGTCTTGGGAACCCTCTGAACTCGATGAACTCCTGCTTCAAATTTCATCTTCTTGTAGCTCTGAGCGCCGCTGATGCTGGCAGAAGCGTGACGTAGTCCACCTGGACACACGCGAGCAGTTAGTACTATGTTGTCTCAGTTCTATTATACAGGTGATTTCTACTTCAACTAATGAATACTTTGTACGGCCTTAGTGGACACTGCTCCAATGGGACTGTGATTATATGCTCCTAAATTAAGTTTTTCTTCAAGATTAACATAATTAAGCGACATATTTGCCTTTTTGGTGTAAGAGCAACGGCTCCCCCTTGTGTTTGTTATATGTTATTGCAATATTGGCAATAAGTAAAGAAAGAAAAAGCAGAATTGGTTTGGAAAGATGGGCAACTCACTCTAACATGGAAAAATGACAGAAAATCTGTGCCCAAGTATTCAAAACCAAAGACAAATAATCCAGAGCTGTCTTGGATATAAGGCTCAGTTTAGGGTGTTTACAGGATGTTTGCATCAACTGTGTTGCATCGATATGTTGTTTTGTCAATTTCTTCTTTTCTTTTTTTTTTAAAATCATAAAGTTTTATTGTTAATGTCTTTCAGATATACTGTAAACCATGTTACCCTCACCTGGGTAAAAATATGTAGAGTCTACCTACATATTTTTTGTCAGCATAGAGAATACCTACTTCTAAATCTCCTCTGAAGCGCATCACACTCAGCAGTGAACTGCAAGTTGAATTGTTTTTCTATAGACTGCAAAGTCATAACCCAACTTTCTGTTTCTTTCTTTTTCAGTAAATAACAATAATAGTAATAATCCATTTCATTTATAAAGCACTTTACATTTGTAAAACAAAACAAATCTCACAGACAAAATAATGAACTAAAAAAAAAAAACTAACCTTAGGATGAAACAGTAAATCAGCTATTGCATTACAGTTCAAAAGACAGACATGAGAATAACAGGATCAGACATTTGTGGTCTAATTTTAAACTAAAATTTTAAAAAAGCCTAAAAAGACAGTTCACTGAAAATGCATAATTAAGTAGCTGATTAAGTATGGTGTAAAAGGGCCAGTTAATCTGCACTTCTTCTATTGTTTTTATGATCTTTAACAGGGATCCTTAATTCCTGAAGTCAAGTAGCAGATCGTAAGTGACTAATGTTTAAATAGTAGGGGCCAGCTAACCCTTTACTCTGCCATAATGAAAGTTTCTGAATCCACTAACCTATATCACTAGTCATGTGTTCCAGGATGTCGAAGGACCAGCCATGATGCTGAGCGAAGCCTTGATACATGTCGAACACCTTCACAGCAGAGAGGACCAAACAGCAGCATATGAATATACAGAAAATGTGAATATATTCTATGGTTTGTTAACATTCCTTGCTACTTCATCAGACTTCAAATGTCTCAGCATTGTAAACATCTAAGTTGTTATGAAATATATAAATTTAGCACAGCAGTGATTTTTAAATAACAACAAATATACATCCACACCAGACCTCAGCAGTGAACAGCATGGCCTCCTGACCCCCAATACCAGCTGTGACTTCCAAAACAAGGTCACTCAGATCAGCCTCCTCCTCAGGGATCAACAGATCCAGGATCTTATTGGGGAAGCATTATTAATGTACAAAAACATTAGGATAATGTTAGTTAATATCAAAAAGCCTTTTTTTCTGATCTGTAACGTCATGCTGCCGTATCTTGTCAGAAAATGAGATGTTCTACCTTCTGTCTCAGATCTGTAACATCCTGCAAACAGGCTTCTCTCTCCTGCTCAGCCAGTTCTCGCAGGGCTGGATCGTCATCTGTCAGGAAAGATTAAAAAAACACACATTTAATATAAACATATTCCTGTCTTACTTCATTGGTTGTAACCCCAAAATGAATGCCTGCACACACAAAACAAAAGCAACTCTTAGTGATTAGAAATACATTTATTCTTCTCATCTCACCTTTCAGAAGCATTTCAGTCTCTGCAATCTCCTTTTGTTTTTTGTCAAGGTCTCTGATGCTCTGGATGAGAGGAGCCAGCAGGGACACTTTGGTCCTCTTGGCCCTCATTTCATCTTCACTGCACTGATCTTCTGTCACACGTCCACTTACCACTTGTAAACACCCATTGTACTCTGTCTCCATCATCTTCAGGTGCTCCTGCAGAGACCTCCTTGCAAAAAGCTCGTCCACCGACAGCAGCTTGAGCATCAGTGGTGTACATGTGTGAAGAGCTCTTTTGCTTCTGCCATAGCAATGGCTGACATGTCCATTAACTGTTTGGCTGATTACATGTGAGGATATCTGAAAGAAGGAAAACTGCTTACTTCCTCTTGGAAGATGGTTTACGAGTCTTCTGTAAGCCATTGTATCAAACTATCAGATTTAAAACTCGGTGTAGCAGTGGACTAAGATGTGTAAACAAAACTCTTTGCTGCGTTAATAGGCGATCCTGGAACAGTCGAAGGCTTCATTTAGATTTTTTAGTTTCCGGAAGCATAGTCGTGGATATAAATAAAGAGATTTAAGTCATATTTTGTTTTAAAGGTATCCAGTAACGTACTGAGAATGTTTGTTATAAAAAATACTGCTCCTTCACCACCTTGTTGGAGGGCGCAGACATATTGAATAACTCGCGCGTGCGCACTGATGACACTCCTTCTTCTTCGTGAGTTAAGGACCCATAGACGTGTATGGGAGGACCTATATGTATTTTGCCAGGTCTTAACTTTTTCCCCCTTTTCTTTGTGTTTTGACACTTTGCTATGTGTCCCTTAGGTGCACACTATGCACAACCTATGCTATGAATTTCTTTATAATATTTGCCATATATATGTTAATATATGAGGCTCAATTATTAATACTACTTCTATACATACTGAATTATTCTCATCTTCACACCATAGTACTTAATAAAATACATGATTTCTCTGTGATCTGTCATTGAATCTGTACATTGTGTTTTTTAACTTGTAAAAAACTATAAAAGATTACTTTGTTAAAGCAGTTATCATGTGTAAAATTGATGTGTTGAACAACAGTAAGGGTTTTTTCTCGCATAGACCGCTTGGCTCTCTGAATGACGGTTTGACCTGCCATGGATTTACTTTGTCTATTAGTTTTTAGGTATCTAACTGCAGCAAAAAAATCATGATAATAATGATAAAGATAAAACAATTCAGGCCAATTAAATTTTGATCCGCCAAAATAAATAAGACAGGAAACGTAAGTCATTTTTCCAGCTGTAACTGAAATGACTGATAGACTTGTAGATTTACTTTTGAAATGAAGACAGGATAGATGGTATGGATCCTCATTACGTTAGCATAAAAGTACTTCAGTATGCAAAGCTGCTCTACAAAGTGATCTAACTTCACTGAGCTATTTTCTTATTATTTGTCTTTTATTTACTCACCTTCCCTGTGTATTTCTCACCAACATGCCATCCTAACATAGTTTAGGTATTACTTTGACAATAAGTGCAAAAGATCAGATTAAACAACAGATATTTGGCATTTCCTAAATCCATCCCCCAAAACTTCCTCTGTATTTGGTTTCAGTGAAAGAGCCTCTTCACACATTCCAGGCGGGGGTGTGAACTGAGCTGCTACATGAATGGGTGCCCTTCTAGTAGGGCTCCAGAGATAACTGAGAATTGAACTTCCTTATAGTATGTTTTCTATGATTGCCAAGTAAAAGGTACCAACAGTCCCTTCTTGCAAAAGCAATTGCTTAGTCTTTTTTATTATTATTAAGGATTCATGAAACTCGAAAAATGATTCTTTTGCTATCTATGCTGTTAAACCTCACAATTCTTCCTTTCCCCACCAAAGAACACATCCTTATCGTGGCATCTTTATGTCTGTCTGGTTTTCAGAGACTGAAGCAAAAAGTATGGCATCACGTACAAGTTTTGTAATTTCATATTCTAATGTTATGTTTACTCTTCATTATCTCTTCAAATGGCCTACTGACAAGATGTGTATCTATATTTTCTCTGTAACTCAAAAGTAAATTCATTTAGGTATTTGGAATATCACAAATTTGTGTGATAATCACTTAGATTTGATTTTGTTGTCCATGAAAATGTAAATAACTATAGGAACTTAAATTGTTACCTGTAATTTGTCAGTGTAGATGAATATTATTTATGTTGTCAAGAAACGTTTATTGTGACAGATATTACAATAAATATATATCTGACAAGATTTTTTAAAAAGACAAACAAAAGTCCCATTATCAAACTCTGTGGGAGTATTCATCCGTTTGCTGACTTTTCTTTAGAAATACCTACCAAAATTAATACACAATTGTACAAGATTAAAGGAAATAAGATAAAGCAATTTTTTCACCGGGAATAAATGTCACTATTTCAGAAAAATATATTGTGTATAACTAAATATTCTAAACATATGAGGCATTTTTTGCTGGCAGATGTTGTCACTCTAATGGACGTATCAATTAATGGAAGGATGAAATTACTAACTAAAAAAATGTCTAGCTGTAAAGGACATTGTTCAGCAAGAATTTCAAAGCATAAAAAAACAACTAACAGATCAGTGACATTTTTTGTAATTCTTAAAAGAGTTTGATTTCATAAGAGCATACTTGCATTTAAGTATAAATCAGATTTATTGCTCCTGTGAAAATAAAAAATGTCTTGACAGGAACAATACCCCTTCCTGTGTTAAATTCTATCAATGTATACAGTTTTACATTAAAAATACAATAACATAGCTACCAGAACAGCTACGAATTGACTCTGTATCTCATGGGGGACATTATTTTCCCAGTGTGTTTCATGTCGGCTGACTAACTAGTAGGACCACGTTGAATGCGGGCTGACGTCACTATAGTTAAAACCAAATCTCATTGGTTGAAGCTTTAAAGGGGGCGAACGTTCACTTGTCTTTGATTGGTTTGCGCCTTTTGTGCACGGATTTCAAATAAGATCCAGCAACTGGCGGACTTTCAGTTGTGGAGTATTTAATTTTGCAGTAGCAAGGGTCTGCCGAGAGTCAGCTTCGCGCTTGAAAGGAGGGAATTTAGGTTTTGGCAGAATTTTCCCCTACCAACGATATCACAAATTTAAGGTAAGATTCTTTAGGATAATCAATATCCAATAGACTTTAGAGTTATATTTCCCCCGTTATTCTTCTTCTTTGTCGGCGAACATGGCAAGTAGTGTTTGTTTTTATGGTCAACTGATTTTGAGAATTATATTTAGTTAAACAATCCTAACTTGATAAATCAAGAGTTCACTATGTGCAGATAGTCTGAGTACTGTATGTAGCTGCATGAAAACTTACATTTATCTTAGCTACTTAGTTACAAGCTACATACTATATACACTGTACGCGCTTAAATACAGGTTGGCTGTGCTTTGAGTATATTAATATACCAGCCCTGTATCCATTAATGTGCATTAGAACTTAAATGGGGAAAAAATGTAACCATAAAACTATGCGTGAAGGCTGGAAAGACGCATCCTCACGTCATCGTTATCTTTCCGCCAAATCCGCATCGCGCCAAAATCGAATATTAGTCTTAAAAAATATTCAACTTGTGAATTGAACCACAAGCTCAGTGTGTATAGTGGCTTAACGTGGATGTAAACTTGATTTGTTCCTGTCTTTTATGCCAGGCAACGTGGCAACTTTTATGTTAACTGTCGCTGGGTTAGCTTTCAAGAAGGCGTGCTACTTGGATGGCTTCGGTCACATCCAGTAAATGAAAACTAACAGAACTCCTGCTTTCCCCCCTCTGTGCAGAAATCTGTATACAGCTACACACTGTGTATGTTGAACTGGAAGAGAGTTATCATGAAATGCCCTTTCTACGAGGCTGCAATGGACAACGCTAAGGAGAAAAGCTCTGCTGCTGCAGAGTCCAAGGTGCTTCACCTCAAAACTTCCCCCGTCAAAGAGCCCACCCCCATCAAACCTCAGTTTCCCTCTGCAGGATCGACCAGGTTGTTATTCTCTACCAAGGACAACACCAGAACAGTCCACAACAAGGAAAACAGTGCCAGCAGGGATCATGAGGGGAGTCTGGACGAGGGCTTTGAGGACAGTGGCTATCTATCATTGCACAACAGTCAGATTGATGATCACCATGTGGGTGAAGAGAGGGAGCAAGTTCTGGGGAAACCCACAGCAGTGCTGTCCCCTGCTGCTGTCACACGTCAAGAAAAGACTGTTTCATCTCCCTCTAAATGTCAAGGAAGGACTAAATCCAGTCGTACAGCGACTCTGTTAGTTTCTACTCCTGTGAGGAAGACGGTGGCTCTGTCATCCACCCCCTCCAACCAACACAGCAGCCCCAGTCTGCCAATTCTGAAGTTCCAGCAGGCTGTGTGTGAGGGACTTGAAAAGAGCTACAAGAAGAATAAGCGGTAAGATGAGATTCATTCATTATAGCTGCTAGTGTCTTAACATTTCATATTGTTTAGGCAAATAAAACTTTCTGTTGTTAAAAGTGTTTCTTGGTGCTTCGTTTCACTGGATTATTTTCTTTCTAGGTATGACTGGAGCGTTGTCTCAAAGGTAGCAGAGGATCATCTTTTGGATCGTGTGATTGGAGGTCAGATGGGCCTTGATTACGTGGATATATTTGAATCTCTGCTGTCCAGGAATATGAGAAGCATCCTAACAAAGATCCTCTCCCTGCTGGGAGACCTGGACCTTATTAGGTGAGTTAAAGCCTTTTCACTCACCAGAGAAAGTGTCGACCAACTAGTTTGCGAAAGGGTGCAAGTTGATCGTTATCAACAGCTGATAAGAAAACGAGCAGGAAATTCAGGCTAGATAAGAGATTACTGCTACTATTGGTACCGAATGTGTCCACGCTGTAGTCACTACATCTGAAATTGTGTGTATGGAAATTCAAACTTAAAGATCCCTCCTTAACTTCATGACTTTGTTTTTGTTTTGTCTGCAGTGCAATCATATGTTCATGTGTTTCTCATCACAGGTGTAAGAAAGTGAGCAGGACATGGAGGAAGATCATCTGTGAGGATAAAGCAGCTCTGAGCAGGTGTCGGCAAGCTGAGGAGGCACTCAGGGTGAGCAAACAGACCACACAACAATCAGAAATGGTATCATGAGTAAAAAAAAAACTGATGAAGTGGACTCTTAAGTTAACAAGTTTTGACATTCATAGTGCATGTGTGGTCCTCTTCTACATTTCTTTTAGTTCTAACATGTTACCTTTTAACTTTTTTAGGAGTCACGGAATTCTCTGAGACAGAGAGCTTGTGGTTTTACAAGAGATGTGGCTGTGTCCAGGGTGGTGTTTTCCTGCATGCAGACTCTGGCCTCCTCAAGCTCTTCATCTTCCTTAACTGCACAAAACTGTGGGATCATCAGACGAAGTTCTCCCTCTCAGAAAGGCAGCGCGCCCAACACTCGGTGTACACGTTTTAATGAATACATGCAGGTGAGTGGATTTACTTTTAATACTTCATTGGAAATTTGAAAAAAAGCACATCACAACTGCCTGAAACGGGTTACTGAATGTCTGTTATTTGGTTAAATTGCAGATAAATCTGAGTGCTTATAGGTTTGTTTTGTTTCCATGTCCAGGCGGCTAGCAGTCTGAAGCAGCACGAGTCTCTGCGTCCCTGCAAACGTTGCGGTTCACCAGCGACTCATTCACCTGAGGTTCAGAGAGCCACATGCAGGCGCTCCAGTTGTCTCTTTGACTTCTGCACGCGCTGTCAAGAGCCTTTTCACGGCTCAACCCCCTGCAGAACCGTGCAGCTTCGTTCCCATTTCCCATCCTCCAAGACAAACTCCATCATACCGGGAAGCGCTCGCAGCAAGAGGAGCATCAGGCGGTTGTGATGGAGATGAATTTGTTTTTATTTTTTTCCAAAAACTCGTAACTGGGTTGGGTTATTTGTGCTGCAGAAGCATTTCAAGTCACTCAGCCTGAGCCTTGGATAGCTTTCACACAGATTCAGTTTGGAAATGGCATTGCAAAGAAAGAGAAGAGACTAACTTTGATAAATGCACAACTGAATCGAATAAGGGAAGCACTTGTGGCACTGCTCAACCAGAAATTGTCATCTGGCTAATACTTTGTTGCCTGTGAGCAACAGGAACATTCCAAAAAAAGAAACGGAGACTGTTATGCTTTAAATAATATTTTATGTTTTTAAAATGAAATGTGTCACTTTAGTAGTTTTTTATTTGGATTTTTTAAATACATATATCTATATATTTTTAAATAAATGTTTAACTCAGGAGGTCTTGTTCACATTTACTATGTTTTCACATCTGTATCTGTCAATAGACTTTTCATAAAACTCTCGTGCTTTTCGTGGTTTTTCTTCATATTTATTACAGCTCACCTTTTTCACTGTTCACTTTCATTCGATTCAGGAAAATGAATTACATTTTATACAAAAGGAGACATATTTTAGTAGCTACTAAAACTACTAGCGCTTGCCATCCTCTATGTCCAGGCGTAATAGAAACTTTACAACTTTTGTTGTACAGGTTAATAGGTCAACCTTCCAACAGAAAGAAATTAAATGTAATCTAAAAACCTCTTGTAGGTGCATTATTTCTCCAATATAACAAGGATGAGTGCATAAACAAATTAAACATTTTATTTAGTTTTACATGCAGCACTGAACAAATTTGTTATATTTCACATGATCGCCACTTCAAGCCAATCTGAAAATAAGAACTTTCAACTTATTTCAACAATGTGCATCAATTTTAACTTTAATCTTTTCATTTGGACCATGTGGCTCAGGCTGCGAGGTGGTGTGGTGGTTGACATTGTCGCCTCACAGCAAGAAGGTTCCTGGCTCTTAGCTGGGACCTTTCTGGGTGGAGTTTGCATGTTCACTCCAGGTACTCTACCTTCCTCCCACAGCCTAAAAAACATGCATGTTAGTGTAACTGGTATTTCTAAATACTCCCTATGGCTGAGAGTGAGTGGAAAATGGATGGATTTCTCTGACCTGGCCTGTATTATTTGGTGCACTAGAGGGCAGCATAATTGTTTCCATCTTCCATTCCTTTTCTGATTTGGTTCACTTTCTTGTGTACCTCTTTCATTTTAATAAAAGCAGCAAGTCAGGTTCAAACATCTTCATTTTACAGTTCAAATGAGAGCAACATGTAGAAAAAATTCAGTAGTTTGTCAAAAAAAGAGGAACATTTAGATGAATGGTCACATTTTCCTTCTCTAAAATAATTTTGATTAAACAGGCCAATTTCTCAGTAAATAGATACAATATTTTATTGAAAGCCTATTTTACATACTGAGACATGATCATTTCAATCTATAGGGGCAGTCAGATGAAAAGCTGGGTGCTGTGGTTTTAATGCTTGAAAATGACAAGATCTCATACATCTTTGTTGCCTGCATTGCTAGTCGTGTTTTAACCTTTGCAATGCTGCAGCTTTTGGGTGTTTTCATCAATAAGCAAGGTAATTAAAGTCCTTAATATAGCCCCCCCCCCCCCAACGGTGGATATGTATCTATTTCAATAAAAACAAGCTACGATAAAATACTAATCTGCTGTGGCCTGGTTGCAGGGTAAATCTTGCAGGGGATACTTTTTAACATCTTTAAATTGCTTTGCTGCCTTTAAATTGGCCTGTTCTTTCTGTTTTACATAAAACATGAGGCCCTGTTATTCCACTTCTAACTGGCTGATCAAGTTAGACCTTGTAAAGGGGGAGAGATGACTACAAGACTTTCTTACATCATGTTTAAGAATAATGCTTTAATTCAAGGCCTAAGTCTAATAGACATTATTAAATGTCTACTGAGCCTGCTTACACCCACCATCGGATTCTATATAGTATTTTAAATTCAACAAAGAAATTTAAACAACATGGTAGTTTTTAATGTTTATTCTTCTAAACCAATAGAACCCGGTATAGTCGCCGACCATGCAGTTAGCCAGGGAGTTTTGATTCAATCAGTGTTCTTCTATGTGTTGTTTTTTACTTAAATAAAATCTATTTATTTATGCCTTGTATGACTACATCATTATTATTAACATTTTCACCCTGCAGTTCTAATTATAACTTGCTGAAACTGCAAAAACCTTGCCCTTTTCATTTTTTCCCTTTAGAATTAACCCTAGCTTTACACTTTAAAATGTTTTTTAGGTTATTACAAGCAGCCTCTACGAGTGCAATTTAAGGTAAAATGCCTTCAAAAATTGAGGTGGCACTGGTTTGTTAGCTTTTGCATGATAGCATCTCGACAATCTTCTTTATCTGTCCTGGAGCCCTGGAAAAGGACCCATTTAAAACAATCAGTCACCAGCCTTTGCAAAAATCCCTCCAAGGATATCTGCAATTTCCCCTTAAATGTTTGCTTGAATTAGCCATGGCATGTTTAGGAGCACTATGGATCTGTAAATAGCATCACCGACATTAGATGGTAAGCTTTGACATACAGGATGAACCATTTGTCTGTCATTACTGTCTCTTGTATCTGAGTTGTGTGTATTGTACACATTAGTACTTTCATTCAGATGTTTTATGGAAATGGTTTGTGTAACAGGGGATGTCCTGTGGCATGAAATGCAGTAACAAAAAGTGTGCAGTTGTTGCACAATGCTGGTTCGTTGGAACTCCCAGAAATACATGTTGTGCATTTTGTCTTTGAACTATGTGCTTCCACTCATTGTTCAATTTGAATTATTTCTAGTTGCCTTAATGTTCAGGAGGCTGCAGAAATAATTACCTTACTGTTCTGTCCTTTAAATAGAAACACCAACCCTGAAAATATCAGTAAAAAGTTGTTTATTTTTATTATTTTTTTTATTTTTATTTTTTACAGTAAACTGGATTGTGCTTAAAGACATTTGGGACTTTTTCTGGATTCATTTTAATGTATGAACAACAAACTGGATAAGCAACTTTTGAAATGATTGTAGGCCTAATGTCAGATAGTTGGATTAGTATGAAATGTTTTTGCCTTATCTAAAAACTATGTTAATCTGCTGAAAATTTACTAGAATAAAGTCTGACATTTTGTTAAAGAATATAATATTCTAATTTTCAGGTGGCAAGAATTAGTTACAGTTAGCGACAGGTTAGCTGATTAGCTAAGCATAAAGATCGGAGACAGGTAACCTTTTCTTCATAAAGAAGAGAAAAAAAAAACCTTTATATTCTTATAAAGATTCCCCTAACAAGATATATTTAGTTAATAAGATAATTTTGGGTGTCAAGACAATTTGGTGTCTTTGCATGGGCTAATATCTTTCTGTGTAGGCCTATGTGTGTTTGTATTCAACTAAGCTAACTATAGCTTTTGATGTAGCTGTTTGCACTTGACAAAACAGAAAATCTTACACAAAAAGACTCCAACTTATTTTACAGGTGCTTATTGTCTTTAAAACTGACATATATGATACTAAACAATAATTTAGATGAAATATTTACAAAGCTTTGACTTAGATTAGAAGGTGTGTTGAAGCATAGAATTAATTATGCCATCAGATTGATATCAAATGTGGGGACCGCCATGCACCTAAAGTCTGCAAAACATGAACAACTTGAACAGTTGTTTCTTTCATAATGTGGTTCTTCACTTTGTTGCTGGTTTTGATGAGACAGACACATTTTTTTCTTATTTTCTTCATTGGTGCTGTGATGCACCACTTGTGGTAGCAGGCTTTAATATAGTGACAATCAATACTGAATTATTGACACCTCCAATACCAAGTATTTATATTATATTAAAATAATATTTCTGTAATCTGGGGTAAATATGTAGTTCATCATTAGGAGGAACACAGTGGAAAGTAACTATACTATTGGCATTTTTTTGTAAAAGATACCCAGTTTGTAGGAATTCTTCTTCTGCCTGCTGTTGTCATGTGCGAAATATGCCTCAGCGTGAGTGTTGCAGTGGTGTACTGCTCACTCAGTCCAGCTGAGCCGCTAGACAATGATGGCTGAATGCAAATGCAGTCATATGTGGAGCTATTTCAGCTCCTCAAACAGCAACATCATGGCATGTAATGTGTGAGAAGGTATTGTAGAAACACTACAAACCTAATTGAGCATCTGAGAATCAGTCATGACACAATTTATGATGAGGTGATCCAAAGAGGAGGGGAGGACAGGGGCTGCTAGGGCAAGTAAAACAGCTTTTAGGCACTATCCAGATACAGATCTGAAACACACTACACTGTTATGAAGCTATAGTTTAAAATACACAGCTGTTTATTTAGTTTACCTGAACATGTTAAGTTTTTGTGCAAAATATTGATCATTAAGTTATTTTTCCCCCATATGTACGGTTTAATTTAGATACCAAAAGTGGTTAGTGGGGAGATAGTTTGATTTGTACAAAAAATACTGTGAGCACCTTGAGACTGAGAGGAAAGTAACCTGTGAAAGCGGCCTATAATGCATCTAATTGCACCAGATCAAACACAAACACCAGCACCACTCCTCCAACCGCTGATTGTGGGTGGACTTTGTGTTTTTATATTTACAAAAGAGAAAGCAGTTTGGCTGTCAGGCAGCATGAATACAGGTGAGAGAAAACCTAATTCCCTTTTGTGCTCTGTATGTTTTTTTTTTTTTTTTACAACAATATAAAATTATTACAAGTAATCAAAAGTAAAGCCATTAATTTGTCTTGAAAGTATTCTCTGAAGAGCCACAGATGTGTTAATATAAAATAGAGGGGGAGGGTAGTGGTAGCTGTACTCATAACGTGTAAGAAAATGTCATGATGATGGCACTAAATGGACAATGTTGTAAAACGTCAGAGCTGCTGATGGAGCTCTGGTGGTGGCTGCTGATTAATTTGTGCTGTGGCCTTTCGCTCCCTCTGCAACTCGGGATCATTTATCTGGCAGATTTATTGATCGGCTGCTGCACAGAGACACATCCCTGACACAATCAGACCTGCTGCTTGTTGAAAAAGTCATTAACAAGGTGTCACATCTATTTGTGTGTGTACATGTGTCTGATACTAAATTTGTGTATGCTGTGCACCATAGTGACTTAAAACAACCGGCAGGTTTGGAGCCGAAGCCCTCTGACAGGATATGTTAACGTTTTGTGAAATCCATGTTTTTATATTCCCAACGTTTTCTCCTCCTCCCATCCTGTCTGTTACTATTTTTGCTCTTTTTTCTGCTTCCCTTTAAAGTTCAGCTTTTTTCTTCTTTTAGCTCATTTCCGCCCAAGGACAGGGTAAGCGGGGGATGGCGTATGACAAGGCAACATCCGGACCATGTGAGCAGCATCTTTCGGGTTGGTGATCTTGATGCGCAGTGACTGCTACAGGTCAATTGGTGGTATGTTACCAAAGCTGAATTGTAAAAGTCCTGAAATAAGGCTGTCACTCAAGTGCCTTGAGCGAACCATGAATGAAACAAAAAGTGAATCTAGAACTGAGCACAACAAACAAGATAAGTTCCCAGCTATGCTTTGAGCAGGATTGCAGTATACAGCAGCACAAATGTTTCCTTCAGTTATTTCAGTTCTCTTTTTCAGAAACATCAAACTTATGGTCGAAAGATTATTTGATTTGAAGGGAAATTTACCTTCATATACTTCAAAAACCACATGGTTTATATTTTACCTACAGGATCCTGTTAGTATTTGAAGAAGTCAGTCCAATAGCACAGCAGTGCATGATGCATCTACTTTGCTCCTCAACATCAAATGCTGTAGTTTCACTTGAAAAACTGAAAAAATTCTACCATTACTTCTTTTTTCCTTACTTTGTTCCCCATACAGATGCAGCTAAAGTTTAGATTTGTCCGCACATCAACATCCCACTCCTCAGTACGTGTTCCTACATCATGATGCCCACTTTACATGTCACCCTAGTGCTCATTTGGCCATATAAACCTACAGGAAGTAAGCAGGAAATGATGGTGGAAGCTGCTAATCCACAGACTTTCATGCAAGAGATTACACATTTTTACAGTCCTTCCACTTTTTAAATTTGTCTCCCGCTTCTTCTTTGACATTATACAGTGCTCGCACAATGTGTTAATGTATGTCACCTGAACACTGCATGAAAGAAGGCAACATTCTAGGGATATGTTGGCATCTCTCACTTTGATGACCATAAATTGTGACATTATAAGCTTTGGAATTGCTGAGAAAAGTGACTGCTACACATTCTCTGGTGAGACAATTAATTATAGTCAGATATCGGGTTTCAGTGGTAGAAGTTTGGACACATCTTTGATAGGCTGCCATTCCATCACAGGGGTGTCACAGAGAGACAAACTGAGATGTGTACATTATCCAGATATGCATGTCTGTAGACTGTAAAAAGAAACTGAAACAGCTAAAAAAAATCCACAGGCATTTATTAGGGTTATGAATGTTTACTGAAGCTCAAAAACAAGATGTATTTATTCTTTCAACATGGAAAGAACTCAGCTTAAGTAACACACAGCCATATACACGTGCACATGCAATGCTTTGTGTTAAAAGGCTGCAGTCCCTTTTCTCTGTCTATTTTTACTCTGTTTGGTCCATTAAGATCAGCAGTGATGATGGTTAATGAGTGAAGCCTCTCTACAAAGCAGGCAGTAATCACTAATGTCCTGGGGAGCAGATACACACACACATATATACAGTAC
>JBBBVU010000017.1:21885862-21903687 GCA_037177055.1 Atherinosoma microstoma
TTTCTTTCTTTCTTTCTTTCTTTCTTTCTTTCTTTCTTTCTTTCTTTCTTTCTTTCTTTCTGTCTTTCTGTCTTTCTGTCTTTCTTTCTCTTACTGTCACCATTATGTTTTTCTGCATGTTTTTGACAAACAAATCTATTCTGCGTACGAGTCCATTGTGAAGAATTCACTCAAAAATGTGCTCAGACAAGCCATGGCTTGTAAAACATTGGTAGATGAATCCATCCCTATAAGTGTGTGAGTCTAGTAGATAGTTTGTCCTGTTAATTGACCAAACCAGTTTTAGTCTGCAACCAAGTTCCCTTCTGTTCTGCATGTTATTTGAGATTCCCTGTCAACGCCATTAGGTTTGACAGTAGATTTGTCATCTTCAGATCTGCCTGATCCAAAAAAACAAAAAACAAAACAAAAGACTGTTGTGGCCCCCGGTGATGTTTTAGAGAGTCCTCGTATGAATTAAAACCCAAAGGGGGGCATTTATGTAACAGTTCTTTGTAGAAATCTAAAATAAAAACAGGATGACGAATGTCGCTGTCCGTTGTGCTGAAATTGCTACTTGGTCCATGTTGTTACACAGTCTGTCTGTTGTGTTCCTTTTGAGTTTTTCTCTTCTCGTTTCTTCTATACAGAATATTGACTCATCATTCTCCAGCTTGGGCTGCATCAAAGTCAAGTTTAAGCACATCTGTCCTACTTCACTGCATCTGCAACTCAAACTCTGTAAAGTTGATTTTTATCAAACATGTTCTTTTCTGTTTTTTTTTTTGTTTTTTTGTGATAGAAACACAGAGGGCATGATTGCTTTGTCAATCATAAGAATACAGTAAGTAAAATAAAGTAAAAACAAATTTCTGGGGTTATTTTTATTTGACTTGTAGAATAATCATGCCTCTAGTCATTTTTCAAAACACACCCTTATGGGATCCTCTGGCAAAGCTAACCAAGAGCTCAAAAAAGCTGCTTCTCCAAATGCTGCGAGGTTGACAGAACGAGAAATGCACTCAGTGTGCATCCAGTGTTTGCACGTCAGTGCCATTACACTTCATATCAGTCAGCTGACAACCATGGGAAGGAGGGGGGGGCATGTAAAGGCCACTTTACTCATACATGTCAACATGTTGTTATCTTCAAAGTGACATGCATGACTTGTTCATTTGAAAAGTCAGATCAGTTGACCTGAGGACAGCAATATCTGTTCAAAATCAGAGATTGTTAAGTCAATAAGCTTTCCAAAGAGATGTGCTGTTTTTAATAAAATGACATTCAAAAGGTTTGCTCAGTGTCCAAAAATTATTGATAATGTGTATATTTACTGTCTGATAATGCTTTTTGAGTGGTTTTTTTAACGAATGTTTTTTTCCTGAATACGTTTGGATAACCAAAACACAAAAAAATAAATATCCATATTACTTTAATATGAAATTTTACAGCTGTAAAAAACAACAAAAAACACTGTTTGCTATCTCATCAAAACAATCAGCCACACAAGACGACTCAGCTTTGAAAAATAAACCAAGATCTTTATTCGATGAGCAGTGTACATCACTATATGCACTAAAGACAGGTCTATGCACAGTTCTAACTTCTTTGCTCTACATGTTGAGTATAAAGTGATTATATGCATTTGTGTCCATTCACAATGTCTTCCTTTTTACCCAGGAGTGTCATCTTTTATGATCAAAGGATTCACTGAAACAACTCTTCATTCAGATCATGATTGCCCCATTGAAAATAAGTGGGGCCGATGTTAAATTTTAATAATATATGATTAGAAACAGAAATTACAATTCTCTTGTTCTATTAATGGCCAGTGGGGCATGAACTTTAATATGATTTGGTGATGATGATGATATAGATAGATATTAAAGAGAAATAAATACATAATGATACCACACCTTTGATGTTCAACTGATCCACTTTTAAAATGTTTCATTTGTATCTTGTAAGAATTCATTCAGGTTTTTCACTGAAAATAGTTGCTTCCCTGAAAGTTAACAGAACTCTGATTATAACCACCAAGATGTCATAATCAAATTTATTCGATGAACACTTGAAAATAATGGAAATACATCAACTAAGGATCTTTGGAAAATGTAAAGGTCTTGTGGGTCAAATATTTCCGTGCGAGTTGATGGGACGTCAGCATGAGACAGAACACCTGACTGAAACAAATATTTAGTTGAATTTATATTTGTTTCTGAAATATTTTAATGCTATATTTTTGTTTGGCTCGGGCTAACATTGCAAGCTAATGGGTCTAGCATCCCACAGAAAATCGGATTTCTATTGAAATTGAATGAAATTTAAAATGCATTAGGACTGGTCCTCCATTTAAAATAGCTGTATATCCATCCATATCTGAGAATAAAATGGTGTTCCATTGATATCCAATGCGTTAAATTGTTTAACTCAATGTTGATGGGACAACTTTTCCTTTAATCCAGTGCAACTGGGCTTCCTCTTAAAGTTAGAAAACATCGGCATTCCCAGAAAGAAAGTAAATGTGATGCTTACGTTTATATTTACTGCTGCTTCTCAGATGCAAATGCTGACCAACCAAAACTGCACATGGACACACACATTATTTGTGCAGCCTAAAGAGTCTTTAGTGATAGCACTGAGTGTATAATACTGTAGATATACAGTGTAAACATGTACTGTGGAGATGGATAGATAAACAACCACATTGGAAAACACATTATTGTTGGTTGATCTGACATTTTGATGTCCTTTGGATTGATTTTTTTTTTTTTTTGGAATGAGCATTTTCACGAGGATGACTTGAGGTATTCACTTGAGCACAGGCCCCCTCCTCAAAGTGGCTGCAAAAGAGTAAAACAGGAAAGTTAGTGTTTGATAAAAGCTGGAAGCCAATCATTCTCTAGCTTATATAGTAATTCAAGTCAATTTTAATTCCCTACAAGCTAATTTACACTCTCATAATCATGTTCTCCATTAATATCTTTTAAATAAGCTTTAAAATTCTGGTCTATTCCCACTATTTAATGTAAAGCCGCTAGGTTTGCAATGCTTTTAAACATCTATATTTTAGTTGGAGCAATTGCTTTTTTGTGGAAGACTTTGTGAATCAAGTTTGACAGCTTTAAGGTATGGAATTGGATCAGTTCTGGTGAGGAATAAAATTAACTTTGTAGTCCTACCACACATACAAATACCCACCAGCTGAAAGTTGTTTAGAAGCTGATCTACGTTGATGTCGTCGTAGCTCTCCTGGAAGGTGTTGGGTTCGTCCCTGGACTCCTCAGGCTCACTGGTTCCAGGATCTTCAAGGCTGTGTTTTGGAGGATTAGAGGGGGAGGAATTCAATGCACATGAACTACTTCTGCTTCTGAACGTTTCTTTTACTCAAGTATATCTTAGCAAAAACATGTAAATGTGCATGATTATGCTGATTTAAAATTTTGTTTTGTACCTGGACTGGTTTTATTTGTGTATGATGACCTGCAAAATTGGTGGTCTTTTAACTGTTTGTGTGTACATTTTTCAATTGCAACAAATTTAGTTATGAAACCAATAAACAAGCAAAAAACTGGGGCAAAGTTGTTTAGATTAATACCTGATAATATCCCTTTAATGCCCGGTTGAAGTATTTCCTGTGAGTCAGAAAATGATCTGCCTTAACACTTATAAGTGAGTAATAAGAGGAGTGAGCCCTACCTTCTCTTTCCTGTTAAAACTGAGTTCAGGTACTTTTTGACTGCCATCTGTTTGCGGAAGCGGCTGTAGTTGTCTGTGAAGATTGCGTCTGAGTGGCGCTTCACTGGCTCGTCCATCAGCTCGTTGCTGGACAGAGGAGACATCGGAGTGACACAGCCGTTCAAAAGGCAGCAGATTTCAGTAGAAAGTCAGTATGGGTAATTAATGGCATTTTTTTCCTTTGTGTGTGTGTCTCACTACCCCGGCTGTATAACAATCATGTTTTGGAGCTTTAATGGCATAAATTAACCTTTAAAAATGTTTAATCAATTACAAAATGGATCATCGAGCGGGTCAGCTCTTTTTATCGCAAATGTCAATAGGTCCTCCTGAGTTAAAATGGACAAAACATTTGTTTGTCAGATAGAATGATTGTCAAATATACTTTTTTTTTCTGTCAAGAACTTTCAAACTGTTTTCTGAATGACACGTTATTGCACAGAAGAGGAAAACTAACATTTTGCTCAAATTCTTTAAGGAAAAACTGATTGCAGTGAACATTTTCACTGCACTGACAGAAAATCCCTTCAGATTATTGCAGCCTGATCTTTGGAAACACATTGACTAAATATCTTATCTTTGAATACATTTTGTATTGTGTTCTGGGTTCCTCTTTCTTTAAGAAAGAGGCTGATTTTGACTTTAGATTCTTCTTGTTGTTAGCCTCTACTTCCACACAAAACTCATTAAAAGCTTTGGGTATATGTAATCAAATCTTTAAAAAAGTAAACATCCAAATATTACTCTTCCATTGGAAATTTCAGGCTTGGCTTCTATCTTCAGAAATCTTTATCTTTTCTGAGTCCAAAACCTCAAAGGGTTTTTAAAAGCTTATTTATTCATTTTTTTAAAATGAAAAATACATGGTGGGCTCTCAAGCTTTAATTTTGCCCTCCAGAGGTGTTTGTCAGCTTGACTCTGGGGTCGGAAGAACCACCTACCTGACCCGCTTCCCGATCAGAGACTCCAGGTACCTCCGCGCTGAAAGCTGTCCCAGGAGTTTGCTGTATCCGCTGGTGAACAGACCATCTGCGTGTCTCGTCGGTCTGCACAGTATCACAGTTCAGTCACATTAAAATATGGTCACTGGATACATGCAAACAGAAGCGCAACGGCTCCGATATGTGCCAATTACGCGCTAAAGCGACACATGGACACTTACATTTTCTCTTGAAATATACAAGCTAAGGTTTGCCACTGCACGAAGAAAATAATTTAAATAATAACAGATAATATAATTATTGAACTTCCACTTCTTTTGGAGCAATTTTTTCTTTCTGACGCGCGCGCATTCAGTCTTCCATCAGAGTGCCACTGACTGAAATTGCCCTGCTCAAATTCATCCACAAGTCAAATCATACAGCGCCAGTGGATTTCTTCCACGTGTTTGCGACATGAAAACCAACGGGAAAAAGCCTGTTTCCCCTTACCTCATGGATGTATATGGCAGACTCAGAGTCTGGGAGTATAACACACTGCACAGGGCTATTAGGAGAAGCAGGTGGGGACCGGTCCGTTGTAACATCGCTTTACACCTGAGGATGAAAATGGTGACAAGTTAATCTCTCTTTAATCTGAACAGAATTGTTACACATTGTGTAAGTGACAGAAAAGATCATTAAAATGCTAAAAAAATAAAAATAAAAATGATATTTTAGGAACTAAGAGCCACATGGGCTCCAAACTTTGACAACATTCCCATCTGTTGTTGATTTTGACCGAAAGAAGGCAGGAATTTTACAGAATCTCATGCGCTCAGAGGGCTTGATATTTGATTTTACGCTGTTAGTCACTAACTAAACTTGAAGTCTCAAGCTTGTCCCACGAGAATTCAACTCAAATCAGTAAATCAAAATCTGTTGGTTTACAAATACACTCAAAGAAATCCAAAAACCTACCGTCCCTGGGTTTAGATATTAAGCTGTTGGTTTATAGACATCGTCCCTGCTATGTCCACTGTAAAGAAACTCAGATTTTTTTACCGATCACTGGCAAACTTCTTAACAACTTAGACTAAACACGCGGAAAACCCAGTGCGTAATTACGCATAGGACGGACGTTAGCAAGTATCAAAATTGTGATTAGTTCGCGGGAAAAACTGCAGTTTTGTTTCCAATTAGATCAATAAACAAGTTTAATGTTTCGAGCTGCTGGTTAAAACCTAATGAGCAGTTTATTAAAAGTAAAGATAACACCTGGTTATTTTGAAAAAAGTCTATCTTAAAGTCATTTGGAGCAAAAAAAAAAAGAAAAAAAAGAAAAAAAAAATCTATCAGACACCGAGACTGCCCGAAACAAAGGCACTATGGGAATTAAACTAAGAAAATCTTACATGTGGGCTGAAGAAAGTTGCAATCTTTGGCTCTTTTCGCTGCGCTGTCCAAAGTCCTGAAAGTGAACAGCTGTTTAATGTCCACACTGCTGCTTCGGTTCTTTCTCCTTCTTTTTCTCTTGCTGTGTTACTGCTTCTCTTGAATCCTGCTCCCGTTTTATACACCTTGGTATTTCTCACGGAGATGGTGGGGGACATTCATCAAGAGCCGGAGACGTCAGCGGGTCGTTGCTTCCGTCACTGGTCTTGCTCACGGTCGCAACTAAAGAGACCTATGGTGAGATGAGTCGGAAGTTTTACGCTAATTGATTGTAGGGGAAAAACTTGTACACTGTGTTTGACTCATCTGATCATGTCTCATATTTTCTTACGAGAGAGGTTTGGAGAGAATCTGGACAATATGATAAACACAGAAAAAAATAGAGACTAAGTTGAACTACTTTTTTGTAAATATGCCTTACAAAGTAAAATATTCTATATCAGATTCCTGATAGATGAAGAAAATGTGATTAAAATGATGGATTAATTTCAATGCTTTGATATAGGCAACTTATGGTCAATATAAAATTCTATAAACTTAAACCTATCATCAATATTTAGTACTTAGTGTAGATGGCAACTTTTTTATTTAATCCTGACATGTCATAAAATGGTGTTAAGCTATAATGAGCCCTACATGTACAAGCCACAATATTTTTCTCAGGATGTAACATTTTTTGTTTAAGACTTCTGGGAACTGATGATGTTGATTGTTAAACAGCATTGATGTCAAGTGTTGTTTTCCATATAAATGAATTGCTTCATTTTTTTGGTGATGAGTCACATTTAAATTACAACTTTTTGTATAGAAATATGAGTGTATCATACTTTATAATCAGAATTTCATCCAGATAAGTTATTCAGTCCAAATATTTTAAATGTGAATGCAGTGTTACCAGCCAAACCTTACCATTTGAGAAGGATGGTTCAATTCATAATTGTAATATATGCCATAAATCATTGGGACTGCTCGACCACGACCTGGTACAAAAATATCCAAACCAAAGTTCTCATCCTTTCTGATGTCTTTTGACTGTCAAAAGGAAAAGGTTGGCTTATTCAGAGTGGAAATAAGTGCAGAAATATGCAACTTGTAAACAACTCTCAGTTACTTAGTCCTGCCTGAATTTAAATTTAACCTACTGAGAAACAAAAGTCTCAAATCTGTCAACAGGTGGACCAGATTTGTAAACATTTTCTTTATGCTCCATTTATTGCACCCTCCTTGGAAACACTGGTGGAACATGCTCTTCTTTGTGCTATCATTGCCCTGTTATAACCCTAAAATACAGTGTTATCAAAATCCCTCTGATATCATTTGTTGATAACCACAAAGTAAACACTGAGCTCACAAATCTTTCAGATTATCACCTTAAATAAATACAATAAACCATTATACAAATGAGATGCGGCAGTTTTCTATTTTAGGTTGTGTAGGGCTTTTACAAATGTACAACCCACAAGCTTGGAGTGTTTCTGAATCCACCCACATTGTCCCTGATGAGTCTGATTCGTTTTGCTGGAATAGCACAGTAAAATAGCTGTGACGTCAGCTGGCATCTCATCCGTATGTCCTGTTGTCTATCCGTCCACCCGTCCATCCACATAAATGTTAACCATTTAGCTAATATCACTGCAGAGAAAAATGATGACTGGCTTAGACGAGAGGTACAGAATGGAAAAGGGAAACTGGATGGTCTCTGTGTGACAAAGTAGAGATGAAAACAAATAAACAATAAAACAATAGAAAAGAGGAGACAGTGGTGCTAAAGTACTGTATAAATTAGTGTTGAGTTGAAAAAACTTGCTATAGATACTAAAAACAAACATTTTCTATCCTGTTTGTTTTTCTTTTTTATTTGACTGCAAGCTTCAGCTAAAGCTAAATGCTCAACTTTTATCATGTGGGAAATATTTCAACCTTGAATGGACCAGAGCGCAGGACAAACTGGAGCAAAGTGAAACTAAATTATTGCACATCACAAGAATAAGGTGTAAAATCTGCAAAGGCACCATTAAAGATGACGGATGCATATGGGTTTTGAAGCATATAAGGTATGCTGCTGTCCAAATGCCTTCTTTTTTTAGGGAAGGTCTTGCTTATTTCAGCAAGACAGTGTTTTGTGTTGTTCACATATTAAAACAGCATGGTTCCTAATCAAAAAGTGAGCCGCCTGCCAATCAGACCTGATACCACTGAAAATATTTGGTGCATTGTGCAGTGAAACACATGAGAAAGGATGTCATGAACTGCCGAAATCCTAATGAAACAAGAAAATATTTCATTTTCAAAACTGCAGCAGGCGGTATCTTCAGGTCCCGATGCTTACAGAGTGATGTTGAAAGCCTCAACAGAGAGTGATTTTTGTCCACTTGTACAATATGTTGCAGTTTCACAGTCCAGGATTGGAAAATGAGCTAACAACGGTTTGGTAGGCAGCTGTTTTGTATAGAGTAACCTTGAGTCACACGCTGAGAACCATGATCAATGAGTATTTAACTGTGTAGTCAGTGATAATGTATAGGTTTTTTTGTTAGTTTTTTTTTTTTTTAACTTCTAACCAAGTATGTTTTGAACATCTACACTTTTGTATCAATCCTAGCCATCAAACACATTAATAGTCGGGAGCAAAGTAGAAAAGTAAGTTATCATGATGAACAGCAGAAGTTGAAAAGAAAAGGACTGTGGAAAGTGTTGTGTATGATGGGATATCAACCCAGTCACTGGAAGGGCAGGAGCTTCATGCCAGTCATTACTAGGAGCTGTATTGGAAGAAAACCTGGACCCATTGTACAATTCTTTAGTCTTCATGGAGAAATTGCTTCGTATTTTTCCACGGATCAACACATTTATTTCACAATTTGTCATGAGACTGTGTTGCAAGAGATAATATATCAGTCTGGTAAACATTCACCTGTCCCATGTTACAGGCATCAAACTCAATATGTATGCTTTTCAGTTTCAGCATTTCATCTATTGTCTTTTTCTACTTTGAATGTAGGATTTTTAATAATTTCCAGAAAAAGAATCTAATCAATGAATCACATTCTGTTTTTATTTACATGTGAGATTGTTTACAACAGTTTTTAAATCTGGGATGACGGTGTAAGAATCAACTTCATGCATTTATAATCCAAGAAAATCAGGAAAATAAACAACAACAAATGCTAAAAATAAAGCAAAAGTTTTGTTACAGGCTTGTAAATGAATGGCAACTCAACTGAACAATGAAATAAACTGACGTCGAGAGCAAAACCACAAACATCACTCTCATATCTGTAGACCGCAGAGCTACACAATGTCTGACATTTAAATCTGCCTTGATATTTTAATTTTGACTCAAGACCTTTTTATGGCAGTGGAATTGCATTCAAACATCTCATAACTCAAAGTTTTGATTTGATGGCTCACATTTGAATGTTTTAAAAATCACTTATTACTCTCTTACACTTTGGCTGCTTTCAAGTAATTTTTCAAGACTGGAGGCATATGATGTCGGTATAAAAAAAAAGGAAAAGAAACAACAAACAACTAAATAAAAACCAAAAACCAAAACACAGAACTAGTACTTTAACTCGACTTTTATTCATGAACATACCACTTCAAACACATGCTTGGGTTTCTCTGCATTTGTAGCAGCTGTTGCTGAGCAAATTCACCAACTCAGCAAAATCCAGGAAGGAAACTTTGTGTATCAGATCCCAGGTGGAGTGTCAAGAATCAGATTCCGGAGTCAGTGGTGATCCCATATCTCCAGAATCTGGGACCTAACTCCATCCTCCAGGATGACAACACTCTCCCCTACAGGGCCGGGAACATCAGAGAATTTTGGAGTGGAGAGGATAGAATGACCTACAGGAGTCCAGATCTCAAGGGTCATTATTTAGTTTTGTCTTGCCTTGTTCTCAGTATTAGTTTGGAAGTTGTTAGCTTTATGTAGTATTTTTCATACTACTTCTCTGGAGGTCTCCTGCCACTGTAGTGTTTTGGGTTCTTAGAAAATAAAGACTTGTTTGTTACATCAGCCTGACTCCTGCGTCGACCTGCATTTGGTCTTCTTCACCATGGACCATGACAGTTACACGTGGTATGAATAGGTTAATGGACTTTTCTGGCCCTAAAATCATTTCCTCCTATAATTCTTATAATTTCTATAATATCATTTATCTATTGTCTAATTTTAGTTGTAATGAAGGGAAATGGCAAAAAGGTTTTTGTCCTATCAGTAGCTGCTTGTCAAATGTATCCGTGCAGGGTGGAAAAACACTGACATGGTACAAAAAGGAGACTGAAATATATCTTCTTCTTCTTTTTTTCTTCTTCACCTGCCTAATAGAAATAAAAGGTAACTCATTTGGGTTTAAAATGATTTCCATTTCAGATGCCTTCGCATAATCTAAAATTGATTTGGCTTTTGTCTGAATAAAAGAATAAAAAGATCTTTAGATAACACACAAATAAACGTAGTGGGAAAACAGGTTTTGAAGCTTTTTGCTTGTCATCCGCCATCATCTTCAAAAGTGAAACAATAAAGACAGAAGCAAAAATCCTCTAAAACAGGGTTGATTTCTGCTTGCTTCTGAAGTCATGCCGCTGATAATGACCAACAAATTTTATTTACCTCTGCATCATGACAGCAGCATCTCTGGCCCTGTCTGGTATTTTATATCTCCCTTCAGTCAGCAGATGACCCCCCTTCATCCTCCCTCTTTTCAGCCATGATGGCACTACGTGAACCATAATACGATCAGCCCAGAGAAAAAGTAGATTACGCAGAAGTCCATGGGAGAAGGAGCTGGTCTAATTGACAGCTGTGATTGGAGACAGATCCCTGCAGGAAGAGGAAGCTGATGGAGGAAATATCAGCGTTATTATGTTGATGTTGATGGAATGTACGGAGGGAAACGTTCCTATAGAGGAGAATCAGGCAGCCTCACCCCTATGCTCAGGATGACACAGAGGTATGAAGTCTGTTAGTAGTTTAACTACTTATGTACTGGCTGGTATTGAGTCCATGCTGCAGCTGCTACATTTAATAATGGTATCAATCCTAATGACTTAATTCGTATAAGTTCTGTATTACTGTATAATATTACTAGCTGATAAAATGCCATGCTTGCTCTGCTCTATGAGCTTTTCTTAGATTAAATCATATGATACCTCAATACTGGAATACAGTCTGGGTACATGCTTTGGGCAAGTCAAATTAGTTTGCAGTAATTTCATTTAAGAAACTACACTACAGTTATTAGGCAAATTGCATTTAATATGCCGATCTTAGCCAAGACAAGATGTTCAATCTGAGACATACATGTCTATCAAGGACTGTCATTGTTCGTGTGTACAGCAGGAGTTTTAGGTAGCTGGAGACAAAAAAGATTTTTTCATATTTACTTTATATTCAGAGTGGGACAAATAAGTAACACAAAATAACCTGATTACAGAACTTCTTTTGCCTTTTGAAATGAACAAATGGCCACTCGGTTTCTGACTACTGTCATAAGATTTTCATTCATAAATTTAGTCAGGTTCTTGATTAACTGTTGAGGTAACATATACAGACGGCACAATGCTCCTCTTAATTGATGAAATCCCTGTTCGCCGTCTGAAAGGAGATGAATACAAGTGCATGTTTTGCTGAAAACTTCTGATCACTGCCCTTCTGTCAAAGTGTAAAACACTTCCTTAATCATCTGCCCTCATCAGATCACTGAGACAGCGATTGGAAGTTTTCTCAAGTGAAATTAAATCTCGAAAGAAGAAACTTGAAAAATGATGGATTTGCTCTATGTAGAGCAGTGTTCTGTCCTCAAATAAGTTCAAAGACTCTGTGATAACTCTAACCAATCCTTGACATCTCCAATCTGTGTGGTCCAATGACACAAAAGCACATTTTTTCACACGTCAACAAAATGTGACAGGGCTAAAAAAAGAAGAGAGCAAATTGTACGTATGCCTGAGGCTTGTGTAAAAGCTTCCATGCAAATAAAAGCCAGTCATCTCACAACTTATAAAATGGGAAAACATTAGTAACTCGAGTTTCCTATGATGAGCTTAAGTGCAGAAGTATCTGGAATTAAAAACTTTTATTCGGTACATTTCTCTAATCTGAAAAGTGCAGATCCTCCCTATCACTGTTTGGGATGGCGAATGATTGCTATGGACGAGAATCAGAAATGTTGAGGCCCAGATGCAGCTAAACACACGTTTGCATTCAATATGGTTTGTTTCTGATGCTATAATTTCCAGCTAGTTTAAGTGTCTGCAGAAACAGTTGATGTGGTCAGTCAGGTCAGCCACATGTGACTACTTCTTGTCAGGATAAACAAATTGAAGACAACAAACTGGAAGAGCAATGAGAACCCACTCTGTAAATTGATTATTTTGATTTATGAGTGCTCCCTATTCTGTTTTGAGACCAAAAAATGTGTAAAATAGCCAATACAATGATATTTTTTGTGTTTGACATAATCCATCCCTTCTTCAGTTTTATATATCACGGAGCTAATACAGAGAGAAATGAGACAAACAACCAGGCACACATTTTAGAATAACCTATTTACCTAACAACCTCTCCTTTTTACTGCAAACCAAGTCTACCTCTGGGTATCAATAAAGTTACCTCGTAACCTTGTAACATTCATGTTTTTGGATGGTGAATGGAAGCTGGAGTATCTGGACAGAACCCATAAATGCACAGGGAGAACATGGCACCTCCACACAGAACCAGGAATATTTTTGCTGTGAGGAAACAGTGCTCATCACCACATCAATGTGCAGCCCCTGTTAACATGATGCTCGGTAGATATTTTGTAATGAAATAAATCTATTACCCAAATCCTCCAAAATAAGAGTGGGATGTATTTAGGTTTATTTGTACTTTATGAAGAATATTATCTGTCTTTTTACTTGTCAGGCAGATTTGGGCCTTATGTCTCATAAATTATCCATGGAAGCAGTGGTGTAAGGACTTTTGAGGATCTAAAGAGCCACTTCTAAATATGTCTGTGGTAATCCAGGATCTGCTCCTCTCCATTATATGCCCATGTGGCATATGTGCATACAAGGATATAAGGACTTTTATCAAGTAAAAAAAAAAAAAGCAACTTTAGTAGTTTTGAGAGTAAAAGCATGTAAAGTTTAAGAATAGTATTCATGACAGTCATGGTTTCATTGTAAGAAGAAAAGCTCTAACCATGATCTTTTTCTAATCCTAACCAAATTATTTCTAACACTAACAAAGTGATTTCACAACCAAAAGGAAATGAGAAAGTTTAATCATAACTTGTATTACATATATATATGTATATATATGTGGCATCCTGGGAAATGCATCCATGATGGTGATGATTGCATTGTAAGAAGAATGTATTTTTGCTCAAAACATCATCATTTTCTACCAAAGTCATATTTTTTGTCAAAAACCCAGCAGAAAGTGAAACATATATCCCTCGTGTTGCTTGTGGAGAGGTCAGAACAGAGGAGTCATATTGACTTTGTTGTGTGAAAGTTTAACATACATAATTTTTTTTCATGATATAAAGCCCTTTGTTATGCTTTGTGGCATGAAAAGCGCTTTATGAATAAAATTTGATTTGATATACGAATGACTGATATCAGCATTGGAGGACTTGTTCCTTTGAAATGGCTAATAGGAGCTAAAAATGCGTTGAGACAGGTAAAAGTTTACCGTAAAGAAGTTTAGGATGTAAAAGTTGTTCAAACAAAGGATTCATGTAATGGGAGAGACCTTCAGGAGCTCAGTTTTATTGACTGATAAGATAAGCTAAGACAAGACAAGCAAAACTAGATAACTTGAGCAAATTAAAGCTAAGTTAACCTAAACTAAATTGATCTAAGCCAGTGTTTTTTAAATGTCCGGTCCGCAAGTACCAGATGTTTCACTTTTTACCCACCTGGCTGGAATGAATGACTCATCAACAGGCTTGCAGAGAACTTGATGAGGAAGGCCATTAATATGAATTAGGTGGAGTAGGAAAACATCTAAAACATGCAGGGAAGTGGCACTTGAGGACCCGAGAAACACTGAACTTGATTGCTAAGCTAAGTTAAGGTAGGCTAAGATAAGATTTCAACAGTTAAGAATAACACTTGTTAACAAAAATCCTGATTTAAAATCCATATTTTACAAAACACAAAAATATTGTAACAAACAACAGGTTGAAAATGCACTCACACACATCACACTGAGAGTGTTGTGTAGGTATTGTTGTTGAGATTAAATGTTACACTGCTTGTAATGTACATGTTTCACCTGTGCCATTATGACTGCAACAATTTTACCACAACATGCTTAAAACTGCTTAAATCTACGGCTACAGAAGACTTAAAAGAAAGACGTCCCTGTAAAAAACAGAGCACGTATGCGTTGAGGACCAGCAGTGGAATCCAATTTCACATTCTCCTTGTGTATGTATTTGTAATGATAGACTCCGCATCACGACTCTCCCACCAGCCGGTGTGATGAGGGGAATCCCTTGGCTTGCTGAGTGCCTCCTCTCCACCACATTATCCAATTACCAAACCACAGAGTGACGACTCCAATGGCAGATTACTGCAGGCTGCTTCACGGGCCTCGTTGGAGTCTCTCTGTCGCTCTGGCTCTTCTCTGTTACCTCTGAGTGTATCTGGCAGGTATATAGAAATGAAATAAAGAGGCTGAGATAAGACAGACAGAAGATGATCGAAAGAGTGTTTGAGAAAGATTGTATCAGAAACAGAAACCAAGACAGAGACACTCTTCAAGTTACAGTGAAAACCACAGCTCAGAACTAGATGCCACCAAATGTCATGAGATAAACAAATAAGTGATCTGGATCCATAACAAATGGCAGGTGTTTGTGGTTATTTGAAATGTTGCGACAGGTGCCAGTGTCAAAATGATTTCCTTTTCCTGTGTGGGATGGCTCTTCCTGGCTCAGAGTGGATCCCGTTGGGTTTGGTGATGGATTACCATTCACAACCAGAGGAGATAAGTCAGATAAATTGTAGCTAAATTCCCCTTGCTGGTTAGACCTGGTTTACAGCAGCAGGACACAGACTGCATTCAGAGCTAAAAATAAAGACATGAGATCATCAATACTGGATGAAATTTGGGAGATGAGCAGCATCAGTACCCTCATATAAAGGACCTGATTACAACACAGATTGTCCAACTCACTTCCTGATTGATGAAACAAAATAAAAATATTAATAGGACATGACATTTTTGGACAAGTTTCATGCCCAAGATACAATAGATTTAAATTAAGAGTTAGATTTAAAGTTAAATGGTGAGTTGTAACAAATATTTTCGATGCAGTTTTTCATAAAGTAGCTTAAATCTGACAGATCTGTGCACCTAGACTTGACTTACAGTTCAAAGAAAGATTTGGGTTTAAATTGGGCACCATTGTTGTCATGATTGCATAAAAAAAAGAAGATTTAAGTCAGTTATAGTTATAACAGGAAATTAAATGAAATGAAAAAACTTTATCTATTTTCAGAAGGGAATTGTAAAGTCGTATAGGCTTTTAGAAGTAGAAAGGTCAAACTGCAGATGTGTCTGGTCTGGGAGTTAAACACAAGCATCAAGGTTTTGGTGTATGAAGTTGTCTATGTAACAATTCACTTATAAAATTGATTCAAAGCTGCAGCTGCACATTCTGACTCAATGATGTTAACCTACAAATATTACAGAAAAGGTGGGAAATGTTCTGAAATGTAAAAACCATAATCTGTCATTTTTCAATTTGTTTTGATCTTTATTCAACAGAAACAAGTCCAAAAAAAAAGGATTTGAGTGCTCACTGACCAACTTAATTGCATTTAGAAAATAGAAAGATATCTAAAATTGGATGCTTGTCGATTAAAGAGGGGATTTTAAAACACCGGCATTGTTTAAGAATTACTGACATCCAGTGATAAAGATGGGCATAGAAATTACTTCAAATACTAAGCACAGTTGTGAATGGACGGTGGTTGTCAGAGGCCAAAATTCTTCCACACCTGAACATGTTTTCACTACAGGTAGTACATGTGTACTCTCTTCTTTTATGTGTCTTTAAAGGTGTTATGCTTTCTAAATGTTGCTCTAGTACTGATCAAACAAAGCTGTTCCTGCAGTTTTAAAGCTCAGAGGGGTTCTCACTTCACTCAGAGTTGTCTGTCCATTCAGATACATCACATTAAAAATGATGCTATAAATATAACAGCATGTATGTGAATCCACCGCAAGTAGATAAACGGCTCATTCTAAGAGAAAAAACCCAACAGTTATTTTGGTAAAGTGATTAGATACCAAAAGAAACACAGTTTTTAATGATATATAAAATCTTTCCCATATTGACCTTTGATTTAGTTACACACTGCACCTTTAAAGAACCCCACCAAGAGATTATTTTGACAAGTGTTTTAACCATAATCATGTTGGCTAAAGTGAAAGAGGCATTGAAAAACATCCTGTATGATATTTCAAAGAAGTAAGTTCATGTTTGAACTCTTTTTTTTGGCCCTTTTTTCATGAGCTTAACTGTCCTCAGTGAATGTGACTGAGATAACCTGTTGTGCACAAATGAACTACTGCTTTACAGCTGAGTATTGTTTCTTCATGTCAAGGGTTATTGCATAATGTTATTGCATTGCCACAAATTAGCACCAGACGGTCTTAATTTGTGGCAACTATTGAGGGAATGATTTATTATGGCACCACTTTTATTATTGTTTGGTCCTAAGTCAGTAACAGCATGATGAAACTACTAGGTGACTTTTCTTTTAATGGTATTTATTTTAGGTAATAATCATTTTTTCTTATTCTGAGAAAAATTGGAACCTAAACCTTATGCAGATTCTGGACAAGTCATTGTCGTTGTAGCAGAGACTACAGGTGGATGCATATCAAATACCTGAAGAACATTCTTTTCCGAGTATCCCCAGAGTAAATAAAAAAAGAAAACACCTGATAGACTTCTCCTTGTGTTGTCATCATGAAGATGTGGTCACAGTTTAAGTATCATATATCTACTGCAGGAAGCAAAACATCCTTTTCACGTGGCAAAATTCTACCAAAATTCATTACAACTTACCATTCCTCTGTATTAAAATGCTGAAAATATAACCTACTTAAAGTATCAAAAGCAGAACTCGACTATGAAGGACAATGGAATTAGCAAATCCTCACAATTTGTAAACTGGAACTATGATTAATTTATTCTATTTTTCCAAAACAGACTAATGATAAACATGAAACAAAATAACTTTCAACTGCTTTTCTTTCAGTCTTCTCACTGCTTACTTGATTAACTGTTTCAGATTTACTTGTAAAAACTGTTGAGTAATTTCATGTGTAACATAATTTCCTAAGTTTTGCTGGCAATAATCTCAATTTGTGACTTCATCTATCAGATAAATGGTAGAAAAAGAAGGATTAAGTGTCATAAACACGAAAGTTCAACAATCTTTGAATTATACTTGAAATTTACTTTCCAGTTATGTTCCATTACTTAGTAATTGATCCTGTGGTTAACTCCTGGTTGATTAGTGATCTCTGTCCCATCACGCTAACCATTGGTTTATATTGCGTTTTCTCATGTTGTTCTTGTCGTTTTTGGAACATACGTTTACGAACATAAACTAACAACCCCAAGTATTATATTGTTTTTAAATCTATCTATCTATCTATCTATCTATCTATCTATCTATCTATCTATCTATCTATCTATCTATCTATCTATCTAT
>JBBBVU010000017.1:21904389-21944053 GCA_037177055.1 Atherinosoma microstoma
TCTATCTATCTATCTATCTATCTATCTATCTATCTATCTATCTATCTATCTATCTATCTATCTATCTATCTATTCTTATAGCATGTAGAGTAAAATCTTCATCATTCTTCCACTGCAGGCGCTTTAACCAGTCAAATAGATGTGAGTGAAATAACATTGTAATGGCTGCATCCCACTTCTGGGTGGGATGCAGATCCAATTCTGGGTCACCTGTACACCTGCATGTAACAGAGCCATTGTTGATGACATTAGTTGAAGCCGAGTCTTTCAGCTATGACATGTCAGAATGTGCTGTGAGAGATCTTTTTTCTATTGAAAACACAGGATTTTACAGAAAGGCAGTCCTAAAATATGGATGATAAAGAATCTAATTGTACACACATATTTTTAAATGCAAAAAAATCGTCATGCTGTTTAGCAACGAACTGATTTGTTTTACACTGTTTGGTCATCTGATCATTATTACTTACTTAAAAGCGCTCCAACCACCTCTCTAATGCCTTGGCTCTGACGCATTGCACTTCAAGATTACAGATAAAGAGATACACTTGCATCTAATCATTTAAGCATCAAGTAATTTTTCACAGGTAAAAGGACTGTGCCAAGCATTAGCACCTGTAAATGTAGTATACACCCCAATTTAACACACTGACAACTGCAAGGCTTGGAAATGACACTAAATTACCCTTGGTGAAGCAGTGTAAAAAAAAAGCCTGAATATTATGAGCTTCACACAAGTAACTTAATTGCAATACATTGTACTGGAGTATCTGATGCATTTACAAACTGCATTTTTCAATCACTCTGAACAACTGTTGGGTTTAACATTTCCGGGACAGTTAAAGCCTCCCATTTCAAAAATCCCTTTTTGGAATATTATATAGTTTTTCTCAGTTGCTTTGGTGCATTTCTCACAACAATATGAACATTTTCATAACTATTAGTTCAAACTCCACAAAAATGAGTCATCTGTGCACATAAGAGTAGCATTTCTCATTGCATTGATCAAATTGAAAATGCTTTTGGACACATAGCTTTTGCTTTCATACAATTATCTGCTATTTCATGACATTATAATTTGCTAGGTCATATCAGTCAAAATTAACTATACTTACTATGGCAGAATAGTCAAGCAAATTAAATTTTTCCAAAAACATTTTCCTGTAATATCTCCTAAATTGAACAACTGCTCTCAGCTGACCCATGGATGCAGGATCCAATGAAATCACAGCAGAGTCCTGCAGAGGGTGGATTCGCCACTGAAGGAGACACTTTTCTCGCTGCATCGCAAGGGACAATATCAGATGTGATGTGGATGAAAATATGTGATCAGACAGTCAAGAACGTCTTGATGCATAGGAGTGATTTATTTATTTATTTATTCATCTTATATATAATGTTTTATACAGGAGTGATTTAGTATGTTCAGTTACATCCAGTACAGTAAAATGTATACTGTTACAGCAATATAGTGTTTATGGTTGTGTGCAACTCTACCCAAGGGCTGATACTTTAAGTTTGTTCTATAGAAGTGACTGATGTGTTTTTTTTTCATAATGCTGTGAATAAATTACTATTAGATGACAAAAAGCACAGGAAGTAAAATGTGAATCAAATGTACTCTGTGTCATGTATTCAGTTACCCTACTAAACACAGTAACATGTAACTTTACTGTAGTTTTCAAATGACTGTACATCTAGTGTATGCTGTCTTGGGCATTTTCAGGTAGTGTCTCCAAGATCTGACTGTTTTGTATTCAAAAACACTTACAGATCAGACTGTCACAATGAAAACATGACTAAGCCATTTGAGTACCTTGTTTGTACTCAGTGGCCACAGAACTTTGAATTTTGATGGCTCTGAGAGTTTCATTGACATAAATACTTGCTTTTGAGGAATGAACTATCTATTTTTAGCAAGTGACACGCTTTTGATGTGAGAAATGTACCAAAGTGACTGAGAAAAACTATAAGTCATTTCTCTCAAAGTATCAACTCTACCACTGGAGCATGTCTCCATCAATGTGCCTCTCCATTTGACTTCAGTGCGTCACAGTTGCCCACGGATGCTTTTGCAGTCCTGCAGTAATAAAATCTGAGAATCCGTTATGGCAAGATGACCTCAACATGAACAACCAACATACTATGGATAAATGAGTGTAATGAGGCATCTGTCATGGTTGTTGAGTAAGAGTAATGTAAAATCCTTGTTTTCATGGAAAGGCAGCATGTAAAAGGCTAATTTTACTCCACATCACAACAGTTTGTCCAGTGATTATTTTGCTTGGCAATATTGCAGAACCCTGCACATTAATAGATGTACTCAAATCATACCGATGTTACAATTTTGAGGTTGTTTTTTTCTTTTTTTTAGAGCAAAACAGCATCAAAAAGAGACATTTTTTTAATGTAGTCTCACAAAAAATGCATAATAGTGATTCTAGCATATGAAACATTGTCTTAATAATTACCAAAATTTATTCCTAAAGGAAATAGTTTTGATTAAGGAAATTAATAATGAAGAACAACAGCAATGACATATTTTACCAATTTGATTTAAAAGCAGCAAAGACATGTTGCCATTTTTGTGCGTTCTGCCTTTTTCCTTAAACAGTTCATATCTTGATTTGATAGAAAAAGCACTTTAATCCTCCCACTTTATTTCACTCACTTTCTCTCCCTGACAGTCACACCTCAGAGAGCTTTGCTAATATTGTCTGGGAGAATTGACTCAGTCAGGTAATACCTTGTTGTTGTGACATATCCATCAAACAGGTGATGTCCCGAGCCACCCAGACTCCTGATCATCTGCAATGATATCATTTTTCATTGCGCTGAATTTGATTTCATGATGCAGGAAGTTATGCTGCCAAACTGTCAACAAAAATACTTTTGACACTGTATCACACATTCTTGTTATTACTTGATTTTTTATTGTAAACAACTTTCGTGCTTAGGATAAATATGCATATTAGGTCATTTGGTGAAGTTAATTTAAGGTAAATATATTTTCTTGAGTCATCTATTCTGTTAAAAGCATTTAAATTAATTCATAGAAATAGTGGAAATTTCATCATCAATAAAAAAAAGTACTAATTGTTGTTTGAGTCTATATTTCAGCGTGACTTTGAACAGAGACTGGCAATTATTCAGCACTTCCCTGTCTAAATATCACCTCATCTATTCCTAATTGGAGTGACAGTTACTTTCTTTGCCACATTTATTACTGTAATACCCTCCACACTATGCTATTAAGTCTGAAAGTCAAGTATACTTCACTAAATAAAATGAGACCTGTCTTTATATCCAAACTTCTTAAGTATAATTTGATATACACTAATTTCATTGTAACTGTTTTCAGTTTACCTTTAATGTAATTCATTTGGCACATTGGTTTGCTTAATGATATGAAGATATATCCCATTAGGTTCCTATGGATGCATTTTAACGGATTTGGGGAAGGGGGGTTAGGGTGAAACAATTGTTTTCTGAATTGTACATATCTCATTTTAATAAAGCTTCAACACAGTCCTTTCTAGAAAACATGACATCTAGTTTTGCTTAATGTATCTCTAATAAACCAGAAGTGTTACATAATTGTAACATTTCATAATGAAGAAAAGCAAATATGAATTGACTCAACAGATTTGATATGTGAAGATTGTGGAATGTTTTCATTTTAATTTCTTATTCTGGCTTTAAATCTTAGATATTCCTAGCACAAAAAACCCCCAAACACATAAACAAACAACAACAAATTCAACAAATAAATTCAGTTAAGTCCAATTGAATGAAGGAAAATCAAATAAATTGTCTATTCTACAATGTTTCTTTGCCTCTTCTGAAACTTTACTCCAAAGTGATCCAAAAATTTCCAACCATCAGTATGAAACCTCATGGATGAAGCTGCAACACCCCTACGGGACATTTTTGGAACATAGTGTGACTTAGCATCAGTGATACTGATGATGTGCAAGCAAAAATCCAAGAGGATCAAACATTAAACAATCCCAGACACAACCTATTCATCCTGCCATGTCACAGGACAATAACCACCGACTTTAGAGCACTTTACATTTACGGGCTCAAAATGATCCTCCACACTCTACCAAGAAAGAAAAGTTTTGCTTTTAATAAACTAATTAACGTGGAAGAGGAACCAGTTAATCAAATTGAATCTTAAAAGTTCATGATACGGTCCCGACCGTCTATGAAATCAGCAAACAGATCCTGGTCACTGCAGCCTATCAGCTTCAGCTCATCCCTTCCTCAATGCTGATTGGTTAAGTTCTGGAGGAAGAGGATGTCGGGACAGCAAAGATGTCCGCGCTCATTTGAAAACTTACTGTAGCCAAATCCCCAATTTGGCACAGCAACCGAGTCGTTTTTATGTCACCACGAGTGACGACGTTGCATTCAAGCAAGCCGCAAAGAAAGGAAGGACCAGGACTCCGCGACAAGAGCCAGAATATTCCTTATTATCAGGTTAGCAGCTAAACGCCTCCTGGCAAACTCAAAGCTAGCTGATACTAACGTCAGCTAGCATGCTTCTTGAGCCGGTGAGAGCAACGGCACTCTATGAAGCTTTAGCTTTAGCATTAGCATGCTAATTTTGAAAAGTACTTTAGCTAGTCCCCGGTGCACTGTCTAACGAGCCGCTTTGCGGCTAACTTGTAATGAGGTTGCATCTGTCAGCGTGAAGAGACACATGTAACTGGAAATTATATAGTTGGGAGCGATTGATAGCTAACCTGGAAAATCATTAAAAAAATAAACTTATTAACCAACCTAGTTAAGCAGTCTAATCTAATTTAAAATTTGAATATTATTAAAAAGACCTATTTGAAATGTTTTGACCTTAACTGTAAGTTATTCCAAAATCCATGGGTGCTTTGAGCTACAGTCGATTAAGTCAATAATATGATTACTTTAGTATGAAGTAATGCAACTTACATTCACATTGTACACCCTAGCTTTATTCTGTTATTATTGTTTATCCTTATGGGTATAAATACTTTTTAAACAGTCCTCCCCCTTTTGTTGACAGAAACGTAACAGTATTGAAATCATGCTGTCACCGCTCAATCGTCAGTGAGCAAACATAAAATATAAAACCCCTTTAAAAAACAGATTTAAAAAAAACTGTAATCAGAGCTGTATTATCAAAGCTAGTATGTAAGTATGATCAATTAAATATCAACTATTCAGTATATTCATATAAATATCTTCTTAAGTATAATTAACAGATCAGTAAGTAAGACTTTATATATCTCCTACTTCCTCTTGTCATTAGAAATTCAGTATTCTATCACAATGCACCTATCTTTTTATTTAATAAGTTTCATTGCTGGACACTACATGTGTCATGCTTAACAACATTCATAATAGTAATAAACTATTGATCATAAGGTTGAGGATGTGACAAAATATGCAAACATATCGCTTTTTTTTAAAAAGCAAAATCTTTAATTGCCTATTTGCAGTAATTTATCTATCCTCATTCCCCTACACTTCCTAGAAATAATGCTGAAATCTGGAACTCATGTCGGAAGTCGTGTATGAAGAGACAGCCACGATGATCGCAGCAGGGGAATTGCAGTCGTTTGTCCCATTTGGCCGCGAGCACTGCAGGAACCATCCAAATGCCTTCAACCTGCAGCTCAGAGAGCTCCAACCTGCCTCTGAGCTGTGGTCGTCAGACGGTGCCGCTGGCCTAGTAGGGTCCTTGCAGGAAGTCAGTCTGCAGGAGAGAGAGAGGGTGAGAATGCATGGCCTTTGCATAGTGACTTTAATGTCCAGTCTTGTTTCTAAATTTCAAGAATAGAAAAGAATGATAAAAGCAAATAGTGCCACAGACACAATATGAATTTTTTTTATTTTATTATTTGCGCATTATTTAAAATGTTTCTTGCAGTCTGTTTATATTCTTTGTTTTTGTTTCAAATGTGACATGGTAGATACAATGTTACACTTACACTTCTCATTTTATGAAAATAAGACTTGATGTGCAACTTGATGTGCACTTAGTTTTTGGTTTAGCCTCTTCAGTCCATTCTAATGGATGTGCATTGACTGGCAGGAATGCTGGCAGCTCAGGAAGGGCTGTACCGGAGTCAAAGAGGAGGATGTCGAGTTTGAAGAAGAGTTATATGCAGCAGGAAACATGGTTGTGTGGAGCAAGGGCAGTCGGGGACAAGCCTCCAGCGTATATAAGGCCTTCACTGTTGACAGCACAGTACAGCAGGTCTGTATGCCATACTTCTGTCTGAAGACAGATTTGAGACACCATAATGAGCATTTATGTAATGGGTTAAAGATTTAGATGGCACTTATTCTTAGGTTTGACAAAAATCTTTATATTTGAAGTTGTAAGATTTTCTGTATGCCAAGACAACTTGTTTATATGCCCCAAAATATTTGATGCGATTGTCTTTTGGATTTGACACTGTCTTTTCCTGTCTGCAGGCTTTATGGTGTAACTTTGCAGTTCCTCACAACAACAATGCGGGTACTGTATAATTAAGGATTTTTTTTAATGAAAAGTGGCCCTTATTTCAGAGTAACCTTTTATTTGTTGTGTTCTTCAGTTGAACCATCTACTTAAATTTTAGTGGTTGTTTTGCAGTGGAAGATTTGGAGCGCACAGTGTGTATCGTCCAGAGTAGCTGTGTCAACGTGCACACTGTTACTGGAAAGGACTTCATTTCCCCACTGCCCTTCCAGGTGAGTGAAAGACAAACACCATTGGGAAATCTTTATGTTCACAGGACCAGATAGATCAACACATAGCCAGCAAAAAAGAGGATTAATCAATCTTTGTTGCACATTCAGTCTTTTTATGTGTTTTTGTGTTTGACTATTAGTTAGATTGATGATATTCCTCAAGACTGAACAGTTGTCTAAAGATATAACATCTGGATCACTGACAAACTGAATCAACCTCATCAATATGAGATGTTTGTCTTTAATTGTATGTGTGGGACATGATGGCTTGTTACTGAACTGAAATGTTTGTGTGCTTAAACCTTTCTCTTTATGTTTAAACCTATGTGATAGGGTTTTGAGAGAAGATGCTGAATTAATGTGCATGTAAAAAGTCCAAATCAAAAGTTTAGACATACCTACTCTTTCAAAAAAAAGTGTATGGTACTATTTAAATACACTGTATATCAGGCGTGTCCAGCTCTGGGCTTTGAGGGCTGCAATCCTGAGGGTTTTAGATGTTTCCCTGTTCCAACATACCGGATTTAAATTAAACTGCTATTAAATTGTTAAAAGTCAACCAAACATGTTGACCCATTATTCTGATTCAGCTGTGCTGCAGCAGGAAACATCCAAATCCTGCTGGACAGCAGCCCTCAAGCACCGAATTTAGACTCATTTGTTTGCACAGAAACAAATTCATTCATTGTCAGTCTATAAGAAGGCAGAAAACATGGTGCCAATGCAGTGTTTTCAGATTGCTTTAAACACTCCCAAGTCTGTTTTTGTTTTACTTTAACAGTGGGCCAAGAGAAATAGAAGTTTCATATATGAGAAGCTGGAAGTATTAGTTTAAGTAACATACTTAATTAAAAAAAAGTATAATGTCTGTCTCATCTTCTTATTTTTGAGGTTTCAAATGTCTGGGCAACTGAATTTGGACTTTTGTTGGAAAGGAAGAACACAGCATATGAGACACAGCTAAGCTCCCCTGGGTAAAATGCCAACACTGCACACTTACAAACATATAGACAAAAATAAGGTTAAAAGCAAAACCCACATGAAATGATGGAGTTGAGACCTACAATAAAGACAGGCTTTTTTCTGCACACTTATGTACATGCACCGATACAAGCACAGACCATTGTATGTGGCAGCTTACTGAGAAGTTGATATTTCCATACAGGGAGCCTCTGCCTACAGTGTTCAGCATGCTACATCCCCTGGATGAGATTGCACCAGTTGTGTGCAAACCCTCAGGTATGACACAAACTCTCAGACATATTTCTTGGATGTTCATTGTCAGTAATTGTATTTGAATGTGTGTGCATGGTTTTTTCAGGCCTGTTCGAAGGCTCTTGTGTACAGTATGCATCTGACTCCACCATGAAAATAGTGTTCACCTGTTGCCAGCCCTCTATAGTTGTATCATATGACACTGTACAGGGAACTCACTGTGTCTGGGCCCTGCGCAAAGTTACCCACGATGTAAGTGAACACACTGACATGCATTTTAAAAAACACACACATCTGTGCCTCTTTTAATCTTGAGCTCCACATCTTCATCAGGAGCGTTCCAAAGTATTGAGGTGTCCGACAGAGCCGGCTGGGACACCATTGGGTATGATGGCTTCAAGCTTCCTCACCTCTCATTTGCGTAACATGTCCCGCCTTGACTCCCCTGGTGGCAGTGGAGCACCTGGACTGGGTCCTGGAACTGGAACAAGGTACCGATTACTCATTTCATCTGTCTGTGGTTTTTAGTGATGTTTAGACTATGATAATCACATTGATAGCAGTTTATTTAAATTAATTTAGGAAGAATTTAACGAATACAGACACAATTTGTGACAAGTCAGGTCTAAAATTGACAAAATCAAACACTGAAACAGGAAATTAAAAGCCTTTAAATTTAAATGACAAGAATTTCCTTGTCAGTTAATTTCTAAAGGATCTCTGATTATTTGCTATTGTCTTACCCAATTATTTGTATTTTTCTTCTAGTTGTGCTGTTGGCTCTCCGCTGCACTACAGTGTTCTGCACAGTCACCAAAACAGGGTCGTAACATCCTCACCGGGGATACACTCCCGAGTTCATTCACCGAGTATCTCCAACATGGCCGCCCTAAGGTGAGTTTGATGTTGAGGTTCAGAACAGGTGACAACTGGAGAAACAAACTCCAGCATGTAAACACATTAGTTACATCCTGATAGAATCTTGGTTCCACAATAGTACTTCTTTCCATAAAATCATCTCTTTTTCTGCCTTTCCATCTCAGTCGTGCCCACTCTCCAGGCATGGCAGCGCCGTCATTTTCAGGCGCGGCTCGCTTCAACACGTCTTTCCACAGCCCGTCCCCCAGAGGGCATCATGGCTCGTTACCCTCACCTAACAGCACTGTCAACGAGACAATGCTGATACCAGAGATGGAACCCATCATACCCGACTTGTGCATGGAGCAGCTCTGGAGTGAGACAATCACAGCTAGCTGTCACAGGTAATAACCAGCAATGAGTGAATCTTTGATTGTCTTTATAAGAAGTTCAGTAATGTTTAGCTACTTTGTTTACTTAGCTTAGAAACCCTTTGGTATATGACAAGATGATTTTCATGAGGGTTAAGAGGTAGAATATGAATAAATTATTTTACTTATGTCGTATTAATTTGCTCTTCAGCTCTACTTTTTAAAAAAAAAATTCACCATAAAAGGACGTGAATCATTTCCCTAAGTTACCCCAATTTATCACGTAATTTAGCATAGTTTATTTAGTAAAAGGTTGCATGCTTGTTGTATGCTGACCCAATCAGAGCATTTCATTGAGTGACTTCCAATCGCTTTGGAATTGGCCGGGATTTGTGTTGTATTTTATAATCATGTTGTTTTGTAGATGTTTTGCCACTCTAGTTTAGTAGCTTCTTTTGTTTTATGCAAATTTAATCTTTTTTGGGTTTGAAGGGAGATGAACAGCCAGGCATCTAAAGTATTCTTGACCTCTGACCTCTGTGAAAACCGCTACCTCTGTTTCCTGGTGGAGTCTCATCAACAGCTCAGGTTATACCACAGTTTTATTACATGTTTATCCCTTAGAGACATGAAAGTTGCATAGCCATGTGAAAAACATCCATCAAAACAGCTAGTTTTCAATGTCATTCCCTAGAGGAGGTTTTTAAAATAAAAACATTTATTTATAGACAAAATTAAGCTATGTAGGAACATTTGTTACTATGTGAAAATAAATCTGTCCAAATAGCATTCACATAATTCACATTTAAGTTCAACTGAGAAATATGACCGATAAAAACAAAACCAATTTTTGTATTTGTTTCTGCAGATGTGTTAAGTTTATTGAGAGCAACGACACATCTCAGCTCATCTTCCCCTCTGTCACAACCATCCCTGCCAAAGATGCAGAACCTCTGCAAGTATGTTTATATTCATGGTTTTCTTTTCAAATTAAAAAAAAAACATTTTTTATTGACTTTAATTGTTTATGATTATTTGATAGTGGTCTTAGTTTTGTATCATTTACCAAATAATTTATCAGTTGATTGGTAAAGCAGTGGAAATATTGACTCCATATTGAAAATCATGGCTAGTTGCACACTCAGAAAATCTTTTTGGCTCCTCAGAATATAGATGCCATGTTGGTTCTGGAGGCCTGTGGCAGTCTGGTTCTTTACACAGGAATCACCCGGGTGAGTACAGACTCAAGAAGAGACCACAGCTTTAGTTTGATTCAGATATTTTACACACTGTAGTTTACTTGTATACTTTACTGAAGCAATGCTTCAGATTATTTAAGTGCAACTGCTCTGTGATGGAGTCATGAATTAGATTTTTTGATATTCCTCTAGGTCAGTAAAGTGTTTGTCCCGGGCCTCCTGTCTCCCTCCTTCAGCCTAACCAACCATCTCCCTCACCTTAACATGCCAGTGGAGAATGTTAGCACACCCACCAATGCTGGCAGTAGACACATCCAAAGACTCGATGAGGTATTGACATGTGTTATAAATACACTACACTTTATTTGCATTAATAATTTATCATCTTCCTTGGTGCCTTTCAGTAACGTGTCTTAGAGACAGTTTTCATAATGCAAAGTAATCTGTTACAGTCAATATTACTTGATTTATTTTCCTGTTTCATATTCGTTTAATAAGTTTTGTGTCTTGAATAAAAACCAGAGTCAAAAACTTTGAGATTTTCCTGATTTTATTTGTATTTTAAACATGATATTTTTACTTCCAGATCTATTCGGTTTATTAATTTCCTCATGTTACTGCTTTGATCCACCTCATCTCTAATTTGTCCTTTCTCTTTTAGGAAGTTATGCCTTCACCGGTATCAGAACTGAGGAGTCCCAACATTAAACATCATGATGCTTCATTTTTGGAAGATTACACCTTCCAACAGACCACTCCCTACATCCATGCTTTGCGGGACCCTGTCTGCAACCGGGTCACTCTAGTAAGTATGATTTTGTAGTTTAAAGTAACAATAGAAACATTAGACTTTTTGTAATATTTTGGACTTTTTGTTTACCTTTACCAAAAAAAGAATACAACCTATGTTACAGTAGCATATCTAGCTTCCGGATTAATTCTGTCTATGACAGCCTCTTGAGCCTCAGGACACCACAATACACATTCACACCATCGCTGTACATTTCCCACTTAAATACATTGACAAAAGGCTTTCTGTGTAAAACCACAAAAATGTCTGCAGACTTCTGCTGTTTTGGCTTTGTTTACTGACTTTTTCTTTGAGCCATTGATGCATCAGTCTGGTGACTAATTGTTGCTATTGCAGCTCACTGGAGTTTTCAAAGCTCTGGCTTTGTGCTGTCAGGCTGATGGGTTATTTTTTCTTCAGGGCTCTGCTCTTGAAATGATGACAATAGCAGGATCAACCCTGATGGATAAAATGGGACATAAAGGTGTTGGTCTGTTTTCCATCTGTACACATAGCTATTCAACTTAACTTGAATAATCCAATGTATGTATACGGTTTGGATTTTATTGAAATAATCACAACTGCAGTCTCACAGAAAAGTTAACTTTTTAACCCTGATAATCTGTGAAATGTGTTAAAGGTATTGTACGACAGAGTTGTAAATTGCAATGAATAATACAGATTTTAGATGAGGAAGACTACTGCCAGTCCTATATTCAAAACCCTATTTCATACCAATTTCACAGTGATTAATATGCCAACACACTATTTACTCAAATGCCGGAGAGTTTATGAATTTTTCAGTGTCACACATGGGTAGGATTTTTAAATGTCCGTCTTTATTGAAAAGAATAAAAATGTTGCTAAATGTGAAAAAAAAAAGAAGATTTGTGATCCTCAAACAAATGGAAACAGGAAACCTAGAGCAGAAATTCTGTGTTTTTTTAATTTTTAATTTCCACTGTTTCTGGCAAATTTGTCTGTTGTACTATGCAGCAATCATTCATCAATTTATTTTTCCCCAAAATAACTTATCCTGAAGCTTTTTCACAGAAAAATTCAGCATGTCATTAGAAAAGCCAGACATATAAATAATAAAACTGAAGATGGATGAATTCAATTTAGCTGCTTTAGATTACACTTGTACAGACTGGAGTGTTAGGACACTGAAGTTGTGGTAACAAGCATCTAAATTAGTTGCAGTACATCGCTGTGAAATTGATGCAAAAGGATATAACCTGAATTTGTGTGCCATGTGTCTTTACCACCAGGAACTAAGCAGTGGCACGATGCTGAGGATTTCCGTCCCTGAGATTGCTACTTCAGATCTGGGTAAGTTATACATTCACTGAAAACACATATTGTGTGCAGACATATGTAAGACTTGGTGATTATTGGTGACAGTGATGCTATGTGTAATTAAAATATGTACTTAAATGTGACCACACACACTTGGAAGAACAGCTAAGTTCCTTGAAACTAGGTTTAAAGACTGCTCTTGGTTAAATGATGATGCATAATCTAGTATATATTTCTCTATAGCGCAGAAAATAGATGCACATGTCCCCATACCCCTTTTTCTAAACTGATATTCATTTAATCTTAATTGATAAAATGAATTCAGAATAATAGATTACACAATTGTCTGTAGCAAACCATTAAGTGACTAGTGGACTATTAATATAATTATACTTAATATATAAACTGATCTGGACAGTGAGACATACTAAATCAATTTCACTGACAAGATTTGAGTTACTAGATCTGCAACCAGAGCACCAACATCCATGTCAGCATTTTTTGTCTATGTGGTTTGTTAAAAGGCTTATTGGCTTCTTGGGAATTGGCATCCTGCACCAAAACTTTAAATGGAGTTAGGCTTATTCCTGTTTTTAAGTGTTTCACTCACTCTGGGCTTAGTGCTCATCAAACTGTTCATATTCAGCCAACTTCACTGTAAAATGTTGCTTTGCTATACATAACATTTTGACAAGATACCTTTTAATTGCTGTTTATTTGTGCTAAAAATGTCCATACTACCAATAAATCGACAATTTGACAGTTTCCAAAGTGTAAACAATTAGATTACATTTTTCTATCCAATGCAAGTGCATTATGTTAATGTCTGCCTCAGTGCCTCTCAGGTTTGAAGATGACTTTGTCTTGCCTACATCTGTATCTTTTCCACACCCTATTCTCCATTATTTAGTAATCGATCGTACAGACGAGGAACCTTCCTCTAATGAAATGGCATTTATCCACCTCTTCTTTGACCTTTCCCTCTTTGGATGTCCAATTAAGATAGCCGAGTGATGTTGATTAGGAATCTGATTGGTTGGAGTTGTTAGAAGACACAGCAACTCTAATTACTGTTGTGGTGATTATTCTTTAATTTCCTCAATGCCTGCTTCCTAATTTAAGTCAAGGAATTGTAGATTTGACTTGACTACTTTGAATTTCCTACAGTCTTACCTTTAAGATCTGTATTTTTATCCTCTTATTTCTCCATTGTCATGTTGTCCCCTCTCTTCTTTTTCTCCTGGATGTACTTCAGTGAGGAAGTGTCTTCAGGCAATTCGGTTCATCCTGCCAAAAGAAGCTGCCATGAAGGTTTGTTTTTTTTTTATATAAAAAATGGTTCTAACCAGGCTTAGTGGTTACTGATGGTTACATGTTTTTTTTTCTTGTTTGCCTTTTATTTATTCAGTAAGATGTTTTGCTCAGAAAGGCAATGTTTCAGTTAAACAAAATAATCTATTACACAAGAGATTCATCATATCACCTTCTACTGCACACCTGCCACAAATAAAGAAATTTTTTTATAATTTCCAAAAAACTAAATTGTTGACGCTTTAGCAGAAAAACGTGTTGGACTTAGTTGCTCTGACTGTTCGATTTAGGTGTTCAGGCTATATAGAAGCAGTTACAGTGAAATTATATAGATTTTTCTTTGCTGGCGTATGTTTGGAGAAACTCTCATTTTAACTTGCTTTTGTAAAATATGCAGGTTTTAGTAAAGTGGTACAACATCTACAATGCCCCTGGTGGACCAAGTGCTCATGCAGAGTGGAATCTGTTTGTCACCTGTTTTCTGACACTCATGGGTTACAACACCGAGCGCCTGGCTTGGACACGACATGTGAGTCAGTCGATGTGTTTTCTGTTTTCATTTCGATTGGTATTTGTTGCATGAAATGTTTAAATGCACACATTTGATCAAAGCTCACATTCCTGTTTCTGTCCTCTGCTTTATTCCCTCAGCTCCATTTTGAAGTGCCTCTCTCTCCAGTGATTGCAGCCAAAAAGGCTCGTCCTTCTGACGGAGGCTCTGATGAGGTGTGGGGCTTCAACCCTTTTCAACACTGCATATTAGACTTCAGTCATCAACTTCAAAATCTTATTTAAGATTTGGATATGTAGATGTTATAATTGTAGTTGATGCTAATTTGGAAAATAATGAAACCCCTGTGAAGAGACATAGCATGTTATGAACCACTGCAATGCTATAAGGAAACAGCAAAGAGGCATTGTGTCATTACAAGAGTGTCAAAAGAGGAAAAACATTCAAATATGCATTTTATTACCTTTTTAAGAGATGAGTTGCAGAAGAAACAGCTTTTTTGTTCATGTAGTTTCCAACTCTACAGTTTTTCTAGGAGGTTGGACTATTTTAAAGAAATATTAATGCCAATAACACATTTTGTAGATGTAGATGCTTTAGTTCTAAACAAATTCATACCAATTTGAATTCATGATAATGAGGGTCCTTGCAAAGAGATGATGTTCTTCTTATTTATTAGTTTTTTTAATGTAACTCTGACCTATACATTAATCAAACTAGAAATCTAAAACAAAGTATAAACCCTAAATAGTCCTGCTGGGGTTTTTCTTTATATGCCCCTGATTATAGGATATTTTTTCAAGTAATCTGTATTTGTTCTGATTAAAGGTGCTGGTTCACATCCGTGGCTCAGTGGAACAATTAATGGAATAGTCATCATTAATCTTGTTAATTTCACTGCTGTCACAATGTCTGGCATTCTGTCGCTTCTTGTAATTATTTTTGGTTGTGTTGTATATTCAGAATCTCTCTCTTCTCTCTTTAGGACTGGGATTACTTGTTGGCCTCTCATTACCATAGACAGATAAGCTCTCAGCCTGTCTTTGGTTTAGTGGAATCCAGTTGTACTAATAAAACAATCACCACAGACACCGAGGGCCTGTCCTCTGTACGTATCCCACCCTGGATAAATCAAAGTATTTTATGTGGTTCGGTTTTGTTCAAACAATGTGTAATATATGGATGTTGATGTTGTCTCTGAATAGTATTTACACCACAGTGTAGATGCTTGTTATTTGGATTTGACTTGACATTGTACAAATGTTAAAGTGGGCACTATCCAATTAAAACCAATGAATGTGGTCTAACAGTAGTTTAATTGGATAGACAAATAATTAAAACACCAGTTACCTGTATAACCAGTTCAATGACACCTCAAAGAGCAATGTCCAATCTGACAACAAAAAACCTCTGTAAAATCATTTAAAGAATAACCTCAACACAAAATGCATTTTATGACTGTTGTGTATTAGCATGTATTAATTTAATCTCTACCTTCACTAACCCACCTTTCTCTCTTTTCCTCTCATGCATCAGGCTTCTCCATCTAATCCATCTCTGAGGTTGGACAGTTCGGCCCCTCTGTTTCCTCATATTCCTGCCCTTTTCTATGTTCTCCATCTGCTTTATCAGGAGCTGCAGCTGGATGAGCTGCACAGAGCAAGAGCTTCCTCATTGGTCTGTCTGCTGCAGCAACTAGCCAGGTAATCACTGCTGTACTGTCTGTTTTTGTGTTTCTGTTGACGGCAACTAAATAAAAAGCATTTTTGCTGGTGCAGGTTGGCTGTGATACATTTGCGAGTTAAATTGTAGAGGAAATAACTCTTGCTTTAATACACAGTAATGACAAACAGAGACGAGACCTGTGCCAAATATCACAACAAACACAATCTATTCAAATTTTCTATTAGTTGTGCTGAACTTTCACAGTGAAAAGAAAAGAGGAGTGTAGCTTATTGTTTTCAGTGAAAGTCTGTCCGTAATCAAAGCTCTTCAGTGATGTGTGTGGTGAAATAAACTTCAACAGATTGTCAAGTGACTACTGTGCTCTGTCATGGCGAGGATAAGAGAATAGGTTGAGTGGGAGAGTGAAGCACACTTTAGAGTAATTGGCTTGAATTTTTAGCTTGTGGGTTGTATATAATTATGCAGCAAATTTTTACACTGTGTTCTTATCAACTGGTGAAAGCTAAAACGATCCTGATTGTTTAATATGGCGTTTTAGAGGAGGGATTCTATTTTTCAGTGATTTGCCTGCTCAGGTTGAGAAAGAAATTTGTTTTAATCGCCTTAATACATCATATATTTAAATTTGATGAGAGAGTAACTCAAAATGTGCGCGAATGTAATTGCAGTAATGCGTATCACATCCTCAGGTTGTGGCTGCTGCTAGAGTCGCCTGTGGCTTCAAAATCTTTTTATTCTGTCAATATGTACCTTCAGAAAGGGAAGGCAGAAAAAGGCTGTTAACAGAAAAACCTTTTTTCTTCATCATAATTACTATTTTTTTCCTACATTATGAAGATATTTCAAGTCAGAATTGCACTAATTTGTTTTTATTTGGAGTGGAAAAGTTCATTTGATTGCATTATGGCTTATTACCATAGGAAGGTGGAGTGTTGGTCTTATTTAACTCTATTACATCTAATATTATTTCCAACTTTAAGAGCATTTGCATGCAACAGCTTGACAAGTTAATTGGATGCAAGCCCAAATCACCAATTAGAAACAGATTGCAGTTTTGTAAGTAGTAGATTATAATGTAATATCTAAAGTTGAGGTGATAAAAACCATTACAAGTAAAATGAGTAAGTTTACAAGTTTTCATACTTGTAAAATGATTATCCTTGTGTCAGTGTACAACCTGAAAACACACATGCAGCTAGTAATTGTGTGGTATCCTTTACTTGGAGAGAAAAAAAAACTATTGAATGCTCTTCATCTTCCTATGTGGAGCTGAAGGTAATTATTCTCTGCAATTAATTACATTTGCCTTCTGTTCAGTTACAGCCCAAACCTGTTAAATGTCACTGTAGCTATTTGAGAATGGCGGGCTATTTTTGGATTAGTTTTTATTACCTGCAGCAATTTAGCATCCAGCTGTGCAGCAGTAGACCTTATTATATACTTTGTACATGGTAGCTTTAATAACCCAGTGAAAAAATTCCATTATTTCTTGGTTATTGTGAATTAAGTTCTCCTTTTCTTTACTGTGGTGGGGTAAAACAAAAAACAAACAAAAAAAGCAGATGTGGTGTGTGTTTTGTTTTTGGTTGCAGAGACCTGCAGTTGGAGGAGTTTGTTGATCTTTACTGGAGGGACTACCCTTCATTAATGAGTTGCTTTTCTGAGAGCTGCATCATAGACCAGGGTAAGACTGGCTAAATAGTCTCTTTATGTTTTCCTGAAAACAGACAATACGTGTTGTAATGGTGGAGAAAAGGGGATTGGTTGGCTGCTGATAAAGCCCACTTAATTTTCTTTATATATCCAAGGATTCTGTGCAATTTAGACCTGAATAACCAATTATTGCTCAACTTCTATCACTTTTATGACACAAATATGACATACTCATGGTCACTATAATTCCCTCTTCTCCTCTCGTCTTTTTTTTTTTTGTCTGCCCTCCTTCCCCCCCCTGTTCCTTTTCAGCTCTGATTGGTCAGATGCAGCGTCCGTCTTTCTTGAGGTCTGAGCCTCCTTGTGTGTTCAGCTGGCTCAGTAGATGCCTGAGAGGGGAGGAAAACCCGCCTTTCCCATACCTGCCTGGAATCTGTCAGAGAACCAGGCTGCTGGTTCTGGTACGGCCGACGTTCCTTTGTGTTTTGTGGGATAAAATCCACGAAGTATAGTCAGTTAGCTTCTGTTTTTAAATGTATTCATAAAACCCAGAGTTGTCAAGTATTTTGTTGTTTTTCTCTCCGATACTGGTTAAATTTGGGATTCGAACCGTGTATTTAAAATTAAACTTGCAGTGTTCATTTTTTAAATTGTCTCAATTATACAGTTAACTATAGGTACAGACAGAAATCACAGGGGGAATGAGGGGAGACAGGGGTAGAGAGGCTGGAATCTTATCATATTTCTTCTAACTTTTTTCCACACCACAGGAACTGATGCCACATGTAGATCATAAAATACTTTTTATAGGATCTTTTTTGGCTCTTACCTTAGAGAGGCCAGCTTTCCTAGCATGAGGGCTGTGATCTATGACATAATCAGCTGGTTGTAAAATATAACTATAAACTGTCTAAATGTATTTGCTTATGTTTTTTCCCCAGAGTTATGCACTCTACATCATCAGAGATGAAAATGCTACCTCGACAGATGTATCAAAGTATTTGCTCAAAGTCTCTGCTGGTATGTATTGCCCCCCCCCCCCTAAACTTAAGCAGTTTCCCCATGACATTACACTTCCTCCTTTCCACTGTCTTCATTTGCTGTAGACCTGCAAGATGTTAACAGACTCATTTGCCTGCCTTTGTGTGACTTAACATCTTATTTTAAATGCAGACAGCCTCCATCTGATATCCATTTTCTATTTGAAAATGTGCGTGGGAACCATGTACCATGTACTTTTGTGACAAGCCTCAAAGATAAACTTACTAGTCTTTTAATGCATCATGGGTAGTGTTTTCTCCTCAGTGTATGTATGTATTGACAAACCACCCTTATTACCTGCCACTTCCATAGTCCCTTGCTTCAGAGCCATGTTAAAAAGCTGTTTTTGCTGTGACAAAAACCCAATACAGCCCATAGGTGACAACTGTTGCTGCAGGTATTTAATCAGCCCAGACACAGAATTTAGGAATGGATTTGCAGCCAATAGAATACCTCAAATGACTTTTTTTCCCTTTTTTTTTCAAGCACTCTTCATTTTTCAAAGACAAACCACAACAATAGATGCCATCGCACACAAAATCCTCCACTAATCCTTAATTTAACTCAAACTTGCTATGCATTTTACCAGCTTATCATTCTAAGTTTTATTTTATATTAATCTGTTTCACTTAAGATGTTGTAAAAATGTATTAAATTATTTCAGGCTTCATAAATTAAAGGACCACTATATAACTTTTCGACCATAAAACTCTGCTTTCCAGACTCGTTTGATGGCACAGTGACATCTATTATGTGCATTTCTAGGGCCGTCGCAGCCCAGCACCGCCCCGCGGCTGAAAAGCCGCACTATAGAACTTTCAAATCCGGGACGCCGAGAAGTTGTGCTTTGCGCATGCGGTACATACTAGCACGCAAATGTAAACAAACCGGTCGTTTTGAACGCACGTCGGCGGATTAAGCAAAGAAATGTTTGAAGACATTATCGGAGGAAGAGAGGAAACTAAGGAGAGCCAAAGAAGAGCAAGAGATAAGATGAGAAAAGACAGTTTTTTACTGTCTGGGGAGAGCTCACCCTACAGGTAGGATCCAAGATGGATGCCGAATTAGCCGTGGATAGGGGGAAAATACTGAGAAAATAGCACAAGTTATATAGTAGGCCTTTAAGGGGCGAATTAAGAAAACAGTTTGCCTTGTAATCTTTTTGTCTTTGTCATTCTCATCGTTTCAGGTCAGAAGTCCCGTGTTAGTGAACCACCCCTCAGAAGGTAAAACCAGTTTAGAAGATGATCTTTTTTTTATGTTCTCAAAAACAGCTTAAAAATCAAATAATCACAGTAAATTAGCTCTAAAGATGCTTAAAATGCTGCGATTCAGAATTGTTTGATGGCACATTGATATTAACAGTTGATAGGGAGCGCCTAGCTGAGAAAATCTGCCAAAGTTCTGTAGTGCCTGTTAAAGTAGCGTCTTTATTTTTTTCAGTTTTCATTTATTTTACTTTAAAGAATAGTTTTTAAGTTTACATTCTTAAATTTTTTTTATTCACTCTCTTTTAAAGGGCCAGTTAATTTTCCTCCTGTTGTAATCTGTTATGCTTTTGTGATATCTTATTTTGCATTATCTTTTGTAGACAGAGCAGTGTGAAGGTGAAGTTTTCCACCAAGAGCCTGGCTGAGCAGCTGGTGGTCTGGCTCACTTCAGAGGGTAACAGAAGCTGTTCTTTTTCAATTTTTTTCTTTAGTGCCTCAGTTATTCACAATGATGTAAAGGTACACACACTTTCCCAGTGAAACCATTTCTCCGTTTACACACAGCAACCAGATCAGATGTGGTCAACAAAACTGCTTTTACTACATTTCTCACTAAGTTAACTGTGGTAGCTGGGGCAACATGAGGGAATTGGATTTCAGCCCATCTTACATGCTATGTTCAAGCAAAATTTCTGATAATCAAAGCTGTGAGAGATAATTAGGCCAGTTTATTATCTTTCACTAGAAAGGCCATTACACACCTACTCCGAATATTTCGTCCGAATAATTTGCACGGTAATATTTTATATTGAATCAGTGTCAAGTCAATGGGAACGTTCACATCAGTGACGGAATTCCGTCCAGCGACTTTTGCGAGTTTTAATTTTTCGGTTTTAGAACCCCAATATGGGACAAAAGAGCTACTGCTACGGACTAAACTAAATAAATAAAACGTAAAAGAAAAAACATTTGAACTGATTTTCTTAATGAATCCACCTGCTTGTTTTAAAGCCCAAATGTGATGGCTTTTAAATTGGGATACTGTTTCTTGTAACTTCTACTTTTTTTTTTCTTATACTAATGTCTGTTTTTCTCTGGAGTAGGTTTCACCATGAAAGACTTGGAGTCTGTCCCTTTTGGTGTTGCTTTGCCTATTCGAGAGGCCATCTATCGATGCCGGGAGCAGCCCTGTTCTGATTGGTCAGAGGAGGTCTGTCTGCTGATTGGAAGACAGGACCTGACCAAACAGGCCCACAAGACAACTCTGGCCAAGACTAAAGCTGTAAGCAGGAAATTAATTAAAACCTTCAGCTTTTTTTGTCTGGTTAGATTAGGATGCAGATACTGTTTCATGTCAGCCTTCCATAAAACCAGGGTATCTGCAGACCATTAAAAGTCGACTATTATTTCATTCATTCATGGAAAAAAAGGCCATAGATTCCCATTAAATGGGCCTTAAAGTCTTTAAATCCATCTTTTAAAGGTCTTAGAAATGCCACAGACATGGTAAATATGATTTGACTTTGGTTTTAATGCGCTTTTGAAAAAAATATGAAGGAGAACTACCATCTTGGCTTGGCAGATGTAATGTGGACCAGAAGATGATCTCATTTGGGTCCATGAGACATTAGTGACTCTTTTTAACAAAAAAAATAAACCAAAAATTATTTCTTTGTGTATTTCTAGAAGTACACGTTTCTATTCGGAAATAAACATATATTTGTCTTTGAAATCAATATCAAAATCAGTGAAGTTTTCAAGATCATCACTTTAGGCATCACTTTAAATGATTGCTCCTGTACATTGCATGGTGCCAGCAGCTGTATGTGTGTGTGTGTGTGGTAGAACTAAAGGTGTGTATTATTTCTGTGTGTCCAGTCTGCAGGTTCAGGACTGTCTTTAAAGCCTCCTGCAACCACAGAGGCAGATGAAGAAGAAGATGGGATGTCAGACATAATTCAAGAGGTAACCATATCATTTTAGATTTATTTATTTTTTACAATTAGCACACATGTCTCAGAGATCATCTTTTCTGTTTGTTTTTCTCAAGCTGTTTTTATGTATGATTCTTCTTTCAAAAAAAGATTTTCTGAGATGTCTTCTGTTTGCTCCTCAGGTCACAGGATTGATCTGGAGTCAGGATTTGAGGGTCCAGGAGGTCAGGAGGCTACTGCAAAGCTCCAGGCCTGTCCGGGTCAGTGTTGTTCAACTGCCGGAGGTTTCTGACCACGAGTACATAGAAGAGAAAGAGAACAAGTGAGTACAATGTGTTTTAGTGTTTTAATTGTCTTTTGATTTAAAACATAATTAAGAACAGTCCACAATTTTTTGTATTTTCTTCCTTGGTATCTTCCTCAGACTCCTTCAGTTGTGCCAGAGGACAATGGCTCTTCCAGTTGGCAGAGGCCTCTTCACGCTTTTTTCCTATCACCCCGTACCAACTGAACCATTACCTGTGCCAAAACTGAATCTTACAGGTAATGTGGCGATGCTGAAGATTACATGTTTTTATCCATATTTATCTTTCGATGAAAAATCAGACTTTTATGGAAATCTCTGGAAGTTTAACAAGTAAGATCCTTACAGCGAGACTGAAAAGAAATCGGTTTATCTCTGGAGAAAGTTGAGGAAAATTTGTGGCGGTTAAATCTGCCAGAGGATAATATCAATTTGTGCATTTTATAAAAACTGATGCAGTGACCTGTATTACTGCTCTAAAAAAGCAAGACTTGACAAAATAATCCATAGATTAGAACATTAAGAAAAAAAACAAAAACTCTTGAATCCCTGTAAAGATCTCAACTTTAACCCTTTATCTTTTTCTCTATATTTCTTTATCTGCATTAATCACGGAAAAAAAAATTAAATCTTGAGTTTGAGTGTATTAAGTGTTTTGATAACAATAGATAATTTCTTGTCTTTTTGGTTTTCAACTCCAGGCCGCGCCCCTCCCAGGAACACTACGGTGGATCTCAATAGTGGAAACATTGATGTTCCCCCAAATATGACCAGCTGGCCTAGCTTCCATAACGGTGTAGCGGCGGGACTCAAAATAGCCCCTGCTTCACAGGTCCGTCTGAAACCAGTTTCACCTCTTCCTCATCAAACTCTATGTTTCTTTGTACATATCTACGAAAGAATATATAAGAATAAGAAAATTAAAGTTTTACAAGTGTAGCACGTATCAAAGTTACAAAGTGGCTTACAAGAAGAGATAAAGTAATTTAGGTCAGATGGATGCTCACAAGAATATGATAATTACACCTGTTTCTTTGGTTAGGGATACAGCAGTCCTGCATTTCAAATTTAAAAATTATAAAATGATTAAAAACATCAGTATCGTTACTTTTTGATAACATTTGCTTTATTATCACTATCAGGCTTAAATGTGCATATTTATTTTAAACTAGGGACCTGGAAGTCATTTTAAGCCCTTAAGGATGATAGTTTTTGTATATTTGCAAAATGTTGTATTAAATTGTTGTATTATTGTATGTTGTATTATTCATCCTTTTTTAGTGGCTAGTCCATGTAGTTTTTACTTCTAATTGATCAATCATATGATTAGAGGTGATTATCATTATTATAGCACTGGGAAATGTTTATAAATTCTCTTAAAATTGAAGTACTGAGATTCTCATAGAAGATTTTATTGTTTGCTTTATCAATCATTTGCAGTTAAGAAAATCTTTCTATTCTTATACAATTAAACAAGTCCGAATGGTTTTTTTCCTATATTTATATTCAAGGTGGACTCGGCCTGGATTGCCTACAACAAGCCAAAAAGCCCAGAGCTGGCTAATGAGTATGCAGGCTTCCTTATGGCGTTGGGGTTGAATGGACACCTCACCAAGCTGGCCACGCTCAACATACATGACTACCTCACCAAGGTGAGCACATATCCATACAAAGGCAATCATGTGGGACCTATTTTAAGTATTTAATTCACACTAAAACAGAGTTAACATTACATTTATGTTTGTCACCCTATAAACACAGGAAGGTAGATATGTGGATTTTAACGAATACAAGCTGCCCTATTGCTCAGTTCACAGTTGATGGTGCTCTACATGATTCTTCTCACAGTAATTGGCAGCTAACCACACACGCACTAACTTCCAAAGAAAGGCAGATATGTTTAAAATCAGTTTATGCAAAGATGCACCCATTTACTCTTGTTTAAGTTGCACATACACAACCACATGCACACTTTTCTCTAAATGAGTGTAAATGAGATATGCAGACTTGCATCACAGCCGGGCAGCTAGTCAAAGTGAAACTCTGCCTTCTGAGAACTTAGAAACAAGACAAGACTTTCCCACTTTCAGGTGAGAAAAACAGGATGCTGCAAGCAATTGTATTTCTGCTCAGTTAAAAAGTCAGAACAACAATATGGATGAGGATAAAAATCAATGGAAAATTATGGCGTCACTATCCCGTTCAAAATGTGAATCCAGACTAGCTGATGAATAGGTTGACAGTGCTTTCTCAATTAGTCATCGCAATTTGAGAATGTTCTCATTAATATTAAAACTAGTTGAAAATAAGAAAAAAAAAAAAAACTGTGTCACTTCTCATTGCATCCTGTGAGCTAGTCTGGCATTTTAACATGCGTTTATGCAGAGTTGTAGTAAACAACAGATGACTTTGCCTTCGAGCATTCAAAGTGGGCTCACAGGATAATTTTTTTGGACCATAAAGGTTAATGATTGCATTTCATGTAAAAACAATGTTGATTAAATCTGTTTTTGTTATTGATGTGGTGTTTGGCTGATACATGATTAAATATGCTTAATTTTAATGTATGTTAAAAATTGTGGATCAACAAATAATATAGAAATAGAAAGTACAGTCAAATACATTTTTTAATCCATCAAAATTGATTTTCTGTAGATGTAACAGCTCAACACAATGATTCACTGTTCAGAGACCGCGGCAGTAAGTGGTGCTGTAAGCGATATATATTGTGTGTGACTGACAACATCCAGTGTGAATGAAAGTTGTGAATGTGGTTGACAGTGAAGCTGTTGGTTTTCTGTCAGTTTTTGCTCTCGCTGTGAAAGAAAAATAGAGCCTAAGTACTCAGGATCAGTTCATTAGAATTGTATGTTGCTGCAGTTTTTAAGAGAAGGTTTAGGTTTAATCATTTTTATATGTTCACCTTATTGTTTTAGCCTTGTAAAAACATGAATTCATTTAGTGGAATTTCTTTTAAAACTTAAAATTATCTTATTTCCCAGTATGTCTTGATTCATTTTCAGGGTTTCTTTTTAATTGAAGTGATGTTGGTAAATTTATCTTCCTCAAATGTTTAAATATTGGCTTAAGGACAATAAACTGTTAAACTTGCATCAAACTATACATAATGAAAACGTGATTAAACTAGTTATCAGTGGTAAAAGACAGAAACAAAGTTGAGTCTCAAGAAAACTGTCTGTTATGGTGAATTGGTGTGAAGGCAGATTGGTCTCCTGAGTTTTTTCAGTCTCAGTGTCCACTCTGTTAACACAGCAGCACACAGCAGATGTTTACTATCCAGGGATGAATATCATACATCACAATTCTGTAGCAAATTAATGAATACATATCAATAATATTAGCCTGTATTTCAAGAAAAGATTTCAATGCTCCATTTTCAACCTACGCAATGAATAAGATATATTAGCAGGGTATTATTGTTCTTATCATTGACAGCTGTGGGCATCGCATATCTAACGCTGTATCTGTTGTTGTTGAATCGTTTCACTATCCTTGTCAGGGCCATGAAATGACCAGCATTGGACTCCTACTGGGTGTGTCTTCAGCCAAACTGGGCACTATGGACATGTCAATCACCCGCCTGCTCAGTATACACATCCCTGCCCTCCTCCCCCCGACCTCCACTGAGCTGGATGTGCCGCACAATGTTCAGGTAAGAGTCGGCTTATATGCTTCGTATAAATATAAAGTGTCATTTAAAATCCTCATGCTGTTATATATGTCACGAACAAAAATCCAGAAGTAGCAATTAAATTCTTTCTCTGCTCTTGTTGCAGGTTGCAGCTGTAATTGGTATCGGACTGGTGTATCAGGGAACGGGACACAGACATAATGCTGAAGTTTTGTTGTCTGAGATAGGTGTGTGTACTTCATTTATGTGGCAGATGGATAACAGCTTGAGACATTTTCCCAACCTTGACTTACCAATTAAACTGAATCCTCAAACATATGAAGTTCACTTTATGACTTTAATTGTTGTGAGGTAACGAATAATGATGTACACAACAAGGGAAAAACTCACAAGCTTTAATGGTTTGTCTGTCACGTAACTATTTGAGACATTTTTATTTCTGATTCCATTTAAAAGTGCCTTCAAGACTTTTTAACTTGTCTTGAATTAGGACGGTGTTACATCCTTTTAATTTTGTATTGTGTACTAGCATTTTTTCACATGCATAGATGGTAAAATTCTGTCTTTTTCTTTTTTTTCTTTATGGGTTTTGTTAAGGTCGTCCCCCTGGTCCAGAGATGGAGTACTGTACTGACAGAGAGTCTTATTCACTAGCTGCTGGACTCGCCCTAGGCATGGTCTGTCTCGGGGTACGTCATCTCCTTAAAAACAGTCTACTGGTCAAATGAATATTTTGCTGGAACATGTTTTATTTTATTCAATTATTTTGTTTAAACTTTATTCAACTACAAAAAATTAAAATCTTTTTTCCGAGAATGTCCGAGCCAAAACAGTAGCAGTAATATTAAAAACTTACAAACACACAAACAACACACATTCAAACTGACTATGGTATTAAAATCAAATCAAAATCCCAAAATGAAACAGAACATCTACAAACAGATGCAACGGCCTCCAAATCATCCAGCATTTTCTTAAAAGTGTCCAAAGAGACCATGTCATAAAGTTTCAAGTCTTTTTACAGTTGGTTCTCTGCAAAGGGAGCAGCATACATGAAAGCCTTTTTTTTCCTTCTCAGTTTGCACCCTTTAAGGCTGTTGGAGGTTCTCTGAGTTGGATTTCTATCAGAATGAATAATTTTTTCAGTATTTTGTTTTCCGTGTAAGGAGCAGATTATTTAATTATATTCTGATATGTGTTCTATAATACCTTCTGATATTCATCTATGATGGAAATAATTTTTTAATGCAGGAATGTTTTTCTCCTATTAAAAGTCATTGTTTCTTTCTGGACTTTTGCATTTGGCCAAATATTCTCAGTAGCAACAGGACTGATATTTCAGGTCTCCTCTGGAATGAGCAGTTGTTGTTGTTTTTAATCCTTAAATTACTGCTAGTTCTTTTAAGAGAGAACTTGTGTCAAGGTATTTTATTTTCTTTGTTCTTTAGTGTTAATGTCCAGTGAGAATGAAGTTCCCACACAAGTTAATTATGAGTTTATCAAAACCATCACACCTTTATTCCACGTACTCACTGATATCTATTTTCCTTGTCCTTATCTTGCCTCCCTTATAGCCTTGAATTATTTTTCTCTGCCCATTTTTCTTCATATTTCCATTCATCCTCTGTTTCTTTCATCATTTTCACCCTTTCCTTTACCTGTCCTCCCTCTCCTCCTCTAATCTTTCAGCATGGCAGCAACCTGATTGGGATGACAGACCTTAATGTGCCTGAGCAGTTGTACCAGTACATGGTTGGAGGCCATCGAAGAGCTCAGGCTGGGGCCAATCGAGAGAGACACAAGTCCCCCAGCTACCAAATCAAGGTAAAAAAATTAAATAAAATTACCTCTATTTTTCTTAGATGCAGTAACTTTTTATCATGTTACCATAATTTTGCTAAAATCAATCACCTTTTTTTGCATTTTACAATGCTTACTGTCTGGTATTCTGTTCATTCTAGGTGAGGATTCCTTGGCTTCAGTCCACTTTATCATATTAAACCTCAAAGCTGCATTAAAGTTATTAAACAAAATAGGGATGAACAAGAGGTTCTTGTTATAAAAATCCTAAAAACATGTCGGATTTAGTTTGAAATGGCAGTGATGAGAAAATTGTGCACACTCCTCCTAATGAAGTGTCACTGTAAGACAAAATGAATTTGATTTAAGAGGACTGATGAGCAAACTTGTTACTTCAATCACGTAATGAATCTTGTCAACCCTCATTTCAGGAGGGTGACACAATAAATGTAGACGTGACATGTCCAGGAGCCACGCTGGCCCTTGCAATGATCTACCTCAAGACTAACAACAGGTGAGAGTCAAATCAGAGGTTACGACTGCGGCTTCTTTATGCAGTCGTATACTTTTAACGATCACTATCTTACATATTTTAAAGGAATGATGTGTTATTTCTTGCTTTATGTAGTAATTTGTATTTCTTATACCTAAATTTAGCATGGATGTTCCATACTGAGTAAAAGTTAAAGGAAGTAAGATAATGCCTTTTATAATGCCTGTATAAAGCGTTGCAACAACTGGCAAAATTATTACATATTATACATTTGGTGCTATTATTCAGTCTTTATTCCAGTTTTGCTATAGGAAGGTACAAGTGAAAAACAAAAGACATTTTAAGTGTCATGTGATTGAAAATTATTAGCCCCTCCGCTGTTGTTTGAAACGTCTTGGATGACTTTCCTCAGTTCTTCTGTAGATTTAAGTTTTCTGATATTTTATGTCCACAAAGTCAAAGATGTTAAAATCAGTAATTTATTGCAGAACTACTCAAGTTCATTTCAGGATGTATAATTTTTTTAGATATTAAAACAAGAAGCTGGCAGAGAGAGAAACGAGGAGCCACAAATGAGGATTCACAGGTGTTTTCTATGAAAAAGTCATGTAAGCATCTGTGACATTTAAAAGGGGCATGATACATCGTTCCACCTTGTAAATTCAATTGAAATAAATTAAGTTTACACGTCACAATGCTAATCTGACTGTAATGAAGCAACAGACAGATGATGCATCTGTGCCACATGTCATATGCCATATATCTTGGTTTTAAATGACTGCCATGAAGCCAGGGTGTCTCATATTGTTAGATGCATGCTGCCTCGATGAGTCTCTCCTTGTGTCTTTTCCTCACCTCCTCTGCTGCACAAATTGAAAAATGACAGTAAGGGCTTTTTGCTTCTTGCTGTGGAAAATGGCTCTTGTTTCCTTCGTTTATGGAATGATGGTTGTGATCAACTTGTAAGCCCAGTATAATGATATTGTATGATGGTTAAGAATAATGAATGCTTTGGCAACTGGTTTCTTTATTTGCTCTTCCAGTGTGAATGTGGTACATTAGCAAACATGAAGATGATTTTTACCATGAAATGTAATTTGATACCGTGACATGAGCATTACACATTTATAAATTGTACAAACTATACAGAATCGTTAAAACTTCCTAAAGACTGATGCTGAATTTTCTGAATCTCGACCCTTGCGTGCTGTGTTCACTTATTCTTGTCCATGTGAACATCAGAGCATCATAACCCATAATGCGCAAGAAAAAGCCTCCTCCAGTATCCATCTGTCTATTGGTCAAGAGGTTCCTGATTTCTTCTAGGCTCATCTGACGCTGTCTGCCTGTTGATGGAGAGGGTGTTGAAGGAATGTATTAACACTACCTTTTCTCATCCTGGTTCTGTCCTCTAGGTCGATAGCTGATTGGCTGAAACCTCCAGACACTTGGTTCCTGCTGGACTTTATTAAGCCAGAGTTTCTGCTGTTGAGGGTTAGTATGGCGTCATATGTACTGTATTTGTGAAGTTTTTTTTTTTGGGCAGGATTTTTTTTTTCCCCACCTTTCCTTAATCTGGTATACCTGTTGTTTTTTTTTTCTTCTCACCTCCCCTATCTTTTAAGACTCTTGCTCGGTGTATTATCATGTGGGATGAAATTCTCCCTAACACTGAGTGGGTCAAGAGTAACATACCCCAGGTGAGAAAATAAACTTGCATGCAGCATTATCAAGAAATCCTTTACATTTACATTACATATGCCACCAATGGAAACTTATTAATGAGACTGTTATTCCTGAAATCTGCCCTCTCAACTTTCACCTTTGTTTTGTTTTCAGATCATGAGGGGAAACTTTGACACTTCTGAAGACTTTAATATGGAGGCGATGGCGTGAGTATCGAAGCCAGAAAGTACATTTTTACCTGACATAAGTTCTGATTTAAAAGCTGTATCATCAGCTGCTGTAGTAAAAAGATTAAGAGAACATTTTATCAATGGGCTAAGTCTTCAGCTTTATTTTTTTTCCCTCAGGCAAGCTCAAGACTACATTACAGCTGGGGCCTGTTTGGCATTAGGTCTACGCTTTGCCGGATCTGCCAATTCCGATGCCTTTGACTGCCTCTATGAGTTTGCCATGACCTTTATGAAGATCATGTCATTTACTGGTACAGGTGCTGTGGTTGCTGTGAGTGTTTTTTATTTTATGGTTTTTAAATTTTATTTTGGACTTTAAAACCTTCATGCTGACTTCAAATTAACCACAATCATGACGAGGGTTGAACATTTGGATGATTTGACATAGTTTTTCTCTGTTTCTGTATGACATGTTGGGCCCCACAGCAGACGGGATATTACAACCTGCAAACCGGCCTGTCGATGATTCTTCTGGCTATGTCCATGGTGATGTCTGGCACCGGGAACCTTAAAGTCCTGCAGCTATGTCGTTTCCTCCATAAGCGAACTGGTGGTGAGATGAATTATGGCTTCCACATGGCTCATCACATGGCTCTAGGTCTGCTCTTTCTGGGAGGCGGCAGGTGAGGCAATCACACATGTACTTGTGGTTTGAATGATCCATTTAAACACTGCATTTGGGTTCAAAAAAGTGTTTGTGGAAAGCCTGTATGATCAATCAATAAGTAAGCCCTTAAAAGTTAGACACAAAAAGAGAAACAAATTACACAATGCAAAACTTGTGTAACATTTTTTCTAGTTCTTTGAGCATCTGCCATACAGACCTGACTCCTTTAATAAGTTCAGGACTGGTTGTTTTAATAAACTGGAATATAATTTGCCTCCTTTTGTGCGAGGTCTGTGAGATGTACATTTCGTAATCCTCACCAGTCTGGGAGGGTCTTCTGGGTCTCTGCAGCAACTGTGTGCAGCCTAAATACAAGTAACAGCAGACTGAGTGTGCTGTGTACACATGCTACTCCACTCAGAGAAAAGAAATGAAAAAAAAAAAAAAACAACCTCCCCACTGCTATCCATACCTCTACAACATACTGTGTACCAGGTATGGGAAGCATCAGCACAGCTGACCTTGAAGGTGGACCTGAGTACGTTTCTAGTTCAGAAAATGGTGCAAGCCTGGCTTTATGGTTTTGAACTGACTATATAACCTTATTTTTCATTTTCTCTTAGTGGTTAAGGCTGATGATATGACACATTCATGCAAACCCTGACAAACGGTGTCTTTGCTTGTCTTAGGAAACGTTTTAGATACTTGTTTTCAAGTACACAGATTGGTAACGAAAATATTTGTCTTCCCCTAAATTACTTTTTTTTTTTTTTTTTTTTTAAACCTAGGCTACTGGTTTTAGTTCCTTGCAACCCTAAAAGGTATTAATTTTATTAATAAATTACTTTATCTTATTTCTCCAATTCTTTGCTTCCTTTGTTGGTAAAATAAGCATTTGTGCTCAGAAACGCTATCCCAAGGCACAGTTATGATGGGATGTCTGAGGATATAAAAGTGTAGCTTACTTAACCTTTTCCCTGTAAACTCTAAATCTTTTGAATTCCAAGTATAAAATATTAACTTGTTCCCCCAAGCATAGGTGAAAACCAAAGTGTTTTAAATGAACTTGCAGGTTAAAAGCATGACTGATGAAATGCATGAGGCAGTTTTTATAGATGATATCTATTTTGTGTTTGTTGATGACCGTGTATTGAAAAATAACGAAATTAGTAATAAAACAGACATGGCTAACGCACCTGAACAGCAGGGACTTGAGAGAAAGGAGGAGGAAAATATAATCATTTCCAGAACTGAAGGTCCTGATTCCTACAGATTTGAACTTGAAACTATCAACAGGGTCTCCACCATCCAGGAGGGGAGACTGTTGATGGGAACGATAGTTTGATATTAACTCCTCAATCCCACGAACACAGAAGCCTACTCATATGAAATCATGCAGCCTGCTGCTCCCTGACCTTTCCTAAAACTACAATAATTTTCATTTAAATAAGGTTTAATATTTATGTGAAGAATTGAAATTTCGACCACAGGTCTTTCTGACTCCAGGGGATTTTGCTCAGTTCTATTTTTAGATTCCCCACATTTTGTTCAAGATCAAAGAAGGAACGTCTAGCAGGGTTTATGAGGGGGAAACGCTATTCATACTGTTACGACAAACAACATTTATTTTGACGTTAAACCGATTATTTAGAAGTCAAAGTCAAAACAGATCAGTCACCTCTGCTTCTGCAGCACCGAGGCTTCCAGTGACTTGAGCTGCGGCTCAGCTGCGAAGCCTCGGCGTGACGCTTCCGTGTTCAGAGGGACTGACTGTTCAGAGAAATACGCTGTAGCATCGAACGGTTGTTAATCAAAAATTACATCGAGGCCAGCATAAAATAGTTCCGCATATTTAAAACGTTTTGTGATATATGAATATGAAATGTTTAATGTTTGGGACCAAGCAGATTGAACAACGCGTACATCTGCATCACAGTTTTAATCAACTGCGCGTCATGTGCTAAACTCCGCGTCGTGCATCAAAACCGTGTAATGCACGGGTCAGTTGTTTAATCCTTAAGAAGTCCACAGACGTGAGCGTTCGATGTAAAATCTCATTATCAGATGATGTAGCAACAAAACGAAGCCCCGCTAAATTTCTGTTCAAACATTTGAATAGTCAGCTGTTTTCTGTTTGGGTTTCACTGCATTTCTTAAAAATAAGGTCCCACATGTTGTAGAACACAGAATACTTCCACATTTTCCGATGCAGAACGTCAGGAAACCTTTCCTTTTTTTTTTTCCATCTACACATTTGCATGTACATAATGAAATAGTCACCAATTCAGAGAAAAAACAAACTTACCCTGTTTGCTTCATGGTTTGATGGGCTGTCTGCAGTATCCCCGTAACGCAGACATGACCTACTTCTGGCCGTGACATGAACAGGCACTGCATCCGACTTTAAACTACTCTCTGCATACTTTGTTATCCCATCCAGAAAAGCTGTTAAGCCACTTGCGACACAGTCTTTTCCATAACGTAGACAGTGCAGATAACACAGTGGAGTGAACGGACTTTGCAGTGAAGTCCTGGCGCTTGGCCTGGACAAATCTCCCCCAGGAGTGAAAAGTTGGATTTTTCCTCTTTAAGAACGTGTGGATACGATGTCCAGAGAGATTTGAGTGTTTACATCCTGAACAAACACAAGTGATCACCGTGACAAAACCTCAGATAAAACAGCCGACGTCCAAGATGAACTGATGCAGTTAGCTGCTGGCCCTTCAGTGTTTACCTGCTGCGACGTCACGTGTCACGTGGTACAAAGAGCGTTGTTTTTTGGAAGCAGTAAATTCAGACGAACTAGATTTGGTGTAATTTTTTATAAAAACATTTTTAAAACCTTTTATTTATGCCACTGTGTTCCTCAAACATGTTAAAAACTGTTTAAAAATGTTTATTGTGGAATATTTAACCTGGAAGTTGCACTTTAAATAAACGGGAGATCAGGGAGGCACTACTTTGAAAATTTTACTATAAAAACTTCTGTTCAACGAGTGTAGGCTATGTGATAAGGTTATTTAGTAGGTTATTTTTGGACAAGTCTGTATGGTGTTTTCCTGGCTCAAACATATGGTGAATGGCTGTGAGTGTCCTCGGTTCCCTTTTCACTGTGCCATGTTTGTGCATCGCCCTAACAACCAAAGCCATCTGGACTTTTTGTTTTGAGACTTTGGCTGCACACCATTTGGTCACACCATGCCACTTATATAACAGTCCAGGACACCCACTTAAGGGGTGGAGGCAGGGTGAGGCGGTAAGAATCTTCATCACTGATTCATCAAACAGCTACATGGAGATGCCATGGTGAATGTAAACTTAAGTTTGCATTTGAATACCACCATTTCAAACCCAAGCAGTACTGAGGTCTGGTGAGAAATTTAGTGGAAATGAGATCTGGATAATAGTCATTTAGATGTTTTCTCAAACTTAAGATGCTTTCTCTTTAAATCATCACATAGGAATTGTGTAAATCTCTTTTTGTTTACATTTTTTGTAGCCCTAACTCAACATCTTCAGTTTATATCTTCTAGTAGTAATTGATGTTTAGGAATCCACCTGTTATAATTTTTTCAATTTGTCAAAGCAGAAGACACGATGGTAATATCCCATTTCCTTTTTGAAGATACTCTGCAGAAAATCTCCCCCCCACGGATGTTCTCTTCCAGTTGAAACTAGGGACACTTCTTCATTTGTGTACCCCAGCATCATTAGGTGGTTCAGCCTTTTACTCACAATACACCCACTACTGAGGCAGGCCCACCACAGGCTGATCAGACCAGGGTGTGTGTCTCTAACTTCTTGGGGCCCAACTGGGGTCTCCCCTCGTGATTCACAGCCACTGTCTGCAGTGCTCGGCAGTCCCTGACATTCCCCTGATAGTGTGGTGCAGGCCAGGGGTTGGCTTGCTAATCAACAAATCTTCAAGGAGTTTGAAGGTAAATGTGATGAAACTGCAACAGCCAACTTGCACAGGGTGGAATCTCCAGCCTCACTGTTTAGCCTCCACCTTCCACTGTCAGTTCTACAAAGTAGATAGTATGCAGCAAGTAGACAGTAAGCAGCGTGTCGGACCACAGTACCAGTCTGAGAGGCTCACTTTGCAGCCTGCGAAGATGTGTCTGAGTGTTGCTGGAGTAGAACACAAAAGGCATACATCTGCAAGGATGACAACCTTTAAAACTGCATTTAAAAATAATATTTCAGCACTGCGGAAAGCAAGCTTCTTTTCCACTGTCTTGGTTCCCGTGTATGGATCATCCTTAGTTGTGATTTCAAATGAGGGAAATAAGGCAATTTATTTTTAAAACACTTTTCTGGTTTTTTTAATTTTTTTTTTACAGGACTACAGAGGTCAGTTGACATTTTTTAACAACCAATGTAATTTTGTAAAGTTGTGCTGCTCAAACATCTTTTCCAAATCAAATTAAACTGAAACCTCGTCCAACAGTCACCAATAAACGGAAAAAAAAACCAGTGATTAATCAGGTAATCATGTCTACAGGTAGCGTTGCCATTATTTGCAGACCAGGTTTGGGTTCAAACTGCAATGTCTTGGATGTCCGAAAGTCCAGTGTTTGGGCTGAGACAACAGTCAGACCTTTACCTGTATTTATATTAGCTTCACTAAGAGATCAGTTCTAGTCCTTTAGATGAACTTTCCTGCAGGTTTTAGATGTTTCCTGCTTCAACACACCAGACTCAGCTCATTAACAACTTGACAAAAAGCTGTAAAGGAGATCCATTGCATTTGAATCATAGAGCTGGAAAACATTTACACACTGTTGAAAGTTGTGGCCATTTGACATTTTTTCAATACTGAAATATACAGAATGGAGCATGGAGCACCAGAAACTATCAAGTGAATGATGAGACACATTGTAGACAGGTCCACAGTCCAGAAAAATAATTAATCCTTGCTCACAACGAACACAGTTTTACGTAATGAGTCTTTAAGTTGTATCTTCTGACATGTCATGCCTTCTTGGTCTGGTGAGTTAGTTTCATGGTAGCAACTAGGATGTAATGTTACAAAGTAACCTCTATTTCAGATTAGGTCTGCAGAATATTAGCGGTCTCATCCTTTAACAATGTTTAAATATATAGGTTAAAGTATTTTGTTGTTATGCCCAGTTGGTTTGCACAGTTGAAAAACATTCTGGATGCTTTTAGGCAAATATTGGCTGTCCAAACTACTTTTTATGTTTGTAGATCAAATATATGAATTTGGAATTAGATATGTTTTTCATCTTGTGCTTGTTCTCTGAATATTAGATCAGCACAAGCAAGAAATACACAGCGTAGGATATAATCATTTTCCTCTACAGGGAAATAATTGATTCAGCAGCTTGTTGTCAAAGTTTAACTTTGCGTGGGTGAGGATGACTTTTTTTTTTCATAGAAATGTCATCTGAAACCTCAAGACAGGAAATCATTTGTTCTGTTATAAATCTTTTACCTCTGTTGATCCAAATCCTTGGAATTTTTCTTCTCATCCCCATCTCTCAGCACCTCTGTCTCTGCTATTTTATCTAAAATAATGTTTTTTGGGTTCATACAATAAATGGAAGATCAATAATATTGTTAAATAACTCAAGATATTTAAAGGTAAGTACATCATGGGGATAGAAGGTAAAATTAAACCAAACATTAGCCCACTGAATCTTTTTTCCTTTTGGCTAGTGATAAAAAATGTGCATACCCATAATGAAATGAGAATATTTCTGCAACCTATTTGAATACTTTTGAAGTCATAGTAAAGGTACAGAAGTGTACTGCATTCACTTGAAAAAACTAGATTACCCCCCCCCCAAAAAAAAAGAAAAGAAATAAGAGAGCCCTGTTTTTACGCGATAATGTGCTCTGGTTGTTGGCATTATTAACAGGCTACAAAAGATGCTTCTGTTTCTTCCAAGTTGTTTAGTTTCATTCAGTTTGATACATTGGGAGATTCTCTCGTGTCTAAGTTGTGTAGATGGGATTGTTGTTATAGTTTGTCGACTTTATAGTTGTTCAGGAGGAAAGCCAAGTTGGGTCTCCTGGACGTAGCCATGTTTCTGCAGGATCAGTTGGTCGCTGCATTTAGGCAGCATAGCGACACAGGAGACATTCAGGAGAGGGCTTAAAATAGGCTACTGGATCCCTGTGGAGTGCAGCTGGAATGGGAGAACAAGCCACAGCAGACTTTACTCCAGGGATCAGAAACTCTGGTCCTCAAGGACCATTGCAGGTTTTAGATGTTTTCCTGCTGCAACACACCTGATTCATGTTAATGAGTTATGACAGACTTGTGCAGAAGTAGACAACAAGATGTTTGAAAACAATTGTATTTTGAATCAGGTGTGCTGCAGCAGGGACACATCTAAAACCTGCAGGACAATGGCCCTCGAGGACTGGAGTTGCTGATCCTTGCCAGTCATCCGGTTTTGCAATTATGGACTTTTCCAAAAACTGTTACATTGAACCTGTGCTACACTCAGAAGTCAAGAGGTTGTAAAATTCTCTCACAGATTCCAATGAAATAAAGACCTTGAAAATGTTACTACTGGTCAAGATCATTTGAAACATAAAGGCTACCTTCCAGTTTATAGTGCATGTATTGAGACAAGCTGCATTTATTATACTTGGTTAAATTCAATAATAATTCATTAATAATGCGGACAAGCGACACACATTATTCTTGTAAAAACACAGCAGTTTTTTTTGTTGTTTTTATTTGTGTTTGTTTTGTTTCAAATTATCTTGTTAATCCAGAAAAAACAGAAGTTTTTCTTCGAAGGGGGGTTATCACATTAATTTAGAAACAGAGAAATATCGGCATAAAAGAAATGATGATGGCACTTGGCCCAAATAAAAAATAATTTTCAGGCTCACCTAAAATAAACAAACACTTTCAGGATGAATATTAATGTTCCTTTAGAATGATGCAGCAGGAGTAAACTGCTGATTAAGTGAACCAAAACAAATTTTGTTAGTTTTGAGTACAAGGACAGTTAAAGACAGTTCAAGGAGGTCTCAAATGGCCAGTTTGGCAACATCTGTTTTCAAAGTTCTCCAATTAGTAGAACTCAGGATTAAAAGGTTAAATTTTGAGATGTGAATAAATTAATGATGAACTAGTTTTAAAAAGTCTAATGTATCTTTTCTCACATTGAACACATATCAGCACAGTCATTGAGGCGCGGCCATGAATGTTGCTGACAAGGGCCTGGTGTGCTAAATTAGTTGATTGGCACTAACCAAGTGGCATGAGGAGAGGGGGGAGATTGGGGAAGTAGTTATTTTGCTTTTTTAATATTTGTTGTTTTGATGGTGTAGGTAATTGGTTAAGGGGTGATATAATTTAGTTCTTTTGGGATAAATATTTTAGAGTTAGTTTGCATTGAATGATAGTTTTTATGGGTCACACTAGTAAATACACTCCTGTAATTTGTACTAAATGGTTGTGGCCATAGTTTTTATATACTTGGTGAAGGATGTGTATTGAGAGAGGAAAAATAGAAAGGAATCCATGTGTGATGTATAATTAACCAAAAAAAGTGAGTAAAAAAACCCAGAGCTCTGCCAATACTGGAGTCCTGTGCATTTCTTTGGTTGTACATCTCAGTAGCCGCCGCCATCCTGCATTCAGTAAGGTGATATCCCCTGGTGAAACCTTACAATTATATTTTTCCTATCATGAATTAATGAAATACTATAAACCTTCCGTTTTTGGCTCATCAGTTCTGCTCACACGTCACCAGTAAGTTTGTGCACAATGTGAGGCATTCAGTCACCCAAACCCCCCCCAAAAAAAAAAAAATGTTTGTGGTTGAAAGCCCTGTGTCTTAACTTTGAAAACTGTCATCAGATGACTAAACTGCCCAACCATCATGTGATGTATGTGCCTAACGGCAAGAGAGGAGAAAGAAGTCAGATAGACAAATAAAGACTAACATTAAGTTTAGTAAGGGACATAAAAAAAAGAGGCATAGCTGATATCAAATGTCAGAATAAAAAAAACGTCCTCATCTGTCCATCCGTTCCCACAGAGAGAAGGTGAAAGGGCTGGTTCTTGACTCATGCCCTCTGTTAGTGCTGATATCAGCCTGAATGGGAGAAAGTAAAGGCACCACCAAGACCCAGAGCTGGAGAGGATAGATATATCTCAGAGCATGTTGTTCTAATCTCATTGGACATCCTAAAATGGAGGCACTAAGAATTTTGTGAACACCCACATTTTAGGATCCATGATGCTAGCTAGAGGTTCCAGCCTGCTTTATATTGATTGAGTGAAAGACAAAGTCTATCAATAATGACTAAATGTGTTGAAACTGCTTGGACACACTAAAAAAACATTGCCAGTAAAAGCTCAGTCAGCAGCTTTGTTTTGGTGGTTACATCTCAGGTTGTCATGGACGCACACAACCCAATGTTATGACTATATAAAACAGCTGTATTACACAGCTCAAAATGTTGCAGCTTTATAATGAAGGCTCAAAACTGGACAATTACTGTGTTTTCCTTACTCCTTTCCCTGAATGATACAGTTTACGTTTTGATTCATCAGCTCATTAACATCCACAGATCTTTTCCACTTTCCTTGTCTCACTGGTGTTTAAGGCCACTTTCTTGTGTGATATCAGCACAATGTTTTCAGCAGCTGTTGGACTCTTGTACACTAACTATTTATTTATTTTCATTGCATATTTGCTGTTAAGTGTTAGAATTAACTCAACCTTATTCATAATTAATGAGCATAATTAGGTCAACTCGTCATAAAAAAGCATGATTACAAAATACACAGTTTTAATATTTACTACATGATTTCCATCATGTCATGCTACTTAAAAGGAAATGGCCTTGGGACACATCTTACAGTTTACAGACAGATAGTGAAACTACTCCATCTGTGAACTGTATTTTCTAGTAAGTCTGGGATGACACAACCGTCTGCCATGATGACTACACAGACTTTGTCACTTTAAGAGGCACACCGACTCAAAGATCTGCTTTAGGGCCAAAATACATTCAAGAACTTCTGGTTCGTTATGAACCAACCAGATCCCTCAGGTCATCAGGGTCAGGTCTACTTTCAGTTCCCAGAGTCAG
>JBBBVU010000017.1:21957789-21968658 GCA_037177055.1 Atherinosoma microstoma
CCCCCCCCCCCCCCCCCCCCCCCCCCCCCCCCCCCCCCCCCCCCCCCCCCCCCCCCCCCCCCCTCCCCCCCCCCCCAGTACAGCTTTATGTGTAGCAATGTCTCTGCTTTGCAGTCCAGAAAACAAAGCAGATGGTGGTGAAGCTGAAGCTCCAGACCACAGCGAACATGGAGGATCCAGCAGCCAGCGCCAGCCTGGAGCAGCAGGTGTGTGTAACTTACAGCATGCAGGGACCCCAGGTCTGTTTAATTCAGAGACACCTTCCTTTTAGTTTGGTTTGATTTCACACGAGCAGACCGAACCACGTTTGCAACAACTCTGTTTTCAAGCAATTCAATTTATTTTACTGATCTATTAAAATACAATAAAAAAGACATTTAATCAAAAATACATTTAGTAAAAAATGGGAGACCAAGAAGCTATTAGAAGCTTATGAAACGGGGCCCAGGCACTTCACAACTTCACATACACCTATCCCCCCCCCCCCAATAATGTATGTTAATACATAATTATACACTTGAGAGAAGTTAATCATTTCATATAGTCAGTATTTATAAAGTAAAGTATGGGATAAATCAATGGCATTAGACATAGTTAAGTAACAATTTTTGTATAAGCCTTTTTAAAAAAAAAAAAAAGGTCTGAGAAAGCTCTTTTATTGAGCTGTCAATCTCATTCCAGATTTTAGGACCTTTAGGACAGGTTGCACTAAAACTACACTTCAGTTTCCTTTTCTTTCCCTTTTTAAAAGCTGTTTTCCATTTGTGATGTGCTCATGAGTAGGAAAATGGATGGATGGAGAACACATTTGCATCATATCAGTTCATGGTTTCTTATGAAAAACAGGGAATCCATCCATTTTCTGTACCACTTAGTCCAATTCGGGGTTGCGAGGGGGTTGGAGCCTATCCCAGCAATTATCAGGCAAGAGGCAGGTACACCCTGGACAGGTCACCAGTCTATCACAGGGCCAACACAGAGAGACAGACAACCATTCACGCACACACTCACTCCTAGGGAGAATTTAGAGTGACCAATTAACCTAACATGCATGTCTTTGGACTGTGGGAGGAAGCCGGAGTGTCCGGTGAGAACCCACGCATACACAGGGAGAACATACAAACTCCACACAGAAAGGCCACTGTTTCAAACCCCTCCCCAGCTCGAACCAGCAACCCCCTCTGGCTCAAGCTCTGCCCGGGACTTGAGACTCAAAAACAACTTATATTTGTTTATTCTTAAACTCTGACATTCTAAGCTGTTTTGTACCCCCTGACTTATTGTTCATTGAGCATGTGACGTCTTTTTGAAGCACACTGACATCACTGCAGCCAGTGATGTGTCATCAATCAAATAAAATATATTTCTACAGCAAAGGAATCCACGGCTAAAATGAGGATAAGTCAAGGGGACATGTCCGGCATGGAGATGTTTAATGACAGGTAAACCTCCAGGTAAAAGGAAATACTCATAATCTTTGTGTGTGTCATCTCTTCTAGACAACAGCTCAGTCCTGAGGTCCTACATGAGGGGTGAGATACTTTCTAAGGATACCCAGCCCATCATGCTGGCTTGTTTCCTCGTGTACCGTTCCATCCCCTGCCTCAAGAACACACACACACAGCTGGAGGGTGAGACAAACAGATGTTCATATGAAACCAGTTGGCATTATATCTGCATGCAAACACTCAGCATACTGTTCGCAGTAGCAGGAATGCAACTCCTTTACATAGCTTTTAATTATTTCTTCCACACTTTTACTCAAATGTTTTATTATATATTTTTATTTTATATTGACTTCTGCATAAATATTCCCTCCCATCTTATTGTGGGCCGTTACCAGTTAACTTTCCGTTTTTGACTTTGCAAACAGTTGCACTTGGAAAAATTGAAGTCATGGTACCTAGCAGGCTGTGCCATTTCAGCCGGTCATGCATCTCCTGACTTTTTTTCAAGTGACATTACAAAAATAGGAAGAGCTTCATGGAAGAGTGTGAGTAAGTTGTTCTTTGTAGGGTTCATCAACACCCGAGAAGGTAAAATAACTTTAAAAATTACAAAAAAAACCTTTAAAAAAGAAGAGAGGTTGAAACTGGGTACTTATTCTTTTACATACATAATTTACTTTTTGTACAGCTTCTTCCACTGCTACCTCCGCAGTGTAGTGGTATCATTTTCTGCCAGAGCAGCTTCAGTGGTGGTATAAACTGTCACGGTACTGTGTTGATGTCTTGAAGTCAATGTAGTGAGCATAATTTCAATATTATAATTTATTTTATTTGACTTAATAGTTGAGTCATGACCTAAAGCTGCACTTAATATTTACCATTATCTCATGCATCACTGAAGATCTATTGATTGATGAAACTTTCTACAGAGGAACTTCAAACTATAACAGAAAGCAGCTCCAGTGATCCAGAAATCCTCTAATATTCTGCTTTCTTCCTGCAGGCTGCAGCTCATTTGGGGATTTGTTGTCACAAAGCAGCCAGCTGGGCATCCCTCTGAGAGACCTGCTGAGGCTGGCACCCATGCTGCTGGGTTCTGCATGTGGGTCACAGACATTGCTGGGGTTCTCTCTGCCTGAATTTTCATCTTGATGCTTAGAACTAGTCAGCCGACTGGTGAAACTCTCAGAGATGCCGTTCAAGGTATACACTGCAAGCACAGGTTGTATTCAGTTCTACATGGAAAAGCAGCTGTCATGTACATGAAAAAATAAGACTTCAGCAACACTGCGTCACTGCAGCGTCACTGCCTGGCCTCTAAGAGAAACTCTGAACAATGCAGACTTTGTTTCTTTTGCAACCTCCGGAAAATGGACTAACTATTAGTTTTTGTAAAATAGTATTGTATATAGGTTTTTTACAGCATAAAGATGGTTTAAGCTGCGGTAATCATGCAGTAAATGTGCCATTTTTGTGATTTAACCAGTTCAAAGTGGGATTGTTGTTGAAAACGTTGCTCAAAAGTCCAACAGCAGTCAACTTTTCTTCAAACCGACTAAACTAACAAGAACGGATATGACTGCTCATTAAAAATGAATGGGGCAAGCTGTAGTCATGCTGGTGTCAACGCTGCCTTTTAATGACTTTGAGCTCAGGCATCTGTACTGAGAACATGAAGAGCAACACATGACAATAAATGACAATAAAACACAAAAGCATCTACTCACTCCAGGAATACTTTTTCTTTTTTTCTTTTTTTTACTCTTGAGGCTAACTCAGCTAGTTCCCATTGTCATCACTGCAGATGCCTTATTGTTTCCTTTACTTTTGTATGTCTACACTTTAAATAGCAGAACACTGCTGCATTTCCTGGACATTGTTTTATATTTATATCACTGAAACCTTCAGAGAACTGCACTGTTATATTCTTGTGTGTTACCCATCGCATTTTGTTTATTTAGCACAGATGCGATCGCTGTGTTGGCAGCATTACATCCCTGTGGTCAAGATGAAGGTGCTTTTGAAGTTAATCTAGGATCAGAACCGGCTTTGTCGTCGTGTTTGGGTTGGTTCCCCACATGAAAGGATTCCCCTCAACTTCCAGTGTAGAAAAGCTGATACACAAGTCTATATTTACTACTTGCAGTTATTGTGGGGAAAAAGCTGCCTTTCAGCTTTGTTCTCGTGTCTGTTATGGTCAAACAAAATCATGCCTTTGAATCAAAACTCTGAACTCAGGCTTTGAACAAGCTGCAAGCCTCTTACATTGGAGTGGAAATGACTCCTTAATGTGTAATGTCCAGCACCCAGACTCCTCTACGAAGCTGTGCCGTTGTAATAGATACAATATGTGGTTTAGTATCCCATTGTTGAAATATGCAAATGTTTCACTTGAAAAGAATGGGAGCAGATGCTGCTCTAAAACTTGAATACACTTTTTTGCATTGATGGTGCTTTTCCAGATGTTCTAGTCGCTAGTTCCATCTCCCATACCATCAGAGATGCAAGCTTTTGAAGTTTCTGAGTGCTGCTAAACTGGATGGTCCCTCTCCTCTTTAGTCTAGAAGACTACAGAACAGTTTTCAAAGTTTTTTTCTGTTCATTTAAAAGGAGCTTTGGTCCAGAAAAGAGCAGATTTTTTAATAAATCTATGTTCTCTATGTACTATATAAATATGTTATTGATTTATGAAATTTGCAAATCAGTGCACTGCTCACAGCATACAAACTTCCTTAAAGTGTTCTGCAGATATAAAAGCGCAAGTATTAACTTTAGAGCAGAATGCATAAAATCAGAAAGGTTTGTTATTAATTGCACATTAATCGCATGTACTTGATAATAGGAGTCTGTAGTTAAATAAAAGGTTAAGTCCACGAAACGGTCCGTAGACGCACAGAAATACGACTGGTAAGTATACACTTACCAGCCACTTTATTAAGTACACATGTTCAATTCCTTAGTAACACAAGTGGCTAATCAGCCAATCACATGGCAGCAACTCCATGCTTTTACACATAGACATGGTCAAGATGACTTGCTGAAGTTCAAACTGAGCGACAGAATGGAGGAAGAAAGGGGATTTAAGTGCTTTGAACACGGCATGGTTGTTGGTCTGAATATTTCAGAAACTGATCTGAGGGAATTTTCACACACAACCATCTGTAGGGTTTACAAAGAATGGTCTGAAAAAAAAAGAAGTCCACTAAGCTACAGTGTTTGGACAAAAATGCCTTTTTGATATCTGAAGAGAATAGGCAGACTGGTTTGAAATGATAAAAAGGGCAACAGTAACCACTGGTTGCAAGCAAGGTATGCAGAATATCATCTCTGAACGCACAACATGTCCAACCTTGAAGCAGATAAGCTACAGCCGCAGGAGAGCACACCAGTCTCCATTTCAGCTGCAACATTCAACTGATGGGGTCAGAATTAGGTGTAAACAACATGAAGCATGGATCCATCCTGCACAGTCCCCAGATCTCAGTCCAATAAACCATCTTATGGATGTGGTGGAATTGGAAAGAATCTGCTGCAACTATGTGATGATATCGTTATCAATGTGAACCAAAATCTGAGGAATGTTTCTGACACCTTGTTGAATCTATGTATCAGAGAATTAAGGTGGTTCTGAAGGCAAAAGGCTCCAGCCCGTTATTAGCAAGATGTAGCTAATAAAGTGGTCAGTGAGTGTAATATTAAACATGAAATGATAAACACAGGTAGACGGGTTCAGGGTGTTTTCATGACTGTAATCATGCAGTTTGAGATTGGATTACATTTTTTTATTGTTTTATTATATGGGTAAATTGTGTGAAGCCAACAAGTTTGAAACCTCAGACACTTCGGGGACTTTCCAAACAGAGGAGTATACATGAAGTGGCCGAAACTTTGTGAGGGTGGAAATCCCAGTCTCAGAAATCTAGTAAACCATTTCTAAAGTGATGCCCATTGTTACACAAAAGTTCAACTATGTTAACTCAAAGGGTTTAATGGTTTTTTCACAAGACAAATTCAGTTTGGGGTGAAGTCACAGTTCATCTAGAGAACTAGAATAACACCCATAGTCAATACTGATTCTCTCAGATTGACTCATATATTTAATTGTGAAGACTGATGACCTGCATCAAGTATCTTTTGGTATTCTCTGTGGTTTTCTTTTTAGTAGTTTTGCTTTCTTTCTAATCAGACATGCTTTAAGCTTAGTTATGTCCCATCACATACAGCTGCATATGGAAACGGTCTGTTTGCATTTCATCAGGAAGACAGAAGCTTCCAGGATAACATGTTTGTATCAGCATCAAAGGCCTTTATGACAGCTCAGTACTTGGTGTTTGGATATCTCCTAGTTTCCAGATGTTCTTTATGATTACAGAATGGTCAAGATTTTAGGTTTTCTTTCACAGAACTAGGTCTAAGATTTAAAGGGTTACCAGAAGTGTCTTTTTTTCCCCCTTTCTTTTTTACCCCAGAAACATTAATTTGTTTTAATTTTCTTCTATTAATACTGTTTGATGTTCCGGATGCTCTGGACATGCCCGTGTTTTCCCATGTCAGCCACTATAAACTCTTGCCTTGGACTTTAAAAGTAACCATAAACTCTTAGATTCTGATGCCCAGCTGAGTATGGAAATCCTGATGTCATGTGGTTGTGTGGGAGGATGTGTTTTGTGTGTTTGTGTGTGTGTGTGTGTGTGCAGCTTATGGTCTCAGATCATTTCTAACCAACGGCTCTGAGAACATTCCAAAGCAAATGGAAAACATCCGAACAAACAAGTGGTCCACACCCTGCTCACAGATCTGCAGCACGCAGAGCAACTCCTCACTCCTTCGTCAAACTCTTCAATCTGATGATAAGTGTTTGTATTCATGCATGTTTAAAGCTTGTTTTTTTAACTCAGAGCTACAAACTGTAATAAAGTTCTCTTTTATAGTCAGTGTTTACCTGTAAGCTACTCACTCAGGTTATAATGATGGCTCATGAGTGTCCTTTCTTTCTGTTTTAGGTCTACTCCCCCACATGCTAAGGCTAATTCTTCATTTGTGTGGCCAAACCGTGGGCTTTGAAGCATCTGTTGAGCACTAAATTACCTGGTCCACCCATATTTAAGAACTATTGTGTTTCCTGCTGCACAAAAGTATTAAACGGGTCTTTTCTTTAGGGTTTTGACATTAAAAAGGCCCTAGAATAGCAACCAGACATGATTCACAGGCTTTTTATTAATAAAAAGAACAGCTGCATGGACTTTTATCCAGCCACAGGAGACATTAGCAGTTATATTGGTTTTGTCTCACCTCCTGGCTTTTATCATGACTCAGTATTGTTTGGGTGGATATTTGACACTGTAGCCTACTTCATTTCAGCTAAACAGCGATGACTTTTCTTCCATCACTTTCACTGCAGAGACGTTGCAGAACAGAACATCTACCAAGTCAGTCAACTTTCTACTGTAACAGGACCCTACATGAACAGGACATTTCTGTGCCAACATTTTAACGGTTCTGGCTGTCATGCATGATAATTTTCTCGTGGGAAAAGGTGATGTCATGAGCTCGAAGCCAATCAGAGTTAAGCTCCATTTGAATCAAAACTTGAAAGAAGCTGCATGGTTGTTTCAGTTGCCTTGTTAATGTGACTGTCAGACGGGTGTACTTTGATGCAGACTCGGCTTGATGGGCAACTGCTCCATATGTGGAGAAAGTCTGCAGAATTTAGGAATGCACATTGTTTCCAAGTAGTTTCCTTGAATAAAAGACATGAAAAATGTAAAATGGAAGAAATTATGCAAATTAGTATTCATTAGATTACGATGATTCAGTTCACTCATCATTTGTATCCACGTATTTTAACTTCTTGAGGCTATTCTAATTACCTGCATTTAATTTTTAAGTAATACATTGTACCAAATATTTGGATTAGAGTAATCTCTCTTAGTAATGTTCCCTTAAAAAAAAAGAAAAAAAGCATCAGCAAAGATGCAGGGCACTCTGAAAAACACAAGGGCAACAGACATTCAGCTCTACTCCCACAGTCCAGAGAGTCGATTGTCAACATCGTGTTTCATGACCTTACGCAAACTCACATTTACAGTCATGCTGCTGCAAGAGAAGAACTCACAAAAAAGAGCTCAAACATCTAAATTTGCACATGTCTGTGTTTATATCTAAAACTGATCAAGTGTGTTATGTTAAAAAAGTTGCTTCAGGTCTCAATGTGGCCTCAACGTAGTCATTGTTAGATCTGTATAGGGCCTAATGTTAAGTTTAAGTCATGTACGATCAGATTGCGGCATTATATTTTCTAATGAGTTTTGGGAAGAATTTATACACTTTGTGTTTTCTGAAAAACATTGGCACTTGGTGTGTTTACAGCAAAACAGATAAATGATTTTTAAAAAGGATTGTTGTTAGACTACAGCCAAACTTAAATACATGTAAAGATGTTTGTCCTTCTGAAATCACCTGAAATCAAAGCTTTCAAAACGGAACTAGCACGCCCAAATAATGTGGTTGGGGGTTGAATTAATGCAAAGTTACTCTCATCTATACTCAAATGGACCAAGGCTCTGTGATCATGCTCATACTCCAACAGTTTCCTTCCTGAGCTTGACCCAGTACTCGCAGAAAACACTGTTAACAACAAAAAATAACCACAAGGGATGACGTGTATCTTTGTAAAAACAAAAACATATGGAGGACTTATAAATTCACCGCTCAGCATGATGATATTTTGCTGCCAGCCAAATTGAATGTTTATTTTGGTCTGTGGCACATTAAGTTAAATGGGAACAATTCCATTATTAACATGCCGAAATGGAGTATATAGCCAGAGTAACCTACGTTGTCATTAGTTCCATTTCTCAAGGTCAGTATTCCAAATGAATGGTCAGGATGAACTTAAACTGTTGTCCGTTTGACAGGTAGCTTTTTAAGGTGGCCCCCTTGTGACTAATATTGCACTTATAGACACTTCCTCATCGAGTTCACATCTTTGATGCTTTGGTTACTCTCATCCATGATATCATGTTTTCAGAAAATACCCATAACATTTCTCACTGAAGCAGAAAGAGAGTGACTTTAAACTCACACCACTTCACATCTGCTTAATGTGTGATTATGTAACTATTTGCTAACATGTTTATCATGATGACTCTTTAAAGAGATATCTTTAATGCTCAGAAATGTAGGGTTAGTAATAGATAATAAACTCCAGACATCAAACTGCCATGTTATACTTGTGTGAATGCATTTTTGGGGGTTTAATTACATATTATAAATTGTTATACATGCTGAAATGCCACCCCTGCAGCTTTATACTTTTCTAAGTGGACAGGATGACATTGTGTAATTTGCAAGATAACCAGTCTTACAGTGTCCTATTTAGCTGGCTGATAATATGCAAGTGGTTTCCTGGAGGCATGTACTGTTTAGCCAACACGTCTTAGCAAACATTCCAGGGAAATGTCACATGACATTGATCAGTAAACTTAGAATCCAGCGCCAACAGGAACTCAAACAGCCTGTGGGTGTCTTTTAGATGATCAAAGTCAGGTGGTTTAATAGCCCTGGAGTCTCCACTAACGGCCATTTAAACGACTGTATTTCAAGTGTCTTGAATCCCTGTTGTTGTGATGCCAAAGGGCCACATGCGTTTGAAGTAAACAGCAAGGAAAGGAAACAGATTTTTTAGCTAACTAATGCCTCATGCTGACATGAAGGGACTGTCAAGCATTACAAGATGCAGTTTTTTTTTTTTTTTTTGTGGATGCTTCATCAGAAAACGTGTTCATGTTTCACCCCTGCATAAAATGTTGATGGCATATGTTGCTTGAAATAAGAAAGAGTAAGTGAAACTAAACTCAAGCTAGTTTATAAGCTCTAAAACTGAAGCTGTAGTCGAAAGAGATGAAGATGACAGTCATTGAATCTCACTTCTAATGTTAAAGACATCTACAGATGATTCTAGATTCTATCTTAATGCTAATATAGTTAATATACTACTGTAAATGTTCTGCAAGCTGAGGCAAGTTATGTTTCTGAGATCAAACAGCAGTGTGTGATCATGGTGATATTTTCCTAACATCCTTCCGTGTTGCAAAAAATAAGATATTAATGATATTAATAAATTAGCTATAACTACCACATTTTTTGATGATCTTTGGACTCTTTTTAGTGGATTTGATCTGATCTATCATGCTTTTGTCCTTTTGTTTGTTTCTCAATTGATTTTCCTCAAAACGGAGCACACTGAGTCCAAACGGATGTTCATGGGCGGATACAGTCCTCTCTGTTTAAACATTGTATAAACCTACTGATTTATGCACACGCAAAACAATGAAGGCTCAAGTTTATTGTTTTGTCTGTTTCTGTCTTGGTTTTTTGAAATCAGAAGTTACAAATGAGCGGTGGATGCGAGCTGTTGAAACTAAACACCCATTTTAGGTAACAGCTCATCCATCACAACTTGGACTCCTAAATCCTAGCCTGCTCATCATAATTTATACAAGTGAGACCATAATAAGCTGAATTGACAATGTCATGCTGCACTAAGAATAAATCAACTATTTTTATAAAAATAGTCATAAATGATGTGAGAAAGATAATTATTTTCATATAGACTTCCAAACAAACTGACTGTATTGATAAAATGCCTAGTCACATCGAGTGTCAACACAACACATTTACTCTTTTTGACATGTCTTTGTGTAACTTTTTTTGTACAAAAGACATTGTGCCCTGTACATTTACCCTAACCCTATGAGAGGCCATCTTTATCACACAGTTTACCGTGTGGACTGCAGGCAAGCTAGTTTATCACACAGACTGTTTGAAAACAGAGCCATGCTCTTGTTATACAAACAAAATATTATTTCAATCAATCAATCAAGCAGTTTTTATTTATGGAGCGCCTTTCCAACATGAGTGCGACTCAAATCGCTTTACAAGTTAAAATCATTCCCACCCGACCAACATCTGATCCCCAAGATAACAGTGATCAATTAAGACACACACAGACATTCACTACCATTTAAAACACATCTAAGCACCCCACCTACCCCCTCCCCCAACTGAGTTCAGTCATAAAATATGACGCTAGATACAGATGAACAATGTTAGCAAACCCCCTCAGAGGAGCCATCTGCATCGGGGGCGGCACATGGCACAGGCCCGAGGCACCAGAGGAGGCAAGGCGAGAAACCATCCTCCGCCCCGGTACAGACACTACCACAGCCAGTCAGCCACAGCCAACCACCACCCCCGACACAGACAGCCCCCGCAAAGGAAACACTGGGAGGAACCAAAAACAATAAAAAGCAACATAAAAGCATTGAATAAAACATAACGTCCAATTAAAGCCGCGAGCGGCGATGGAGGCCCTCGCACCTCTGGCGCCGCTTGGCCTAATGCACCGCCTCGTCCCCAC
>JBBBVU010000017.1:21975408-22001150 GCA_037177055.1 Atherinosoma microstoma
CTGGGATAGGCTCCAGCCCACCCGCGACCCTGCATGGATTAAGCGGTACAGAAAATGGATGGATGGATGGATAATTCCCTCATCTCAAATAATGTATTGAAGCCCTAACAACAGTTATGGGTATACCACAACATAAAATGTCAATGTCTCAATAACTTGTCATGTGTTAGGTGTCATTTTGGTCTGATGATGTCAAAGTTTTAGAAGTATGATTAAGAGGACTGTTTAAATAGAAGCTGTCAATGAAGTAGAACATTTAGTGGTCGATTCTTGGAACAGACACTTCTTCTTTTCTTTTGCAGTGAACTACTTTGTAAGAGAACAGCATGTTATGTAACCAGCACTTAAACATTGAAGAGTTGTACACAGGCATTCAAAGGTTTAGAGTAGATCCATTTAAGTTCACTGTTAAGTTTATTCTGCATTAGAGGTACATTCTGACATCAGACAAAAAAGTTGAATATCCCTAACATTGAGTGAGTGATGTAGTTTGGCCAATGAGTTGATTTTCTTTCCATGCTATGCTGGAACAACAATAGTGGACCAAATGTAAAATGTAAAAGGCCTAACTGTTTCACCATAGCTCCCTTTAAAGCTCAACCTAAGATAAAATGGGGAGAAAGCTTTAATTTAAAAAAATAAAAATAAAACCTGAAGTCCTTATTCGGCCCTTTAACAAAATGTAAAAAAAAATATTTTCAAAAATATTTTTTATTTGATTACTGTTTATTACCATGTGAAATATCAAAATTGTTGTTGTGCATTATTGTATTATTATTATATTCACCATGGGGCAGAACAGAAGCATTAGATTGTGTACAACTGGATTTTGAGCCAAGTTTTTTACCATAAAGTGATGCAAAATGTCTCAGAAACTGGATGTATTAAATGGATGTAAACATATGCAGATGGGAGAAATTGGTCGCCAAGCCTTTCTGTTAGAAAGACCTGTTTACCCATCTGCCGTTTGCACTGAACTTTTGGTACCAGCTAGAAAGTCTTTCATGTTCATAGATTTATTTTACTTTCTTGGGAATCTCATCAGAAGTACTGAGAAATGCTGAAGCAACCTGATTATTTTTAGTGTAATCTTTCTCATCTAGGCTACTTCTAAAAGGGCAGAAGCTTGTTTAAATGTTTTCTGTATAAGAAACGGTTTTACCTGCACCTATTGTTCATTAAAGTCAGTGAGAAGTGTGGTAAAACATTTTGACTTTTAATTATGAAAGCTTCTTTGCGTGTGAGATAATTCAAATGGCAACTAAAGAATTCCATTCATGGCGAAGTTTCCTCTGGTGCAGCAGAAAGGGAGGACCTAGCAGGTGGGTGTGTCCAAAAATACAAAAATGTATTACTCGACAAGTCCTCCAGTCAGCTCAGTATGAATGGTAGAGTCGTGTCGGACCAGTGTTTTTCAGCAGTTAAGAAAGTTAGTGGAAGGGAAACTGAATTAAAGAAATATCGCAGATGGTTGGCTGTTTGTTCAGGATGACTTTTGTTCGGTGCTACAAAAGTTTGAAAGTGAAAGAAAGTGTGTCAGGTCATACTGGTGCAATTGCGCGCCTTGCAACAGTTGGCTGAGTTTGAAAAGAAAGTGCAAAGACGTACAAAAGTTGCGCCTGAACGCCAGTGATGTGGGGTAAGTGTCAGTTCATTTCATTCTATGAATTAAACGCATAAAACTCAGATAAGTTATCCACTTCACAGCTGTGCGCTCCCTTCAAAGCCCAAATCAGGAAGCAGTCTGCGCCTTTGATGAAAGTGCATCCACTAAAACGGAACTTTTGGAGCTTTGCATTTGTGTTTTAAAACATTTTCCTCACAACCTGACACGGCCGTGATCGTTTTTCTAGTTTTAAAGGTTATGGGGGTTTAGGGGTGGCCGTGCAGTCATGCGTAATGGGCGGTTTGTGCAAAGATAAAAGGAAGTATGCGGTGTCAGACACAGATAGTAACCCGATCTTCCTCTTCCTTTTGAATTTTTAAAAAAAGTTATTGAATGACTTGACTTGAAACACGTTTTTCTGACTTACATGTACTCTGTTGTGTATGTTCTGCAGCCAAGCGTCACAAAATCGGCACCCACCTATAATTATCAGTAACCTGCAGGAGAATATTCTTGACTTGTGCGTGAATTTATTTATTTATTTTTTTTTAAATTTGAGTGTGAACGCGGATCCTTTTAAAAAAAAATCAGCGTGTAAAGTTTTGAGTGGCAAGCGTCACCTCCTGGAAAAGGTCTAACCAGAAGGCAGAGTGCGCCTTCTAAATTAGCAACCCAAACTACTTCAGTCAGGAGAAAAACTAGAAGATGCTGCGTTCAAGGACTGTAGGAAGGATCTGATGCTTTCTAAATGCGCTTATTCTTCAGACTTAAACCTTAAATTAAAACTAACTACTTTGCTTTTCTTGAAACTTTTGACTTCTCTTGTTTATAATCAACATAAAATACCGCAAGCTAAGTTTAGCATATGCAAGATGGATGGAAAATAAGATGATTGAGCAATTTGTATGAAATAATCCACATTTTTCATCAACATAGTGTTACAGTGAACAATATATTATTCTACCTAATCATGTTAAGTCTTTATTTTAACTATAGCACATGATAAGAGCTAGTGAACAATCTTTCCTCATGATACACTTCTACCTGGCAGTTATCTGCTGTTTCTGGCACTCAAGGCTTTGAGCTATATACCTGTATATAAAATGCTCTGCTAATAAGGACCTTCAGGTATGGTTACATGAAAGTAAAAACCAGCAGACTGAAAAAATTAGTCTAATATGTTCCAGGGTTTATTGTATACTTTCTCTCCCATGCTTGATTTACATTTGATTTATATGGATCATTTTGATATTTTCAACTGTCCTTGAACTCATCACCACACTGGAATAAGTGTTTTTCGTCATTTCCCCCCCTTTTATAATAACATGTTTTCTCTTATTTCCACTTTCTCAGAAATGCCTTGGTCTTATTTTTTCTTTGCAGAGCCTAAATGTTTAAAGAAACAGCATCAGATGCAATTGCTCAACTTTCTATTACATTTTTAAAAAATGTGCTCCCCTGCTGTTACCAGGTAATTTCTCTGCTGTTTAGCCTCATTAAAGTAAAGAGCTAGATTAACTTTGCACAGTGGTACCAAGTGTATGTGAGTTTCATATTGAGTGACATGGGGATTCCCTGTCCCTGTTTCTTCATTCATGTGGCTGGAGTCTGAGTGGCGTATGAGCCTTTGACCCGGATATGAGCTGAATATTGAAGTGTGTTTGAAGGAGAGAGGAAGAGAAAATGTGCATATGTGAGAGTGAGCACAAGTGTGCGTGCATGTGTGTGTGTGAGAAAGGGAAACGATAGATGGGAGTGTGTTTGCATATTTTATTCAAACCACCTTTTGTTTGAAGAGGATTGTTCATAGAGTTCATTTATTCTAATCCTGTGCATGCATGTTACAGGCAACCAGTTATGTTTTTCCTTAATGTGCTGTCTGTGATGATCTTTGCAGCACAAACATCCTCTTGTCACTTGCATTTTGCATCCCCAGTAACTGAATTGGATGCAGGAGGAAGTGGCATAGTACATACTTGTACACTTTTTCTGATGTTTGCCTTTGAGACAAGATGACACGATACATGTAAAACACTTCTCAAGCAAAAAAAAGAAAAAAGAAAAGAGTTGAAGTCATGCTGAAAGGCTACAGAGTTGTAACTTTTTTTTTATGTTGTCCCACTAACCACCAAGCAAATTTCATGCAAACATGCCAACTCAACACCAAGCAATGGCATAGGAGAGAGCAGTCCTTTATCAAAGGCAGTATTGTATCTTGAAGTTTTAAATAAAGAGATCCCCATCCACACAAAATGTGATGGATTCTTCCTTTACCCATGCTTCACTTACCCAAATTTAATTTGTTTTTGTATAATCCCGCCTAAAACAGACAGGAACAATTCCAAAGGTGTAACTTAAGTTTTAGGGCCCTTGTTTATCCCCCTTGAGGTTGCTATCTGCCAGGTCCCTGTATCACTCCAAGATAACTTGCAGCTTGAATTTATATTTGAAGTATTAATATTTGATGTGGTCTCACATTATGATATTAATCTTCACAATGGCTGTTGTTGTGGAGCGGTTTTATAAATTCATACAGCTGCGAGAAATTTACCTTTAAAAACTTTCACTGTTTAGGGCAACATTAAGGGCAATCTGTTGGTACAAATGTAATATAATATTCATTACTATGGTTGTATTTGCTTAGAATTGTGTGAAAATAGGAACTGCTGTTTTAATTATCGTGGAACAATCAGTTTGTAACCAGAGACCCTGCAGATTTAGCTTCTTGCTCCCCTGCCTGTTGCTACAGTTACCCAGAAGTGACAAAGAATTGAGTCTTTCATGTTTTTATTTGGCCATTGTAGTATCTTTTTTAATGTGAGGATTGTTCAGTTGGTTGTTATTTCCAATTTATGTCACTAGATGTCACTACATCCTACAAACTTAAACACTCATGGATGCTAAACCTACTTTCACTTATTTTTCTTGACTGGAACCTTCATAGACTGCATACCGCACATTTTTACTAACTAGATCATAAAGTGGGAATCTCTGGAATTGAAAAAAAATCCACCTCTGAGCATTTGAGTTCCTTTCCTGCAGTCTGAAAGGGCAAAGTTGTCAGGCTTTTATCCATTAAAGAAATTAGGTTCTTTGCTTAAAAAACCTCCAATGATGAGGAAGATATAACTGAAGTACTCAATGCTCTGGGTTTGTTTCCTGAGGTAGAAAGGCCTGGAAGCAACTTAAAGAGATCCAAGTCAGGAACTGGATTTTACTGCTAAAGTGCACCAGCCAGTGGTTTCCCATTTTTAAATGAAGCCCCTTGAAGTAATTTATGATTCAGAATTTTCTGGAGCAGGTGCGAATTAAACAATTAAAGCCATTTACTGTTATATATTTTAGGTTTATAGGTATTATATTATAGGGTATATATATATATTAGAAAAGAAAATGTTGCAGAAGGTAGTTAGTTTCCTTTGGGAGTTTGACCAAAAATAGTGAAGAAGTTGACAGTTACTTTGCAGCCTATATGTGTGTAAATTATAAACTATTTCCAAAGTGTTTCCAACAAGTGCAAAACGCCAACTTCAAAAATAAAAAAAAATAAAAAATTGCCAGGAACTTGAATCTAAATGGAATTGAGCTATAAATAATTAAGCATTTACATTGGACTTTTCATACTGTGACATAATACTATCAAACAAACATTGTGTTGATCTTAGAAAAAGCAGAAACTGAGCTGTGTAGCAGTGAACACACCGGTTTTTAGGCATCAGACTAACTAATTACAAAAACGATGAATGCATTGATTGAGCTTGCCATCTTTGTGGCCCATCTGTTCATTTAGTCTCATTGACAACCTGTACTCAGGCTATAAGAACATTTTTTTTAGAAAATGTATCTCTAATATTCTGATTATACTTACATCTCTTTTAAGTCAAACATGTTTCCTAAAGTTTTCTGCATTGGCCCATTTCATCTCTGTATATCAAAAGTTAACTGACAACACTTTTTTTATATCATTCATTCATTTTCTATACAGTTTAGTCCAATTCAGGGTTGCAGGGGGCTGGAGCCTTTCCCAGTAATTAGCAGGCGAGAGGCAGGTTACAACCTGGACATGTCGCCAGTCCATCGCAGGTCAAACACAGAGAGACAAACAACCATTCACGCACACACTCAGGGAGAACCAATTAACCTAACATGCAGTGAAAAATGTGTTTTAATCTTAGATCTGGGATTTGTTTGTGTAGTTTCCACCTCACTATTTCCTTCCTTTCTCTTTGTTAAATACAAATAAAGGCCTTACTGTATAAATTTAAATGTGTATGTAATATAAAAGCAGACGCCCTGTCTGTGACATGTTGAAGGCACATGCTTGTTTTAGCCATGGTAACGGTAAAGAGTGCCCTGTCAAGTATTGCTCAACCTTTGTGTTTTGAGTTGGTCAGCATAGTAACAAAGTCAAAGCCGGAACTAAATGATTATAGGTTGCTATGTGTGTGTGCAGTGCCTCCATATAGACGAATTAGAGGAAATGTAAATGAGAGTTGTTGCTATGGAAATGCAGGCGGAAACAAGAGAGGTGATTGTCAAAGTTGTGGAGGACGTTCAAGGTTCAGCTTACTTTGTCCATTCAGTTTAATTTGTCATCAGTTCCTGTGTTGAAGGATTTTCTACAGAGAGAAAAATACCTGAGAAAGAATCAGATTGTATTTTAGTAATCTACAATCAGCTGCAGTGGAAAGTTAAAGAGGTGCAGCTGTTCCAGGGTAAACCAGATCTGTTTCCCACAGGGTCATTCTCAGTATAGTCAAGGAAAATAGCAACTCCAGAACAGTATATTAAAGGGTTGGAAACGAGACTCAAAAGCATTTAGTATGTGTCATAATAAAACCCAATATCACGCCACAAAAACCCAAACAAGCTTTTTTGTTCTTGTACAGTGACTTCCAGCCAGTTCAGTGTCTGCGAAAAGATCCTCTTCTAGACCTTTTATTATGATATTCTTTCTTCATGTAATTTCTGCTTTAACCAGCGTTGGCTGATTTGAATACTATACTATAACAGAAGCTTGCAAAATAAAGACAATTCCTGCATTCCTGAAGGCTAAATATTTCATATTGAGGTCTACATTTGATGGGAAAAAAAGGAGACTGATGCAAATATGAGCAATGAGTTGTAACAATAAGGTCTGATCCGCTCCAGCAACTGTTCTCAAAGTGGAAATTGACCAGCAAATGACTAACTGTTTGTACATGCACTCTCAGTTTAACAGCACTCCGTTTAGCTTTCAAAGAGGATGTATTGGGCTGCTACAGACGGAGAAGAAAATTATTTATATGAATTTATATGCATGAACAAATCATTTTAAAGAGAACATTAAAATTGAATTAATATATTTTCTTCCATATCAAAATGGGTATAAATGATTTCATAGCTTGGAAATCATCCTTACATTACTCAGCTAGGCTGTCAACTGGATGCTGTGATATTCTGTTTAAACTATGCCAACTATATTGAAATAAATTAAATTTAGCTTTATTTGTAAAGCACTACTTCACAACAAAATCATGTCAAGGCACTTTTACAGATACAGGTCAATTCATTGTAGTGCATCTATAATCCAATTAAAACAAATCAATTATGCGATCCACTTTTATCCAATTTATGATAACTCACTCCATATAAACCAATTGATAAAAAATGATAGCTTAGCTAGGGAAACCAACAGGGAGGAAAACTTCCAGCAGAAATAGATTCAGGATGGGCAGTCTCAACCAATTTGGGGTGGAGAAGACAGTAAAGAGGTCTACAGGCACCATAACTCAGAGATACCTCCTGAGAAAAAAAAAAGAGAAACACAAATAAATGACAATATTAAGGCCTCTCACTGGTTCCATAAGAGAGGATCCTGATAGCTGAAGACTCTGTCTCCCATTTTATTTTTAGAAACTCTAGGAACCCCAAGTACACCTGGAGTCTGAGAGTGAATCACTCTGTTGGGAAAATACTCAAAGATTCCTATTGGAGATAAATTGATCAAATCCAATACAGATGTATTGATTTAGGGGAAAACCTCCTTGAACAGTATGGTTGGGATGGGGTCTGACATACAAGTTGAAGGTTTAGATGAAGCTATAATTCTTGATAGCTCAGAGAGCTCAACACGACAAACAGTCCAAACATAAATCAGGTCCTACAGACACCTCTAAGGCTGCTGTACTCGATGAGACATCAATAGTGGGAAGAATGTCATGGATTTTCTCTCTAATAGAAACAATTTTATTTTTGAAGAAACTGCTGAAGCCATCACAAATAAGAGTTAAAGGAATATAAGGCTCAACAGAGCTATGATTCCTTAGTCAGCTTGGCTACAGTCCTGAGAAGAAACCTGCAGTCGTTCTTGTTCTCTGTCGATGATAAATAATAAGCAGTTCTAGCTGTGTGAAGGGATTTCTTATATAGTAAATCTCTGGGTAGTCTAACTTCAACTTGTGTTTTTTCTGCTATATTAATGGAACATCTAGCTTTTCTCAATTTGGATTATATTTCGCTGCACAGTCTTTAGTGAATACAGACATGTCAGTTGTTTAAGTGGAATATTTGATCAGTCAGTTGTGAAACAAAATTAGTTGTGTGTCAGTTTCTGATCTATTTCTATCCCTTCTTCACCAGCCATGTCATTTACTCTATCTGACTGACAGGGTTGAATTCAAGGAAAGGAAGACCCTTGACAGTATGGAGGGAAATCCCATGAAAAAAAAAAAGATATTTGTGAGTTACTTTATATTGTTCACCTGCAATTAATCTAAACTTGTGTCCTGAGCGAGTGAGTCGGATTTCTTGTCTTGTTATAGAAAACTTGTGATAGAGAACTGTTATAAATGTTTTGTGGTTCTGTGTTCTTCTATTATACTGTTTTACTCCAGTTTTATCTTAATTAATATCCCGTCAGACGAGCAAACCACATCTGTGTAAAGGGTTGCTGGCTTCACTGATTTAGTGTGTTAATAAAGATAGGTGAGAATAGTGCGATACATATATGGTAAAAAAAATAAAAATATATTTACACTATGAAATTGTCACAAGCATACATTTCTGAAGATTGAAATGGATATGTGTGACTCTTGATGACACTGAAGAGTGGATGTGCCTGAGTCCCGGATACGCACAGCACAACGTGACCCCTGCATACAACTCCTTCAGGTAGGAAAGTGCAAATGCGGTGCATGTGTGAAAGTGATTCAAGTGTTTATATTGGTTACAGCTTCCTGGTTTGACTGAGAACAACTGCTGAGGAGCTGTTTAGAATAAAAGAAAGCAGTTAAATTACAGCTGAGCTGGAAGATGCTAACACAATCTAAAGATCGGAGATAAATTGCTGAGTTGTGTGAGAGTTGTCTGTAAATGTATGTACAGCCATTTGATGAGTTGTTAAAACCAGTACTGGTCAAAATTCTTAGTAATATTAGAGAGGCAAATAAAAAAAAAGAAAGAAAAACATTGAAAGTTAAAAACTACTTATAAAGACAGCTGAACTTTGAGGATGTTAGAAAGCTTAACTGTTGCCTCTTTTGACTCTGTTACAGTATTATGGTTGCTTCATATACAGTAGCCGAGCACTCAGTCAGCAGATGTCTTCAGAGGCTACTTCTGCTCTTAGTGTTGCAGAGAAATGCAAACCACAAATGGCTCATTCAAATGAAACTAAACCTTGTGTCTATTTGTGCACTGACGAAGCAAATGAGTGGGCAGATTTTACACTACACAAACTGAAATTTCACTAGTCCTCCGATTGTCCCAGTTGTACTTCTTAGATTAGAAAATGAATTGAAGCTTCAGTTTTAATTCTGTGGATGCAGCATAGACCATTCAGTGAATGTGATAAAAATTTTCATCTGTAAATGACATCTCTCTTCATTTGGTTTTATTTGCATCACCACTGAGAAAAGTTTAGGTCACTTCCCATAGAAGTCTAAGAACTGAAAATATACGAGTCAAAGCCTTGCAGGTGCACTTTCATTTTTGTATTCTCACTTCACTTAGAGTAGTATCTTGTTCCCCTGTGCCTTCTTCTTCTTTTACCTCATTTGGTCTGTACACCTTTTCCTAACCTTATGGATTTGGCCACAGATACAAAGTAGCTTTTCTTAATACTTTTAATAGTGTTTAGATCTATGACACGTCATATCATTGAGTGCCTCTACCATAGAAGTGTTGTAGATGTGCAAATATACACTAGTACTCTGGAATGGCCTTGCTATAAGATATTAATTGTCATAATTCTCGAGTGTTGGGAGGAGTTTGCTGTAAAACACATGCCATACAGACGAGTACAGCTAGTGTAGTGCTTGTGCATCACCTCTGTACCTGTTAATGCAAACAAGTGCGTCATTCACAGCACAGAGACAGTAGCACTTCCTCTTCTGTCAAGGTCAGATCTCAGTTTTGACATCATGGCACTGTCAGTTAAAAAAAATTAAAAAGCTCCAGTACTCTAAACTTTTCAGGAACTAACATCTGTCTTGTTTGTCATCTGACAGGTGTAACAACTTTTGGATCACCCAATTTTTTTTGAGCTTGAAGGTTAGTGAAAGACCAGTTCTTTCTATAGAGGAAAAAACTGAACAGCACAATTTTTATTTTATGAGACTTTCACATGGCAAAATCATTAGTTCAGTGGAGATTTTGCATGATAGAATTTAAAACTACTATCTATATTCACTGACATGTTTATAAAACTGTACAGGCTTGTTTGAAGGTGTTTGTGCACAATGTATGAGTGAGTGGGTGCAGTGAGTTTCATGCATACCTGTTGCTAAGCTTCAATCCTTTTTGTTTTGTAGGTAAAAGTGAAAGTGTAGTTGGTTTAGAGGCAGTTCTTCTGTAGCAATTGATGCTATTCAACTTAATCAGTTAGACAACCACTCAACTAAGCCATGTTCTGGAAGTTGTTAAGAACTGCTGTGTGCTAAATGCTGTGTTTCTATTCTTATCTTTTTCTCAGAGGGTTTCCGATTTGGCTGCCCAGTGCTTCTTCAGTGCTAGAAACCACCTTGCAAGTTTCAGTGTCTGACATCAAGGAATTTAACCACTAGCTACTTGATCAGTTTAGGACTAGTGTTCTGCATTTCTACATGCTATGTTTGTCAGCATATGAGGTGGTTCAGGCAGAACATCGACTCCCTACTCGTTGAATAAAGAAAGCATTCTTGGTTATTAAATTACATGTGTGCTTTTGCACACCATGGCTTTTGGATTCATGTATGTTAAATTTTGTATTTAAAACTGAACTGTATATGTATATGTATATTCCATGCATCAATATTGCTTATATTTCAGTGTGAAGGTGACACTGAAATCTTAAAAGGTTGTAACAATGCCAAGCCAGTGTGCACACCTGAACAATAGCTGGAGAGCAGCAGTAAGAGGACTGATGTTCATGTCTCAGCCGGAAACACTCATGAATCTGATCAGTACTTGAACTTTGACACAAATCATCTCTATAAACCGACAAAACTGACTTTTGTCAGGTTTGTAGTAAGAATGGTTCAGTCACACCCTTCCCCACACCCAACATTTAGGCCACCTTGATGGTTTACAGTTAAGCCACTGGTTTCCAGTAAGAAGCTTGGATAGGAAGATGGAGGATGTGTGACAGTTCTTGTGTAGACGCCACTGAGGGGTTAACTGTCTCACTCTGTGCACACGGTAACTAACGGCTGCCACAAACGCACCGTACACTACTCCTGTGGTGTTTTTAGTCAGAGTTACTGGTTTCCAGTAAAGACCTGCACCCAGTGGCTTTACAACAGAGGAAGTGGTGGAGCCTGAAACTATGTTCAGAAAACAGCTTTTATGTGTAAATTGCATCCCTTTTTTTCATGCAGAAAGTTTTCTCTCTTGGTTATAGCATGTTGCAATGAACAGGACCAACATGACTGCTTTATTCAGCTTGAGTTACTGCACTCTTAGCTTTATGCAGTTGTTGTCATTCATTCCTAAAGACAGAACTCACATATTTTCTGCTGAGACTTAAAAGACTGACAGAGGACAGGTCAGCCCTAAGATCTAAAAGACTTTGGAAAATGGAAAAAAAAAATCCTAAAATGGTCTTAATTTTTGATTTTAAGGTTTTTTGCACCACGTTTTTTGCTTTGTGGATGGAGGTGGACCCATTGTCACCAGCTGTGCTACACACTGATTCATACTGCCATCTAGTGGAAACGTGCATACATTACATCTAATGCTGACTAATCTATGTACCTGCTCTGTTTGCCACTTCAACAAAGCTCATTGTCTTTACATAAATTAGAAACTTAATAAATTAATCTTAGAATATGTGTATAAAACAGTACATTTGTTTAGAACTATATATTCACAAATTAGAAATGCTGAATAGTTGGCCTCTAGTAGACAATATAAAATAAAGGTGATTTGTTACATATCAGCCATATTTAAAGAATGATATGATATAATACTCTCAAGTTCAATCTTCTTAGTTGTGGCAGGACGATGCGTGAGCATGGACCAATCAGACACTTTGCAGGTTTGGGTTAGTAGAAAACCACATTTCCATTTACTGTTTAATCTAACCCACCACATGTTCCTACTTCCTACTTCCTTCTGTGGAGACCAACCCAACCTGTCTGCTTGGCAGCACCTCCTATATATAGAATACTTCTGGAAAATAAATAGTAAATCAACAAAATCATTGACTGAACATGATTATACAGTTCTGTGAATTAATTATTCATACAAGATCATAAAAAACATTGATATAATCCTCAATTTCATTTAATGTCCACCCCTAATCACATCTACTCAATTATTCAAATCAAGGCCATGACACGCCCATCATGCACACTCTGCAAGAGAACTCCTCTGTAGGCAGGCCTTCTCATTGAATACTTACAAAAGCTCTTTCTCAGAAAAACACTTCAAAAGAGAATAATGGACATTATTAAATGAAAAAAAAAACCCCAAAAAACTGAATGATAGACTTTGCCTGTAACCTTTGACTCAATTCAGCTTGCTTTTCAAGATAAACATAACCAAGTATTACACCTGCAGCACCTCTCTGTCTCCATCTGCTGTCTGAGTTGGGAAACTGATGAAATCTATTGATTTTGACCTTTCTTGAAGTTTAAACTCAGCTTTCAATGTAATCCCCATTTTTCCAGCTGTTTTTCTTTTCTTTTCTTTTCCATTTCATTTTATTTCATCCCATTATATCAACATGATGTTAAGACCAAACAGTAAAGCATTCAATCATTCAAGCTACTTTGCTGTTTGTCTCTGGTTAGCCTTTTAAATGAATGTTTAGATAGTGTTTGTATAGTCCTGATAAAAAGTAAGGGTGCCATCATTCAGCTCTTATGGTTTACATGTGAGGACATAATAAGAATTTATCTTTTTCTCTCCTGTCTTGAAATGACTAGGTCTGAATACAACCACAAATGAACAAAATCATATTACACTGTCATTTATTAAACAAAACTGATCAAATTTGCTAAAGCAGTGTGTGAAATAAACTGGGCGCCCCCCCTCAACGCTTTCACAGGATGTAAGAGGATAAGTATCAACCTCACCAAATGCACTTAAATGGTCATTTGAAAATTGGAGCACATCTACATTAGCAGAAGCTCTGGAGGTTTACTGACATTCAGGTGTGTGTTAACACAATGCCAAGGAGGAAAGACATCAGTAATCATAGTAGAGAAGAAACTATTGTTTCTCATCAATCTGAGAAGGATGATAAGACCATTTTCCCAAACTACTGAGTCCATCATTCTGCAATTTGAAACTTTTTAGTTGAAACCATTAGATTCAATTGTCGATCTTACCCGGGTTGAATTTCCCAGCAGGTTTTGAAGGTCAGACCATGCAATGTTCAGATGGCAAAAATCAAAAGCTACATCTTAGACTGTGCAGGTCTCAGTTAGCATAAATATTAAAGTCTTAGCTACAATTGAAATTTGACGGAACACATAGGGCTTGTTTCAAAGACTTGCAAAAAGAAAGCCTTTTTCTTGTTCTAAACAATGTGGCTTAGGTTTGCAAAGTTGCATCTGAAAAAAAACCCAAGACTTGTGTGGAGCACTGGTCTCTGCAAAAACAAGAGCAAAGTGGAGGTGTTTGGTCATATCACACAACACCACTTTCAGGGAAATCCACACACAGCATATTACCACAAACATTTCATACCAGCTGTCAAACACAATAATGGAGGGCTGATTATTTGGGCTTGTTTTGCAGCCACGTGACCTAGACACCCTGAAGTCACTGAGTGGACCATTGACTCCTCTGTATACCTCTTTCTCCCTTAAACTCTACATGTGACCATTGGGCTTTTAAATATGGTTGGGTCACTTTTACTTGTTTGTTTATTTTATTAGTCTTAATAGTATATTGTTGTGTTGTCGTTTGGTTGTCATTTGCTGCTGCAAAGCCAATTGCCCCACTGGGTATAATAAAGCTAACCTTGAACCAAAGTATCTTAAGGTCTAATATGAGATCATCTTTCTGCAAAACACCTAAAACCTGACTGAAAGTGTGTCATGCAACATGACAATTATCCCTAACGAAGTGGCAAATTCTACAATATAATGGCTGAAATTGAAAATAATCAAGTGTTTGCAATGGTCAAGTCAACAATCCAGACTTCAATCTGGTTGACATGTTGTGGCGGGACCTTTAAAAGAGAGCTGTGCATAAGGAAATGTCCTCCAACCTCAATGAAGTGAAGGACCTGTTATAAAGAGTCAACTACCATGATGTGAAAGCCCAGTAAGATCATATAGAAAATTATTTCTTCAAGTTATTGCTGCTAAAGGCGGCTCCACAAGTTCTCAAATCATGAAGTGTATTTAATTTTTCATATATTTCAGATAAGCAAACCCTAAAAAAATTACAGAACGGCCTTCATTGAGTTAGAATGGACTTTTTATCTATAGTGTAAGTCTTAACAACTGGCAGAAGAGGGCATTGTTTTCCACATCATCCTATACGCTGTGCGTCTCTGAACTGGACTTCAGCGTTTGTGCCCTCCAGCACACAATCAGTGGATTCTTTGAACCTCTGTCATTTCCAGAGGGCGAACAGTTGAAACTCCGCCCACTGGGGAATGATGGGTATTGACTGGTTGGCGGGTGTCAGCTGGCTTTATTGATCGGTGTACTTAAAAACAACAATGGAGGAGAGCAGTGAGAAGAAGCCAGGTTTTGGTTCACACAGCAGATCAGCCCAGTGAAGGCAGCTGTGGAAATACATTAGGCTAATTCTGTGTCTGTGTGTGTGTGTACATGTGTGTGTCATTCCTTAGTGAACATTGATTTGACCTGAAGTTTTTCCAGTACTGATGGGACAAAGAGGCAGCTGTAGGTTTAGTTTTGTGCTAAAGTTGGGAATATACACTACAAAGGAATAATCCACCAAAAATTTATCTTTGAGGATGTCAAAGTCTCACCCTTTGCAGGGTTTAGAGATTCATCTTCCATTCATGCCAGCTAGACATTTACTCCAACAGCTTTCACAACTAAAATAAGCTGTTATCAAGTTGTTGCAAAGCTTAACTAGTGAGCCCTCACAGACAGAATGACATTAGATGATCATCATGTGGAATTTATTTGATGTAGACGCTCTAAGGGCAAATATTTGATTTGTGATATATTTATACGAATATGAAGAAATGGATTGGATTGATATCGCTGCTGTATTAGTGTGCAAGCTAAACGGAGAGGGTTTCTTCTTTAGATGTTTAATGTTTGTACTCTGAAAACATTCATTCAATGCATTCATTCTTTTCGTTTGGACAATAACATTAAGAATAAATGTTTTTTTTTTTTTTTTTTTTTTTTTAAACAAATGGTTGAGATAATAGTTGATATCAAAGCAACAATAGTAAAATGGTCAAAACTTGAAATGGTAATGGGATAACACTAACGTTTGGCATTACATACCCAAATCCAATGGTAGAGGCAGGTTTATTTCCACAAGTTTTTGTTAAGATTTATTATTGTCACTGAAAAATTTGGTCTACCAAACAGTACAGCAGGTGGGCTAAGGGTTAAAAATAATGTGGGTTGACTGACAGAAGGCAGAGCTGTAGCTATAATGGGATCGATGATTCCAACAAATTTTGGTTTTGGTTAGTTGTGTTGTCTCGCTCTGCAGACTTTCTTCTTAGAAAACAGCCTGCAGTGTTTCTCCCTATGCATGCGTGTTGTGTGTTTTCTGAGTGTTTTCATGGATCTTTACTGTATTCACAAAAAAACATCTTAATTAATTTTAAGCTGTCAACACATTTCACAAAAAAAAAAAAAACGACCTATTGATCACACTAGTTGTGATGTTTTGCACAGTGCTGAGATCAGTTCCAGCAAATTTGCTCTTTTTTTTATATTTACATTATTATCAATGATTTTTCTTGCTACCCTTGTTTAAAAGAAAGTCTCTCTTAATGAGTCCACGTCAGAATGATGGTTTTTTTTCTACAAGCAGCTGCTTTTTCCATTTGACCTCCCACGCTGCAGCGGAGTCTGTATTTGGTTTGTCTTTTGGTTTGACTGGACTGTGATTGTGAGACGCTGCCTGAGTGAAAGTTTTGCTTTTCTGGAGAGAAATTTGAACGTCAGACACACTGACCTGGAAACTTTGGCTTTCATTTGTTTCCAACCAGAAAATGGAACTCAGACGCCTCTTCCAGCCTCGTCTGGATGGTTGCGCTCATTAATATGCATGCATGGAGGCTTTTGTCAGATGTGGATGGAACTTGTTGAAATGCAGCTGCTTCTTGTTTGCAGAATGAGGCTGTTTGAATTGACTCAGGTTTTTTAATGGTTTTAAATACTGAATAAATCAGAACTAGACACTGAACAGAACTTTAAAGTTCGGTTGCATGTGTAGCACTTAGGAAAATATCTTTGTCAAGATACAATTGTAAACCTGTGAAATTAGTAGGATTTTTGTTTAATTTGGAACAAATCATTTACAAGCAGAGATGACACACCTCATCCTCATCCATCAATCTGTCATGTTGCCTCACCATATGGAGGCCAAATAGGACAAAATGGCTCTATAGGGTCTTTAACTTTTTCACAGCTACCATAGATGACTTTTATTTGCTTTTCACTTTTTCTCACCAGTACAGTGCCAATACCTAAACAATAAAGATTCATAGACTTTTGTGTGTCTATGAAATACACATTCCACCAAGTAATTAATTCCTCATCAGCAATAAATCAATACATAATTATTGTGTCATATTAACTTGAAAAAATCCCAAATATTGGTAAGTGATGAAGGTGATCTGGCTAATTAAGTAAAATGTGGTCTCTCTGATGCAGATCCAATAATCTGTCACTTCTAAAGTCTGTAAGAGTGAATCACAGATGGACTCTGTGTGGACAAAGACTTTACATTGGTGGTCTTATTTATGCATTATTCATTATGGGGAAGTCACACATGGTTTCTTTCTGCTACACAACCCACTGGACCACACACACACATATCTATCTATAGATAGACTAATTACTTCCATGACTGATATGCAGACTTAGAAGATGTGGACACTGGGAACTACTTGTGTAAACTTCCTCCAGGATACATAACCCTGTGTGTCTCACTGCCCCCCACTCATCTGTCTGTTCATATGTCTGGCTAATGAGAAGCACAATAGCATCTCAGTGTACCACCTGCATGGGAACTGTCGTGTTTAAACTCCACAGGAGGTGACTCAGACCTCTCCTCTGTGACTCATACTGTAATATGTCTTTCCAGACTCTCCCAGTCTGGGAGGGTTACAGGTGAAGAAGGCAATAACCGGGAGGGAGGTGACACAAGGGATTAACTGTATAAGGAAAATAAAATGAAGCCAAGATGGAACATTAGCTTGCATTGGTGATACATTTTTCTTCAGTTTGAGGCTGTCAGTGGTTTGTGTTTCAAAGTAAATATCCTCCATTCTTTCCATCAGATGCTGAGTGACCACAGTCTGTTTGATAAGTTTTCCTCCATACTGTTGGTTCACTGTACATTTTTTGCTGAGTCTGGTCAATCAGCAGCTGTAGGACTCATTTTGATTAATAATGTAAATCAGAAGCCACTGTCATTTATCTTCATGTGATTTGTGCAGGTAGAAAGTAAAGGGGTTAGTATGCTTCATACAGAGAAGTTGCATAAAATCTGAGTCAACATTACAAAAGGCTGATGTAAATTAGAGATACCGTAAATGGATGTGTGGACGCTGGTCTGTTCCCACTCGTAAAATCTGAGTCGTGCTGAAAAGTGTTTCCATAGTTAAACATCACCAGACAAATTATTCCACTTACGCCAACACAGCAGCAATAGCAGCCACCAGTAATGGCAAATTCATGGTTAAAAGGATGGGGAGGACGGGGGGGACACGGAAAGGTTTAGGCCGAGAGATAATTTCACGGAAATGTTTTGCCAATATGGATTACAGCTTGTTTTCTCTATAAGGAGAAATCCGACAGATTAGGGGGCTAAAAAATAGTATGTCCTTTCTTCATTCTGCAAGCAGTGATTTTAGAAAAAATAGCACTAACAAGAAATTCCTTTGTTTACCAATCTACCAAGTATTCGTTTAAGGATGACTTAATACTGGGTCATATTTAAAGATGCGTATTTGCAGCCAGCAACATCTGCAACTTGCTTCTTCAAAGAATCAAGATTTAATCTGCAGCACTGGTTTCATGTGCTGCAAGCTCACTCAACCACTACTACCAGATAAGAGTCAATTAAAAATAATAAAGCATACAGAGAAAAGTGCCCACTGATGCCAGCAGACTAGCAGAAATAAAAAATAATTACTTATTTTATTCATGAAGAAAAGCTGAATGCTTTTGTTTGGTTGTATTTCATTTTCAAGTGTCTCATTCATTTTATATCATGGAGACACTTCAGCTGATCGCAAACAGCTTGCATGAATTTATCATGTGAGCAGCTGTTATTTAAATCAACTTTTGTTACTAGTTGACAATAAAATGCTGCCTTTTGCAGCGCTTTTTTTCTGTAGATGTGATCTTTCAGGGAACTTCTCTATATTAACAAAATGCAACTTGAACTGTTTATTACATATCCAAAAATCCTCTTTATTAATGGATGATGAAGCTAAATGCATTTATTCATTTACATTCATTCATACATGCAAACCAAATGCACAAAAACAGCAATTTTTCCCAATGAACTTTTTTTTTTCTCTTGTTAGTTTTACAATATTCACATGTAAGCACATATGCCATAACAACAACTGAATAAGTGTTTCCCACACAGACACTAAAGATAGACTGCTGGGCTATTCATTCTGATATAAAGTGAGACGGGTCACCTTGACTCATCTGTAGACTCAATCTCCCACAATGCTCCCACAATGAGCACTCTGCTGAGCCAGCATTTTTCAAAGTCTTGGTTCTCTCTGTGATCTGAGTCTGCATAGCTGCATGTCAGCGAGATAAATGAGCTGTGATGCATCTAAAAATAGATTTTTGAGTTGCCTGATGCAAATTCACACTAGAGCAATCTTGCAAGAAATAACTTCATGTTGCATTTAAGAAATTCATTTAGTATGGCCCTTAATGTCAAAGCTCTTGAGTTAAATTTTGTATTCTTTATACATGACTGAAGATGTTTTATTAAAGTAGGATCTGCCTGATTTTTTTTTTTATTGTAGATGAGCTGTATTGAAGGCATGTTCAAGCTGTGTGAGTAGGACTGTCACTTTCTTTCTTTGATAAAGAAACTCCTTCAAGAACCAGATAAAATTTCAGTTTCTTGGGTGCTATTTTCTTTGCATGCTTATCTATGATAGCTGCTTGTACTGACTACAGTTATTTCTTATTTTATAACTCTAAAATGCTAAATTCATATATTACTGTGGATTTATCCATGGAAAACTGCACAAAGAGGTCGTTTTTTATTTTTATAAAAAACTCAGTTTAGATGGCAAAAATTTCTGCGAATAGAAAATCTGATGATCTGTAAAAGGCATTATGGTAAACACAAAACATTATTTTGGACATTTTCGTTTTTGTTACATACAATATTTTGTAGAATTAAGACAAAAAAAAAGATAATAGAAGGGAAGAACATGCAATTGAGCACACAGATTTGGCTCTTTGTTGACTTATACCAACACCTTTATTAGCTTCACCACTGTTTAGTGGTGCGCTTTTCAACGGTGGGCTTTTTGGAACTTGAGATTGAGACCAGCATATATTCCTTCCTCAACACAACAATTTACTATAACACTTTACGTATATCTGTGAGATCAGGTTAAATTATTTTGGTAGACTTCGGAAACAATCTTGGTTTAAGCAAAAGTACGTCCTTTTTTATATCTTTTTTAAATACCTTATGGATTCCATTTTTAACTTGCAACACAATATGATCAAACTTTGCCATTTCCTGATTAGCTTTAGGTTGCAACACTTGGCTAGAATTAGAAAATTACCATAGTTAGGGCTGAAATGTGTGTTGTGCAACAGTCACTGTCTCTGATTTGAACACGACAGTGGAGGTGGAGAGCCATCATGGACCACTGGGCAGAAGTCCATTTCTTTAAGGGCTTGTGTTGACTTATAAAATAATTTTCAGGACCGCATGCAATCAAAAAGTGAATTAAACAAACAGGATTGTGAGAAAAAATGTACTGACTTTGTAAGAGTTGTTTCTGAGCCAATTCATGTCAACATCAACTTCACATCTGACTTGTGGATGGTTTTGTCCACTATTTGTACAGCCTAAGATTCACAATCATTAAGAAAGAACAGACGCTGCATCACAGCAGCAATGCATTATTTGATTTGAGAGTGTATGTAATGTGTAATGTTTTTTTTTATTACTCTTAATATATAGAATTTTAAAGCGTAGTAATAGAGAACTATCTTGTATCTTGAGTAATCTACAGTAGCATCCGGTGTGATGATCAGTGTGTGCTCTTCATTTTAGTTCCTGCCAGTATGACTACACAAAATTCGTGTCTATACTTGTATGTAAGGATACACATTTGTATGCTTCTGTGCATGTGAAAAACGTGGGAACGGCAGAGGAAGATATGCGTGTTTACAAAATTGGCTCAGAGTTCCTGTGATTTCCTCCAGATATGAGAATCAGCTGGACTAGGTGGGAGCTCATTTGTATCATCCAGTGGCTTTCTGATTTATTACTGTTACAGAGTGCATGGGGTTAAGGTTGCATGTGACTGATCAGAGCCTTGAGTATTATAAGACTAACCACAAGATGATACACTCTCAGGATGATACAGTAATTTAGTTTTCATTGTATCTGTCTCACTATTGCTGTGTCAGTATGCATAACAGTGGGCAAGATGACACGTTTGTAAATGTCACTGAAAGTGCTGGTCAGGGTACAGTTTCTAATCTTTTAAGGGCTTTGATTTCCCCCCAAAAAGGCAAGAGATGACATAAAATGAAACCATTTCCACTCAAGCCAAGTGATTTATCAGAAATCACAGCCCCCAGTGGTCCAAGTGTGAAATCCTTGTGAGGTTCAGATGAGTAACTGAAGACATATTTATCATGATTCATTGCTCATCAGAGGCCACCAAATTTGACCTCAGTGTCCCCCGAGGTGTGGACATGACACTTTCAACAAAAAACAATTTATTTCTGATTTTTGATCTTTGGTCTTACCAGTCAAGCTTATGTCCCACACAGCTTTAACACTGATGCCACATTCACAAAAACCCCCTACATCACATGACACATCGAGTCAGATGTGTCATGCTGCTGCCAGATGTGCAGGAAAAAGCAGCTGGCTTGTTTTAGAGTGAAGATGTGCTAAAACCTAACTTAACATAAGAACTTTGATCTAGGGGAAATTTGGTCTGGTTCTCTCCAAAATGAAATTAAAAAGTCTCCAAAACAACTTAAACTTTACTTGTTGACTTTACTAAGTAATGGATTCTGCTGCTTTAACAAAAGCATACAAGTGTGTCAGACTGATTTCTATGGGGTCTAAGTTGGCTCGTGTTTTTTTTGCCCACCCAGTATCCCAAAAAAATAAACCGCATCCTGTCATGCTTTTGTCACATTAAGTTAAGACATGCCCAGACTAGCTGTAGCCATTTATTTTGCAAAGCTATGACAAAAATGTCACGAGTGTTCTTTAGTTTAATCGAAGCTATTTCGCTGAATGAGGGCCAGTGTGGCTTTAAGTAACAATTACAGAACTGTGGGAAATTATGAGAAATGCTAAATGCCAGTAATAGCGGGGAGGAGATGGAGAGCCAGTCCTCTATCTCAGTAATGTTAGAAATTTAGTATCTGCAACATGTAGCTGTAGCTGACTTCAGCACTTCAGCTGTAGAGGCTGCTGGTCACATCAGACCAAAGACTGTTTAAAAGATAGATGTGGCCTCTTGGTCTAAAAACTGAGCTAATGCAGAAAGGCCAATTGAGAACTGTCACAATGGCTGGACCTTAAAATAGATGATGAAAAAAAAATATAAAAATAAGTTTCCTCTAGTTCTGCCTCTAGTGGGATCTAATCCACCATCTTAGTTAAAAGAGCTGGTGAGAGTCAGGAAGAGTCCTAAACTGTTTAACTTCTGCAGGAGTTATGAGTTTGTGCTTGATGGTTCTCACTGGAGGGAGTGGCTTTGGAGGCAGAGTTGGAGCACAGCGGAGAGGGAAGGGGAGGGTATATTTTATTATTCTTATAATAAATAATATACTTCTACATATTTTTGCTTGCTCTCATATTTTTACTGCTCATTTTTCTTAAGTAAGATTATTGAATTAGTTAGTTAGTCCTGTATATTTAGACACATGTCCTTTCCTTCCATAAGACTCAGAATATATCAGAAATTAATCCACACAGATGAACAGATGAAATATTTGATAACAGAATCAAAATGTCAGAACCATTGATATTTAAGTAACGTATCAATTTTCATTTCTATGGTACAGTTGAAGCTGACAGTGCGCAGGTCTTCATCCATCCGTTGGTAAAATGACTGCATGCACAACCAACGATTTGTAGTTTATAAATTCATTGACATTGACATCACATGGGCATTCTCTATTTGTCCAATTTCTTCCAGAGGTTATACAGTTCTGATTTTAAACCTGTGTTCTTTCTAATTGCCAGCAGGGGAAAGCAGTAGTTACAAATCAAAGTCTAATTTATTCATTGGTGTATGAGCAAAAATGACCCCAACCTCTGAAAACAATTTCCCAACAAGTTTGTAGTCTCAATCACTGTTTTCAAGTCTTTAAGGTAACAGTCAGAACTCTACAGAACTTTTTTTCTCAGCAGCAGTTTCCATTGTAACAGCTTTTTGTAACAAAGTCAGAAAGCCACACATGCTATACAGTATGCTATGGGTTACTCTGGTCAGAACTGTTCAAAAAGATATAAATGAACCATTCTAAGATCATAAAAGTTAATTTAGCAAAGTGATTAGATGCCAATAGAAACATAGTTTTTAGTAATATAATGCAATTTCCTCTCGTATATCTTTGCTCTTGTTACACGCTGCAAGTTTAATACAGCATAATGTGTGTTTTTTTATGGTATCAAGTAATTATGTAATCATTTATGTTTAAAAGAAGTAGAAAAACTGTATAATCAATGTGTGATGTCCCTATTAATGGATATGTACAAATAGTTTAGAAAGCTCCATATACACCAGACCAAAAATTCTCTGGGTGTAAAACTAGTGATTTAATAATACTAAGTTTAAAAGTCAGTGGGTTCTTTTTCTTTTTATTGCAGATTAAGTCAGTTTTTCACTCATTACAGAAATAATGTTTTTAAGTCTCATTTTTAACTCATAGACATGAGACACAAAACTTCATTTTTCTCTTTGCTGTCCAGCAAGGCCGGCCTTTAGCCTAATTTTCCCATCAGAGGTTTTGAAGTGAGCATCTGCACATGTGTAAGTATAGAAGTCATGCCCATGGGAACAGTGGGAAAAGGAAAAACCGTTTATTTCTGACTTGCTGTTTCTCATGACACACACACATAGTGGGGTCAGCTCATGAGTCTCCTTCTCAGGCTTTCTCTAAAACATACATGGCCAATTGTATCATTGTGAGGACTTCCTATTGTGAGTTCTCTATTATACACAACTAAATGCCTAACCCCAACTAAAATCTTCTTGCCATGTCACCTCTTCCAGGATGGGTAAAATACTCTCCCTTTCCACACAAAACACTCACTTTTAAAGTCTATGATTCATAGACCTCACAAATGGATGCACAACAGCACACACACATCTTCTTGAAGGGAAAAGAGTTTGAGCATTGTAAAACTGAAAGTAGGAGATTCTTTGTGTGTGTGTGTGTGTGTGTGTGTGTGTGTGTGTGTTGGTTTGGCTGCTTCAGATGTTGGCCAGTCATTAGTAGAGCTCTTAGAGCGCTGGAGGAAGTGGTTGTTACCGATGACTCAGCCAAGCCATGCATTTCATTCTTGCTCTCTCCGGTCTCTGTGTGCTCACCTCCCCCTGTCAGTTACTGCTCTCTCTACATTCTATTCATTCCTCTTTTCTATTCTGGACCATTATTTTCTGTTTTACTGTCATTCTCTCAATCTCCACCCCATCCCCCCCATCTTTTCAATATTCGAGTGATTCATTTTGACCTTTTGGTGATATCTGTGAGTGTGTGTTTTTTAGTTTGTGCGTTGTGTGTGTGTGTGTGTGTGTGTGTGTGTGTGTGTGTGTACGTGAGTTTGATACTTAGCTATGTGAGTGGGAAGATAGCTGGCTTCCTTCAGAGTGATTAAAACATTCCTTCCCTCTTCTTTTTCCCCTCTCCTCTTTCTTTTTCTGCCTTTCTTAGTGCTCACTGAAGACTTTCTGATGAAGAGGAGGATGAAGAGAGACAAACTGGTGAGTGAAAGCAAGCTGGGCATCAGTTTTAATACAGTGTTAACTTGTATTTATTAAGCAAAGAAGGAATGCAGTGAAAGAAAATCCTCGGTTTTTATATTTTCAAGGCAACAATATTTCATAGTTTACCCTTTTGTTCTTAAAGGCTTACCAAGAAGATAAAGACAAAGATTTTCGGGTGTTTATTTGTACGATTCTAGGAATTATGTGGCTAAATAGAAGGAAAAAGTCAAGCTCTAGACGAAAATATTAGATGTTTTCCGAACTTGGTGATTTAAACTGACGTGCAGCATGGCTATTTCAGTTCAGTTCTTTTTATTTCCCTTTTAGTCTTAATAAAACAGCCGATGACTCATCTGTTATTGGAAATAAACCACATCGTAATTTTCCTACAGAAATAAAAGATAAAACACAAGCCTGACTTTTGCAGCGACGAGCTAAAAATAGGAACTTCAATTTAAAATCTGACTGGACATTTACAGATGGTGAATTTTACTGTGAGGACAACTGTTGTTAGGTGGTTGGTAGTCAAGTTGTGGCAAATATCGGCTATATTTGGCACTTGGCAGCAACCTGCTACTCCAAACTTAGTCACGGTAATCATGGTGTGACGCACTGACCGCACCTCTGAAGGACTGAAGTGAAAGTGGCAATGCTATATCTCCTGGAGATATTACAGCAGCTGTCCTCACATGGAGCAAGGCAATAGAAGAAGTTCAGCTGAAGAGCATTTTAATTGCCCTACTCAGTCTGTGTACAGGAATTAATCTTTTGGTGACGTTAGTGGGAGTTTCACAATCTACACTGATGCGCTTTGTATCTAAGCTGTTTCATATCAGTGTACATAGGAGAAACACATACTGCACATTATCAATCAAAAGAAAGCCCTATTTTGAGTGAGCTTGTGAATGTACAGTCATCACTTACTGTATATCAGATTGCTAGTTGTAGTCTAGTTTTGCAATAATGTGCCAGACATGCGGTAATGAATAGATATTGGAATACTTGTGAGTGAGAGATAACAATGACTTGTTTTTGTGAAATTACAAATTGTAATGCGCATTTCTATATAACTACTTAAACTGCTAGCTTAGCTACACAATTGGAGGTTAAGACAGCCTGGGTCAGTTTAGATCCTTTGACTAGTCCCACCCCAACATCCGTTACATTTGTTTGACTGGAAAGGCTCTATTTATATAGGACCTTTGGTGGTATTTTTGTCTGGAGGTTTGTGCAGCTGAGGTGTTGAGGGGACCCGGTTTGGTGGCCTCAGGAATGGGTCTCTTCTTTTTGCAGATGATGTGGTTCTGTTGG
>JBBBVU010000017.1:22009626-22024160 GCA_037177055.1 Atherinosoma microstoma
GTGTGTGTGTGTGTGTGTGTGTGTGTGTGTGTGTGTGTGTGTGTGTGTGTGTGTGTGTGTGTGTGTGTGTGAGTGAGTGTAGTATTTGTTTGAATCAAAGTGGTGTTGTTTTGTCTGAGCGTGAAACCACAAAACGATCCTGAAAAAGGACTTTTCATTTGGAAAATTCCCGAGTCAGCAACATGAAGTTTCTCAGCCATGGGATCAAAGTGCCACATATTAAATGGACTTTAGCAGATATACTTGGACTTTTATTTCATGGTGTAGTAGAGCATTATTTCTTATGATTGGATGTGAGCTCCCTATTTAACCTTGTATTATAATTACACACACTGTATGTACTTCATCTTCTTTTTTTTTTCTTCTTTTTTTGTGTGTGTTGCAGGCCCGTTTGTGAGATTTCTGTGTCCCCAAATGACATTAAACCTTTCAGAACTATTTTGACTGGAGAAAGACTGTGCATGCGCTCTCAGGAGTCATGTTTGAGATCGATAAATGTCAAAACTCAGAATCTGTGAAGGTAAAAACAGTAGTAGGTCACCAGATTGTAGGAGTGTGTGGGTGTGTGTGTGCTGTTGCACCTTTACTCATCACCAATTACGCTATGAGATACAGTAAATGACTAAGAGCACTACAAACATCCCTCTGCTCATTACTCAGGAGTTGTAAAAGGAGTCACAAATGACAAAGATGTTTTCAGAAGCTCATATTCTACAGTTCCCTGTTTCATTTGTTGACTAAAACCTATTCGTTAGTAATTGTTTTAGTCCACTCCCTTGCAATATGACTAATGTCCTGCTGTCAAAGAGGTGATTTCCTGATTCTGTTTGTGAAATATGGAGGTGACAGGGTTCAAATAATATCTTTAAAATCAACTCGATGTTGGCGCCAGCCTCTGAGTCCTTTTTGATGCATTTGAATTGTCCTGCAGCCATATTCAGGTCAAATATTCAGCACAGCCGTTGTATGGAAGCGTCACTGAGAGAGCTGCAGCCTCTAGTGGTCTCTTTGTTTAATCTTTTAAAATTTACGAAGTTTTGTTCTTCTTTATGTCTCTCTGTACATCTTTTACAAGAAAATGAAAACAAATTGAAAACTATAAAGATGTGAATACAATCAAGAATTAAAATTAGGATGTCTGAATACTGAACTTCCCAGCTTTTATCAATAAGCTGGGAAAAAAAATCATGTCAATTTAATACTTCATTTAAAAATAAAATGAAAAATTTTATATATATGATAGATTACTAAATAAACAAAGTGAACTAATCAGGTCCATAAACAACATTTAGCTTAAAACTTTACTACATCAAGGCATAAATCACTTCATCTAAGGCACTGTTCGGAGAAAACCCCAGTGTTGTTAGGTGAAAATTTCCTTTTTGATTCTTGTAAATCCCTTTTTGTTGATATTTTTCACGTTTTTTTGGTATGAAGCATCAGAAATAACTTTACAGCCTTCAAAATCTTCCTCTGCCTCCTCGCTCTAACCACAGTTTCAGCTTCATGTCAGGTTAAGTGTGAGATGAATGCGTTCGACCGTTTCCATCGTTCTCTTTGATCTGCAGCACAAATAGAGGAGAGGGCAGGGCGTGTGGAGAAAGACGCAGGACTTTTGGGAAAGTCCAGTTAATATTCAGCAAATCCTTTGCTAAGTTTCCCCCACAGGTTAGACGATCATCCTCAGCATTGGTTTACTTTACATTTAAAGATCTGGATGGAAATCAGTCTGCAGGTGGAGGATGTTTATAAGGGTAGGTACATGTGACAAGTTAAGCATTACTTTTACTAAGCAGAATATGATGCTGTACTTGATACAAGGCAATGCATGTATTTCTGATGGGAGTAAGTTATGTAGATTAAGCAAGGACCAGGTTTTCACATGAGAACAAAGTCAGGGAGATTTGTTTTCTGTTCAACATGATAACTAAGATATTTATCACATAAATGAAAAATAATCAGTTTTCCCAGGTGCACAAAGAAAGGTAAAGATGTCAGATGTCAGGTTTCAATTGCTGCTAAATTTCTGCTTTTCTCTGAAGTTTTCAAACAAGATCTGACTAAAAGATGAGACAACTTCACACTGTTGCTGTGGCAGAAACCTCAAGGAAAAGAAGACAGATTCACATGAAAGCCTGCTGGGGTTTTCAGACAGCTTTAAGGAGCCTTCAGAAGAAGACAAAAACCAAAAGCACAGCTCGGATCACTTTGTTCCTCAACGCTGAATGTTTACCAATTGCTTGGATATTAACACTAAATTTCTGGTAACAGTGGCAGAAAATGTATTGTCTTTCATTAAAGATACACTTTCTGATATTCTCATGGTGCCCTATCAATGTCTCTCTCTCAATTTGAGTGCAGCAGCTTTATAACAAGCAGGCATACTCATTTAAACTAAATTAAAAGTCACTGAGAGGCTTTGTAGTACTAGTACACTTAGTTGCTCTTGTTTAATCAGTAATTAAGAATGCATTAACACATAAATCATATTCTGATGTGTGTACTGCAGGTCCATGTTGTGGTAATACAGCCTCCAGGGTTTTCAATGCTTAGATAAGTGGGTCATCAGCTTTCCACGAAACACAGGTAGAGTTTGTCTGTTTCCACTTCATCGCAGCCATCATGTGTCATCGAGAATGTTTACCTGAGGGGTAGCGAGTGGCTCTCTGTATGAGTGTTTAAGAAACTGAGAGCAGGCAAGGTGACTGACAGTAATATGAGGTCATGACATGCCCTGCAAATGTCACTCTGTATGTGTGCATGTTACAAAAAAAAAAAGGACACAGAAAGAAAGATAACAGCAAAAAGAGAAACTAGTTAGACGAGGCAGACAATGTAGGGTAACTTAGTGTCCACTAGAGGGCGACTCCGTCCCACAAAAAACAGCCTGCTCCTTTCATCTGTGTTTTTCCCAGCTCGTGTATTTTTCGCCTTACTTCCATTTTAAATACTTTTTTGGTTTATTTAAATTATCATTTTCAACGCATTTGTTTTGTTAAACTTCGATCGCACACCTAAACAAACCACTGCCGGGTATTAGTCATGTATTTAGTACTTTGAAAAACTGTCCCAAAGTATTTGTGTTACATTAAACTGATTACGGACAAAAACTGACGCTTTAAACCCAAATAAACGCTGTAAAATACCAAGAATATCCTCATGATGTGCCAGTGCAGCTGTGACTCTTAGCATGCTGCTAATTTGAAAGTTATTTTTAATTAATCATAGCAATTTATATGTTTTTATTTGTGTTCTTTTGTTGTTTACATGGAATATACCAAACAGCAGGCTATTTCTTATGTCTTTGCTTGTAATTTTATTTTAGTTAATTTATGTAATAAAACTCAATCAATATACATTACTTGCTATTATAAAACACTTTTTTTTATTTTTTACCACAGAATAACTCGCAACAAATCACCTTGTCTCCTCTTTTCGACCGTGTTAACTGCATGTTAACAGAAAAAACCGTAAGATGTCACTTTTTCCAGGATTTTGGGATCACCACGTTTCAAATATTGTGCTATTAAAACGAATAAAAAAAAAGTAACGACCTGCATGTAACAAATATGCATTTTAGATAAATATATCCCCAGTCAGAAGAGAATTAAGTCTTTAAAATGACTTAATGTGTTGTTAAGTTATTTATTTACCTACATGGTTGTGTTGATAATATGCTTTAATAAGTGAATGCATTTCTTGTACAGATACAGGTGGACAAAAGTTCGTAGAGACACGGATTCCTTGTAAATAAGACTTGCAGAAAATGACACTCCACATGTTTTGGCAGCAGGAATTTGGGATGTTTTTTTCCCCTTCTGCTTTTGGAAATAAGGGAATAATTCGGGGTTAAACGAGGAATTATTGCCCCATGTTATTACAATTAAACTGTAAAATGACCGAGTTTTTTTTCCAAATGAACGCAGCCTGTGTACATTTTCCCCTAATTTCTGCACCAGCATCAGGAAATGGACGCAGTTTCTGCTGAGACTCGATGGCCTGCAAAGTTCAGCGTCTTTAGGTTAGTGGGGGCGAAAACATGAAGGAAATAAGGAGTAAAAAAATAAGGGATTTAAGTTTGAATTCGACCCCGTTTTGTTAACGTTTAGTCCTTTGTGGTCTTGTGTCCATTTTGACTGAAGTGCTTCGACGTTTAAAAGATGACGCAGTGGAAATTCTGCGGCAGGATTTCGTTTTGTAAGATGACCAAACTCCACAGCTCCTTTAGTTTATTACTACTACAGGTCCATTCTCCCAGCTGGAGAGCGAAAAACGTTAAAAATGTACTGTCAGCAGGAAATCGTTCATTTATAAGATAGGAGGACAGGTATAAAAATGAGTCATACTGGATATAATTCATTATTTGAACTGCAGTTGAGATTATTTTTTATCTAAAATAAAAAAAATAAAAATAGAAATTATAACGCTTGCATATCGTAAAAAGAAATGATTTTAACCAAATCTCCCAGCGATTTCCATCTTAACACACAAATATCCACCTCGACATTGTTGACACTGTAATTTGTTTGCACCCTGTAAACAAGAAAAACATCAAGACCAGATAATCAAAATGTCACAGCCTGATAAGCTTCCTGTGTGATGAGAAAAAAGACTTTGACATTTTGGGTTTGTTTTGCCTTCTCTCACTTTCACACACTCACAGGCGTGCACACACAAGGAAATTCAGTTTCACAAAAGCAATAATAATAATAATAATAGTAGTAATTATACAAATCTTAACATTTTTAATTAAAGAATAGTATCCTGAAATTGTCCAATAATAATATTAAAAACACTTAAAATTCGTGTGTTGCCTTACTTTATTTTGTTATCTTTATTTTATTTTAAACCATTTATGGAAATGTTGGAATGAAACAAAAAAAGGGGGAATTGTTTTTATTAATAAAAGGTAGGTTATACATTTTTATATGATAACAAAGAAACAAAGAAATAGCTGGAATTGAATTCTCCTGAGTCATGCCTTGTAATGTTAGAGAAAAATGTCTACAGCGGGAAAAAAAAAAAATCCCAAATCAGATCTGAAGAAGCCTAAATAAGCACCCAGCTGTGAAATCAACTTCAGTGTCTGAATTTCATTTTCTTTGAACTTAGAATATATAAAGTTTCACATCTTTATTCTCTTGTGTGTGTGTGTGTGTTTGTGTTTCTGAGTCACCTGCGGTTGTGAGGAAGATAATATTCACCCCACTGATATTTCTCGCTTTAAGTCATCGTAAACTGGATATTAGAGATGCTAAAGGTTGAATTGCAGGCGGGTGAGATGTTAAACTGTGTGTGTAGGAGTTGGACTATTTTTGCTCTTTTTTTTGACAGTGCAGCCTGAACTAACATCTGCCTCATCTGAGAGTCAGACAACACAGATGAATTTGTGTGTAGTGGAAAATAAAGGAGGAGGAATACACTCCCAAAGCAGCTGAGAATCACTTTAGTGAAACATGAATTCAGAGTTTTGCCCTGCATAATATAGTCTGCAAGTAAAGATTAATCTCGGTGTTAATCCACTTTTTAAGGATTTCTTTTCAGAAAATGGAAGTAAATGAAAAGGAACTGAACTTTATATAAATTTCCAAATTCACAATTTGGATTTTAGGGTGAATAATTTAGTTTGTGGAGAATTTCTTTGTTGTAAAATTAATTTCCCTGAAGCAACAGAAGCCTTTGATGTGTTGCTAGTCTTTGATAAATTATTATTGTGGTGTTAAATAGATGAGCTAGATTTTAAACGTATCTAGTGAATGTGGGAGTATTTTACATCAATTCTTTTAGCCGTATGGAACATTTTTGCATGAGTGTCTCTGGATATGTTGGATTCTAAACAAGATTCACCTTAGCAATAATTTTTCTTTCCTTTTGAATTTTCTTTTAAATAAGATCTGCATAAAAAAAAAAAAGAAAAATTAAATGTTTAATTGCTGAGCAAATATGTCTCCTCCTGTGCAGTGTGGTCCTTTTTCTGCATGGTTTAGGTTTTAAGTTTCCTCTTGACACTTAGTTAAAAGTAGCATTTCGGGACGGAGATTAACCCCCCCAATTTCATGCCACAAAAAACCTGCTCGTACAGACACGTTCGAACTGATCAGCCGACAAACCACACTCTAAACATCCTGCAAAGTTATTTTCAAGTGATATATTCTACTAGAATGGAGACTTGAAGAGATTATTTATCATTTATTCCTATTTGCTAAAACATTTGTTTGAAACGCTGAACAGATTCATGTCATTTGTTCCAATGAAAGTCAGCTTGCACTTTTTCTTTTCTTCATCAGTCTCATGAATTAAAATTAAAAAAACTCATCACACTTTCCCCATACTGAAATTCACACGTACTTCAGATGAAACTGCACGATGAGTTTGGTACTTTCAAACTGAACTCATTAGTGAGGGAAATGTGATACCTCCTTTGGGCCGTGGGCATCAAAGTAAAGCTTTTCATGCTCTGGTGGTTATGAGTTGTTCCATGTTAATTGGGTTTCTGTAGGAGTGACTTAGGTTTGGACTTCTGCGGGACTCCTGTCATCTGTGTGTATTTCTGTCTTTGATACATGAAATACGCTTAGATTGTCAGAGTTTAGACATTTAAAGCTCTCGCTCTGTATTTCATTGTTTTTATCCACAATAACAATCTAGGGCTTGAAGTTTTCATCTTCTTTTACATCCAAAGCATCATTTCAGTTTACAGCTGTGATATCACTGTGATTATAACTGATTATGAGAGAGGTGCAGACCAAAATTCAGTATTTGATTTAAATGCCTATGTTTTAATGGGCACGATTAAAAGAAAATGACACAAAATTTAAATGAAAGAGAATAATGTTTGTTTTTATCTGATTTTGTTTGTAGGAAAATATTTTGAATCTTGAATTTGGGATCCGTTTTTTGCAAACTTTAAATACGATATAACAGGCTGGTTTTTCCCAAGCCAGCAAAACCTTGTTATTTCTTGCAAAATTCACAGATGGATCTAAATTCCTAATATAACACGTTTTTAATACCAATAAGGGGAAAATTTAATTTTCTCCCTTTTTCTTCTGGCAATAACGTGGTACTCAAAAACTAACAAATGTACAACAGAAAACAAAAACTGTGCAACAAAGAAAAGGACCAGGAATAAACAGGCTGAATCTCACTTTCTCTCTGTCTGTATACATGTCTGTACACCTTTTTTTCTCATGAGCATGGCAGTATGATGAAGAGTATGTAGGCTTCTTTTTTCCCCTCTCGGCAATATCTCCACAAGCCTTCTTTGTTACTTGTTGAAAAGGTGAAGAAGAATGATCCTCCATGATGGTGACTTCTTCACTTTTGGAACAATTCCCATAAAAATAAGAATTGTTCAGCAACAAGGAGTGTGATTGTGAATGAAATGATCTGAGAACCAACTGTGGATGGAAGTGCCTACCCCTGGGGTGCTGTAGTTCTCGTCTGTCAGAATTGGTTTGTTGTTGAAGGTGTCCAGGATTATTTTAGAAAAAATCGTTCCTAAAAGTGTGAAGCAGAGAATTTGATTTCAGTTTGGTATACTTGGTAAATACATTGACTACAAGCTGTTCAGAAAAGCTAAGTGTGTGTGTGTGTGTGTGTGTGTGTCCAAAATGCCAAAATACTGTAAAAGAGCAGAAATTGTGATATAGCGGTGTTTATCATTGTCTATTGTTTTGTAATGATAATTACTCAGCTTAAATGATCCGATCCTGCATCTATTTATTTATTATTATCTAAGTCTAAGCATGTGTTTTTTTTTTTGCCATAGCCTTATTTTTAAGTAATATGTAGACTTAACCATGTATATTTTATATTTAACCCTCGCCAGTGACTGAAAGGGAAGTGGAAATGTGAAAAGTTGTTGGTAAATTTTAGGTTAGTTAGGACTTGACCTTGCTTCTCTTTCCGTGACAACCTGTGATGTAACATTGACATCCACCCCCTTCCTAACTCCTTATAAGCACTTTTAATCATGCAGTTGTGCAATAACCCATTTGTGATCGTTTCCTATCATGCAAAACACAAGCATGTTACAATTTGCAGAGGAGGATAACAAAACTACAGAACAACACGTGTAATGATTCTCCATTTTTCATGGAAAGACTCAAAGAAGCTGAGTGGAGAAAGCCACGTTGTCCCGTCCGCCCATTTTCATGCTCACACAACTCCAAGGTGATTCATTAAGTTCGACCGAATCATGACATCTTTGGGTTTTGTTTGAGTAAAACAATCATGATGTTTCGTGTCAGTTCAGAGGAACACTTTCAACTAGAAATAAAAAATAAATCAAGAATCCAGTGTAAACTAACTTTTTAGTTTGTGTAAAGTGAAGAGGCTTGGCACAGTGTGGTGTGTATGCTGACATGATGGGATACAGGTTATGTAAGGCCTCCATGAGAGATGATGTTGAATCAATAGCAGGATTAAAAACACATATCACTGTCCCATTGTTTACATCTGCCAATGATGTCCTAAATAAGGTCACTTTGCAGAATACATGCCAACAACCAGCAAGTTCTTGGTTTCATTTATAATTTGTATCATTTGTATATAATAAATAATATATTATTTGTTCTTTTAAAGGAGAAGTCAGTGCAAAATGAAACCTGATGTTTGGGTGAACTGAGGTCCCGGAAATCAGGCAGGGGTCCTGCTCTGAAACAAGACCAGCTATAGGGAAATGAGAGATTGTTATCGTTTAGTCGTCCTGTGCCATCCACAGCGTACACACTTGCACACCCACAGCTGCTAACACCCTCATGCTGTCTCACGCAGGTAAACACTCCCACACCTACTCACTTTTCTCCAACACACACATTAAACCTTCTATCCATCCGCACGCTCTTTCACATGAACATCTCCTAATGATGTTTGCCAGGTCTATAAAGGCCTCTGGCGCAGCAGGAACTAAATGGGTCACCTTGACGGATGTTATGAATCTGCAGCGTTTTAGCTGCAGCCAGTTGTCGTGTTTTGCCTCCCACTTTTAAACAGAAATTTCAGGTTTCATGTGCAGCTTTTGCAGGGTCTTCAAAAACCAAACAAATGGATGCAAAATGAAAACATTTGATCTATCAGTATTTTTTTATTTTAAAAAGGAAAGAAGGACTCTATAGCTACAGAAGAGATGGCAGAGGTTTTCTTTTTCTTTTTTTTCATAGTTTTTGTGAAACATTAGTGGCTGCAAATGTTTTTAGGTCTTGAATTTAAGACCTAAAGAGTATTCATAAACAGTTAAAATGCCTTTAAGAACCTTCATAATAGACTTTGACATTAGAACCCTAAACCTGCAGGCGCTTTGCTTTCAAAGACAATACTTAGAAGTTCAGGAGTTGCATCTTGCATTATATGGACCTTCTGTGGATATTGGCTCAAATTTTCCATCATGCTAAGCTGTTTGTATTTGCATGTTCTTGCTAAGCAGGCTCAGAAACGATCATTAAACACTCATGTTTTGGGATGTTGTGGGTGAAACTGGCTGCAAACAAACACTTGATTGGTCAAATATTAGAGCTCAATTTGGCTACTTTTATTTAATCAGAAAAATATTTTTTTTCACCTTTTTTTTCAGGGCATTATTCAAAACATAAAAAAAAAGTCTCATTGTCACTACACACTGAAACACGCTAATGGAATGGACCCGAATATTACAGTTGTGTGAAAATGAGTTTATTGTTATTTGAAAATGCCCCCCTGACTGCTGTAGCTCGATCAGCTAACAATGTTTGTTTTTCAATGCTAGTTTATGGTTTTAGTGGTCTGTTGCCCTGGATGATGCAGCAATTTTAAAAACATGTCCAAAGTCTGCTCTCAACCAAGATTTAAGCTTTTTAACACCCAGCCAGCATCTTTCAGTTCCCTCAGCAGATCAGGATGTTTTCAGGACTGAAGCTGCTGCATTTAACAAGATCAAGCAGCACTACCGGTAGTTTCGCATGATGAAATAAAGTTGCAACAGTTTATTCAAAGGTTGATAATTTAGGAGTTAAGCTGTTGTTATTGTTGTTTTAGAGGACTATTCTCACATGATTTAAGCAGATCTTTGTAAGATTTCTCTTAAGAATACATTTTTATGTTGGCACCCATCAGAAATGGTTTAGGGGATCTGCTTTAAACTCCAACAGCTGCCTTCAGGCTGTTTTTCAGCAGACTTGTACGGTACACGAAAGAGGATTTGTGCAGTTGCAACCACATGCAGTTGTGAGAGCAGTGTTTTTTTATTCTTGCCAGTCATGCAGTAAATTGAGTAAAATATTAACCATCTGGCTCAACTCTTGTGTCAGAAATGTCACTTTCCTCCCTGCAGTTTGGTGCATTTCCTGATGTTCCACACGTTGTGAGCATGGCATTTAGAGCAGATGAGCGTGACCTTTGAACGTTAACATTAAGAGAAAAACTAATTTGAATCTTGCACACAGCTGTAAATAGCAGGTACATCATCCTGTTGCTGTGGTGCATGTGCCAAGGTATAAAAATATGCAGAAATCTACAGGACTCCACCTCACAGAATAGCGGACAGTATGAGCTAAATTCTGCACTCAGTGTGTGCTTTGACTTCTCTGTGCTTGCAACTACTACAGCAATAGATAAATGATAGAGAAAACAGTTTTAAATATGAATATATAGGTTATGATGTCTTTTGAGACTGTTAGACATGTTTGCATATAATATATAAGTTCCGAACATGACCTGAACAACACAGTTGTTTAAAACTACCTAAAAATAAGTGCTTTATAAGTTCTGCAGAGATGATTCATATGAAATACGTATTTTTTTTGTTCTAAAATATGATATAAGATGTGCAAAATTAAGAAAAGCCGCTAATATTTACATTTGGAAGCAGAGCTTTGGCTAACATCATATGAATCCCGGCTCAAAAAGCATTTTCATAATCACTAGATTATCAGAAAAATCAGTCTTTCAACTGATTAGTTGATGTCTTGATTTTCAGCAAATATGAAACTTCCATGTGTGCTCGATATCTAAAAAATCTATAAGAAAAGGCAGACACAGACAGATGAAAGAGAGTGAAAATGAAGGAGATACGTGTTGAGGCTTCAGGTTAGAGGAATGTGTGGGCTTTATTTGGTGCCACAGATGGCACACACACTCACACACACAAAAACAAAATTCTAAATGTCAGCATGCTGCAACTTTGCCTGCTGTCAAAAACCTCTCCCTGAATAGTAAAGTCTTGTCTGAAACCCACAAAACCTTTTTTCAGTTTTGTTTTTCAGAAGAAAAAAAAAGAAAAAAAAAAAGCTCAGTTCACCTTAAAGCTGACTGAATTTGTTTTGAGTAAATTGATGTTCACATTTCTGGAACACTTCAAGTATCCTCTCCATGTCAGCTCACCTGCTTATTTATCAGAAACAGTTGGTTTCAGATGGATTCCCCTTTCGCAGCTTGTTCCTGTCTGCCAGTCACATCGCGCTGTGCGAGGAAACAATCTGCTAATTTTAGGTAGATCATGTGCCGTGCGATCACAGGCTACCTGCTTACTGCTTGTCTCTTATCTGATTTTTCTCTCACTGAACTCAAGCTGTGTCATTATTAAAGCAGAACTCTGACTCATCTGCCTCAACTGGACTTTCCCATCTTTTGTATCCTTCATTAATTCTGACCAAAATCTCCTCAGGTGCAAAACCACTGCGTGATACTTCTCAGCTGAGATATTGACCTTACCGTGCACAGAAATCTCTCAATGAAAAGCAAATAAAGTTGTGCTTCCAGTGTTTTAAGTCAAACTGAAATCAGAGTCTTTTGTGCTATTTCTGAAAGTATCTTCAGTTGTTTGCGGATCTTTTTGAGTCTTGTCTTAAATTGGCTAATAAGTAACAAGAAATTGTTCGAAATGACATTTTGCGAGTGGTTTCATATCAGATATACTCCTTTTTAAAGTGAATTTTTGCATTGAGATTAAGACTCACAGTGCAGCAAAAAAGCAGGTGACACAGGAAGTGGCGTGGGTGATGTTTACAATAGCAGCAGCCCTTAAAGCTGTAAATTTCATGCAATTTATAGGATATTTTATTATCAAACCCTCTTTTAATCCCTCTGTTCTCACTGAAGCCAATATGTTCTTCTCTGGCTTTATTTTATTGTGTTGCTTTCTAAAGTGGACATAAACGCCGCTTTCAAACTGGCTACAGACTCATGACCTGGGGAAGATTCATGATTTCTTTAAGCTGTACTGAAGGTGGGGCAGCTCATGGGTTTGATTTACAGCTGATCTTGTCCTGAATCAGACAATAATGAGTAAACAAACCTGAGCCGCAGGGCATGTACTGACGAAGATGATGGTGTTGTGTTAACAGTGTACTGAAGAGAAAGGAAGACACCGTTTGACATTTGCACTTATCCTCCACCCAGTTTAAGCTACGACAGGCTAATGCAGTAGATCCTTCCTCTATCAGTACAAAATGTTGTTTTTGTTGGACAAAACAATAGAAATGTATCTCACAGTTTAACACCAGGAGCCACAGCCTCTAAAATTAGCACACATTTGATCCAGCTCAGTGCAGGGCTTCACCATTTATTCAAGAGAGAGATCATTTTACTAAATTACTTACTTTTAATCCTTCTAACTGTGTGAGAAATTTGGGTGTTCTTTTCGACACTGAGCTGGATTTTATTCCACGTATTAGAAATGTCACAAAGACAGGATTTTATCATCTTAAAAACATAGCTAGAGTCTGCTCTTTTCTCTCTCTTGCCAGCACAGAGGTGATTATGCATGCTTTTATTTCTAGTAGATTAGATTATATAGTGCCCTGTTCTCTGGTCTTCCAAAAAAGAGGACATCTAGTTTACAGTTACTCCAGAACTCAGCGGCATGAGTTCTTACAAGAACCAGGGGGCGGGAACACATTACACCAGTTTTAAAATCGCTATATTGGCTCCCTGTGCCTTTCAGGATTGATTTTAAGATTATTTTAGTAGTTTATAAATGTCTTATTGGTCGTGGGCCTTCTTACTTATCTGACTTGCTTTTAAATTATGAGCCCTCGCGGACCCTGAGGTCCTCTGGTACCGGCCTTTTAGTTGTTCCTAACGTCAGGACTAAAACATACAGTGAGGCCTCGTTCCTCGTCTGTGGAACAGACTGCCAGAGAACCTCAGGGCTGCAGAGACTGTTGATGTTTTAAAAAGAGACTCAAGACCTTTTTTAGCTTCGCTTTTAACTTTGTTAAAAGTCTTTGTTAATCTTATTTATTTAATTGTCAACTTTTTAGATTTATTTGAACTTATTCAGTCATATACTTTTCTTTATGTGGCTCTCTATTTTTATTGTTTTGTCTCATCCAAATACACTTTTTATGAACTTTTCCTATTTTTTTTATTTTATTTTTCTTTATTTTCGTTAATCATTTTTATGAACTCTTTTATCAGTAATGTTAATTCTCGTCACTTTTATCTGTTGTCTTTTACTGTTTAACTCCAGTGGTTACTTCATGGGGATCGTCCACACTGGGGGCTTTGCTTGCTCGGTCTGTGGGGTTGTTGCCGTGGTGATCGCTCTTGTCTGGGCGGCTGACGGACCAACGCTGCAGCCATACGGCTGCGGTGGGGACCCCGGCCTCGCCTGTTTTGGGTGGTTCCTGTGGCGGCGCCCTCTGTGGTCGTGGGTGGGCTGGCTCCTGGTGTGGATGGATCCCCAAGATGTCGTTTCCTCACAGCAGCGTCAAGCCAGATGTTTATGTTTATTTTTTTTACAGATTTTTTTAAAATCTTCATTCAGTTAAGAGAGACAGCAACTAGGGATTAGATTTTATGTTTGTGAAGAATGGGGTGGGGGCGGTTGGGGGGAGTGAACATTTGCATTGTTTGTGCCTGTGTGACAGTGTATGAAAGAGATGATAATGAGGAGTGTTTTTAAACTGCTGTTATACTTGGTGTGTGAAGGCTTTTTTTAATTCTCTTTTATGCATAAATTGTTTTTAATATGTAAATCACTTTGTGTTGCCTTGGCATGACAAGCATTTATAAATAAAATTTGATTTGATTTATTCCCAGCTGAGGGGCAGCTGTAATTTTTAAATATTTGCATTGCTACATCAGGATTTTGTTTCTGTATCATTAACCAACAAGTAAGATCATTTTTAAATCCCAACACTCCGTTGGGATTTCTGCAGGTGTTATATTTGCTTTGTTATAATCTAAAAGCAGGTGCCAGTTGTTGACTTGAGATTTCTGAAGTAAAAATTCTTAGGAATCAAAAATGGTTTGAGGATCAAGTTCAAGGAAATTCTAAGAGCATACAGGAGGGTGTGAAATGTACAATTGTATAATCTTCATGCAGAACAAAAGCATACAGTTTAATTGCAGCGGGCCCTGCAATCTTGATTTCATCTTTTGCTGCTAGCAAAACTAAACAAAGCAGAGCTGAGACATCAAGCAAGATGGCATCAACAATTCGAAAGAAGGTTTGACTTTGGACTTTTATTGTATTAATGCCAGAGAACCTCAGGGCTGCAGAGACTGTTGATGTTTTAAAAAGAGACTCAAGACCTTTTTTAGCTTCGCTTTTA
>JBBBVU010000017.1:22028015-22051960 GCA_037177055.1 Atherinosoma microstoma
AAACCTCCCTTTTAACAGGAAGGAACCTCCAGCAGAACCCGGCTCAGGGAGGGCGGCCATCTGCCTCGACCGGTTGGTTAAGTTTTCCCTTGGAGTGAGTGTGAGCGGGAATGGTTGTTCGTTTCTCTTTGTTGGCCCTGTGATAGCCTAGCCACCTCTCCAGGGTGTACCCTGCCTCTCGTCTGCTAATTGCTGGGATAGGCTCCAACCCCTCCTCTACCCTTAATTGGACTAAGCAGTATAGAAAATGAATCAATGAATCTTGACATAGAGTCACAGGATCTTTGCAATGGAAATCTGGATGAGGTCAAACTTAATATATATGCCATTAAACAATTCTTAAATACATACAAAATTAGGGAACTCAAAGGTTTTTTTTCTTTTCTTTTTTGTAGTGAAGTGAAGAGAAGTAGCCTATACGAGTTTGCTGTGACTTAATGTTAGTTTTTTTTATTGCCAGTATCTTGTTTGGTTGGAAAATCTTTGATAAAGTTGAGGTTTAGTTTGAGAAACATTGTTTCACCAGGTGACACTGAGGCAGATTTTAATCACACCTGCTCACCTCAGCTCTTCTCAAAATGCAAAATTCTTTGCAAGTCAGTGTAAACAAAGAACATCTGACCATATAGGCTGCATTGTTTCAGGATCCTTCACCATTTGCATATAGGAACAGAGTGGGAGGTGGGGGTGTCATGACATTTTAAATCCAACAAACCCATAGATCATATAAACTTATGGATAATCGCACCTTTAGCCTATCCTAACTCTACGTATTCCATGAAAAACCTCATGTCTCTTCTTAAAGGGGGGCTAACATGCAAAATGGACTTTTCTTTAGCCTTTTATCATGTTATCATGTCATGCCCTCCCCAAACACATGCCCCGCAGGTTGCTTTCACTCATTCATGCATATTTGAGAAATCCCTGAATTTCCTGTGGAAGCCACAGAGGGGAGCAAAAACGGCTGCTACTGCATAGCACCTCCTATTCTGCAAAGCTCCTCCCCCTCCATTGCCGCGCTCAGCTCCAGCAGAGCACTCCTTACTCACCCCCTCCTCCTCCCTCCCACTCTCAGCTGCAGCAACGTGCTGAAGGGGGCGTGTCAGAAAGGGTCGGAGAATCTTAAAGACACAGAGGCAAATTTTCAAGGCGTCATTTACAGACACGCTGCAAGTTGAATTTCTTTCGGGTTGTTTTTTTCTTTATACAGCATTTTCAAAAGAACTGAAGATAACACAGTTATTTGATGGTGCTATAACATGATACCCCCCCCCCCCCCCTTTACTGACTGAATTGTGTGTATTGCTTCGAATAATGTGTTTGTGTTGATTTTGGATCAGCCTTCTTGTCCTTTCATTGAAATGCAAAACTTCTAATTACTAGATATAAATAAGCTCAATAGAACTCCAGTTTTTAAAATCTGTAAGTGAAGCTGACTGTAATTGTCACTGTATATGCTGTGAAAGGAATATTCTCAAGAAGCTTCAGTACATATAATAATATATAAAAGTTCAACACTTGAATACTGAATTTAATAGTAGGTGTATTGTGAGATTTAAATGTACAGTTTTGCTCTGTGATAATGTCACGCCCAGTATAAAGCTTCCTGATACAAATACAGCACAAACATGGCCAGTTCCATTCAGACGAGATTCAGTGTTAAAATTAAATCTGATTTGTGCACATTGTCCTTCTGACATTTTTGTGTCTGTGTGTGTAGAAGATTATTTATCTGCTCTTCCTGTCCATCTGTCATTTCGTTCATGAACTGGCAATAGCACAAAGCAAAACAGGATATTACTTGCAGACCTGATCACATAGTCAACACACATTTGAATAGAATTTGTTCTGCTAATTGTCTCCCATTGTTGCCTGTTGCCAGGCAGCGTTGCCCAGTTAAGTGATTAGTGATGCAAAATCGCCTGTGAGTTAAGTGTGTCGGTTGTTAACTGTGCAGGAAACTGTTCATTTCCCGTAGGAACGAATGAAGCATCCTTGCAAATCCCCCTGAACGCAGAGTTGCTTGCTTGACAGCGGTTTAATGAACTATAATCAACTTCCTCTGGCTAACTTCCCCTTTGGGATTTTAAGTGATGTTGCACAACTTGTAGACCCATCAGTAGATGGGGGAACATCCTATCAAGAACACATTTGTCTCCCTTCCCCCAATTTTAATAATCAATAAGACAATAAATTATTCAATCAGTAAAAGACATCTTTATAAATCTTTATGCTTTATTTTTTTCAAATAACTGTGAACATGTTTTATGGGCTGCTAAATCTGCTGCAGTGGGACCACTCAGCTGTGAGTGGGTCCTGCCAGAATGCGGGGGGGGAGTCCAGGAGGACATTTTACATGAACATTTTCTTATTGTCAACACCGCAGCAGCAGGTAACATGAGCTTTAAATGTTGGAATTGTAAAGCTCTTTATTCACTAACTGAAAGCATGTTGCTGATTTGTGTCCAAAATTGGTGTTTTTTAGGTCCTTCTTACAGAAAACATAGCCTCTTATGAAGAAAATGAAATCAAATAATTGAATTAGTGACAATCTATGCTGTTTCTCTGTCAGTCATTTCGTCATTCTACATTTAAGAAAATAGTATTCAGAGGATAACAGCATGCATGACTCAGCTACTTTGAATAGCAACTTCCAGGTTGTATCAAAGAATAATACATGGAATATTGTACTCACTCATTTAGAGTTATCCCATTTATTGTGGACACATGTCAACTAAGTAGCATTCATATGTAGTATATAAACTTTTAACCCACAAATAGAAATGTCAAATTTAATGTTATTACACATCACCCAAATAACTAAATGCCAGAACCCAAATGCAAGTTAATTATGTGTTTTCTGAACAAATAAATTGTGGTCACCTGTCGCCTGTTTTGTAAAATGTCAAATTACAGACCAGTGTTATTGTGTATTGGCCTAAACTAACATGATCAAACCATGACAGGCAGCTCACCTCAAGTGTTTCTAAAAGTGGGAAATGAGCTTTAATCAAATAAAGTAATGAATATTTATTTTTGACTGGTTAATTTTTCTCAGTTGCTGCCGGGAGATGAGCCAAAAGGCTTACTTTGGACCATGTTATTACATTCATGGCTATCTTTTTCTGATAAAAACAACTGGTGCTTTAACCCATAAAAAGGATTTACAAGGAGTTATGCGGACTGCATCAAGAAATATATCTGTTTACAGCCAGATGATAGTGTTATAAAACATTTATTACATACTTACATAGTGTTAATGAGTACTAATGGGGGATTACAGTAAAGTGTTGCCAATACTTGCTTAAACACATTCATAATTCCCTGTATAGTAAACTTTTAATAGTAAACTCCACAGTGAACAATAAAAAAGACTTTTTTATGTATGCTTCCTGCAAAGAAAAGTGTGAGATTTCAACTAGATATAGTGTACTACTGTACTGACGCTATGTAATCTCCAACTTGTTTTTTGACATCATTAACATTTTCTGTAAAAACATGACTAAAATTTGAAGTATTTGATAATCAATAATGAAACAGAGCAGCTACACATTCACTCATGTCTGGAGGGATCATCAGGTCTGATTGGGTTGAACAAAATGAGACAACCTTTATTCTACATTCTTATTTATACAAAAGAATTTGATAAAAGTCAATAACAATATTTTTGTCTCATTTGTTTTAACTGAGATTGCTTGAGCTACTGTATATACTTTTAGGACATTTATGATAATCTAATAGAGGATTATGTCATAGTAAACCATTGTAGGACATCCATTTTACACTTCCCCTGTACTATTGGTGAAATGGCTGATCAATGCACTTGGAGCAAGTGATGTCATATGTATTTATTGTTTCCCAGGGTAACCACAGACCACCTGCTTTAAAACATATGGAGCATGTGAGGCTTTTAGTGTCATTACGATGGTATTTTTCTTCTTTTTTTTTTGAGGTGGAGAAGAGTGTTACTCATTCACTTTCTCCACGCAGTTTTCCGAACTCTATTCTTTCTACGTCTTGTTGTACGCCAGCTGCAGTCAGGCAGGTTGTGTTATTAGTCATGATGAGTAAAGTTTAAACCACTTGATTTAATCCGTAACACCACATGAGCTGGAGCTCGCTCAGGTCACTGAGTGCATATTTATGATATGAATAAATTTCTGGAAGTCACAAAGAAACAGTGCAACAAGGTCACAAGATTTATTAGAGAAACTCGAGCCGTGGAGGTGACACATGCATTCACGAAGAGGGAAAACGTATTCAGTGAGTGTGAAGGTGTGCTAGGCCAAGTCATATTAGCAGACTTGTCAACACTTCAACACTTCAACAGATGGTGCTGTTGTTTTCACATTCTCTTCAAAACGAAGGCTGATGTTTTGAGGCCACAGCTCTCCCAGGGACTTTTGTTCGGTGTCTGTGCAGCCTCCCACATATCCCTGCTCTGTCAACTGAGAGGCAGGTCTATACACTCCCCACACTTAAACCAACATGTCTTTATCTTTTTTCTCTTTATGTCTTTTTTTTTTTGGGGGGAGCCTCTTTTTACATTTTTTTCTGTTCCACTTTTCTCTCATTTCTGGTTGACAACACAACGAGAGAAAAGTCGATTCTTCTACTCTTGTGCTCGCAGTGAAACTGAATAAAAAAAAAAGAGAACTGCTTTGATCGACGAGGCATTAAAGGTGACATGATTAAGACTGAACCCACTTTTAAGAAACTAATGCTTCATAGTGAAATGTAAACTATGACTCTAGCATTTAATGCAGGATGACAAAAAACACGACCATCTCTTTTACTAAATATAAAAATCAAAGGCTTCCCGCATTTTGTTTCAGTGCAGTTTCACATTTTTCAAAGAGCAGACTCATTCAGGTTGTTTATTTACAGCCTCTTTTAATTTTTTCTTTATCTTCTTCTATTGCAAAATATCAATAACACAAAAATAGAGGGAAGTAAAATTGTGCTCACATTCGCAAATTCAATCCAAATAAGAATGATCAATTTTATGTCTGTTTTTACTAGTTTAAAATCGAAAGCCAAAAGATTCTTTAATGTTCTTATTTATTTTAACTCTTCATTATGGTTATGGTTAATTCTATCTGTCCTTCCTTCTTCTTACTGGTATTGTTCTCTCATTTTCTCCCCTTTTATAACCTTAAAACATCAACAGCAGTGAAAGAGGAAAAGGATTTTTTGCTGCTCTACCCACCGTGTTCTCATCCTCTCAGCTTCCTTTTCACTTTTTGAAACACACGCCGCGCCTGATCGCATCAAAGCCCAGCGTCTGCGTCTTCTTCTCTGCTCTCTGACTAATTTTGATAGTAAAAGACGCAGAGTAAAGCTGCTCTGTATCCAGTTTATATTTTTAGTTGACACAGTCATGGTGGATTATGTCATGTTTTTGAGTTTGCTTTGTGAAACAGGTCGGTGGGACGGTCGTCCCCAGCGACAGCTGTTTACATCCCACAGAGATGAACCCTATCTGGGCTGTCTGGGGAAAAATTGTCCACCTCGGTTCTGATTTGACTTTGTGTTCATTGTTTTTGTCTGACGCTAGAAAATTGTAGTCGGAGGCTGGCTGCTTTTTTAAAAGTGATCTTTTAGTCACAGGCCCCTGAACGTTACTCCGGTTACCCAAGTGTGAAAAACGAAGCTAAACTACTGATGTTGGTGTAGAAAAGAATGCTAAGTAATTATATGAGTCTGGACATGTGCACAAAGCGCGGTTGCTTTGCTTTGGGTTTGTGTTTTTTAATAAATAAAACTATCAGTAAGAGTGAAACTGTGAATCAGAATGAGAATTACTTTGATCGATAATCGTTTAAAGGTGACATATAAACTCTTGAGAAGTGGGTGGAGTGGTGTTAAATGTTTGCAAAAGGTTCTTTGCTTTTTTTTTAAGTTTAATCTACATTTCTGAAAGTGTGCTGCTTCATAGGGACATTTCATTTATCCTGTATGTATAAAACATTTATTATCTGGAAGAATATTTTCTGTCACGGATTAATTCTGCTATGAGATTAAAATTATAATTAGCAAACACATTTATAATATAGATTGTACATCATGACCACTGTCACTTTATTTTATGAATAATTGGTATAAATAAAATGGTGTCTCATATGGAAAATAAAGCTGATATTGAAGCACTGACATGAATTTATTTGTGTCAAAATTTGAGGCTCAGCTACAAGTAGCAGTTTGAAAAGATGCTGGTCAAACTGACATATAAGCAGCAACCTGTGACCATTTTGTGACAATTGGTGTCAGACTTGTTTTCTTTGTATAAATAAATCCATAAGTCATTCTGAAACTATGATGCTTTGGAGTGATAATATTACCAGAGCACCAGGGGAAATTTGCCTTGTGAAATGTTCGGTTCTCTGACAACCCACTCAGTTTCGACTGGAAAAAAAAAAAACTTTTAACCTTTTCAGCAACAACAAATGCATGCTTAAAAAAAGAGAAGAGGAAAAGAAAAAAAACTTGCCAATTTCACTGTTGTCAACTAGTTCAGAGTAAAAAAATCCTACCGTTGGCTGTAAAGAGTTAAAATTTCAGCAGATCACCGAGTCATCTGAATACCCAGTTTGACTCACTGGTTTTCTTTTGACTTTGTTTGAAGATTTGCATCTTTTTTTTCCTTTTTTCTCTTTCTTTTCTTTTTTTTTTTAAATCTCCTGTTAATTTCTTTCAGATTTATGACAGAGACCAGCAGTTTCAAAATTATAGAACATTTCACAGCTCATAACTAATCAGTACATGTTTCATTTTACTAATGAGCTAGCTTCAGTTTTACATCCTTATTTCAAATATTTTGCTGTGCAGCTTGTAATTATCCATTTGACTGTGTGGGACTACATTAGCAGATGAACACTTATGTGATTTTTTTCCTTATTTTACTGTTTTCTTTTTGAAATTGGTGCCCATATGTGTCCGTTTGTTTAGTTAATTAGGGATTCTGCTTAAGATAATTGTTTCTGTGTTATTGTTGATGACGTTTGGAAGCTGAGGCCTCATTTGTTCTCTTTGCAGGCTTTGATATCTAATCCTAATTATTGCCGTAGGCTCGAGGGAAGTTTTCTGAAGATGCTCGTACAACGTGTTTGGTTTAAGACATTAAATGTCACAAACTGTACACGGAGTCTCTCTGACCTAAAATGAGACAATAAGTAAATATAAACATGTTTATGGTTTCAGAAAGGCAGTGTTTTGTGTGTGTGTGTGTGTGTGTGTGGGTGGCATCATTTTGTTGCCATCAGTGACAGTTTGACTGATTGTCTCACTGACTTGCTCTGCGTGTGTTTGTGTGTGTGTTTACACAACTACAGTATTTTTAATTTTTTTTCAATTAATACATCTGATTTGTATTTGAGTTTTTGCAAATTGTTTGCATATATTAGGTACACTATCATTGTACCTGAACCAATGTGTGTTTGTATAGTGTATTTGTACATTTATCATTATTTTGTGGTGGGTTTCTGTACGTTTATGTGCTCCTGTCATATTGTATGCAGTTTCTTATTTTTACTGGCATGGTTTGACTTTAGGTGTGTATTTTTTGTTTCTGTTTACATGTGTTGTGGCTTTGTCTTCATATATCTGTAACCACTTGCATACACGTGTGTGTTGTATATGTGTGTACATATATAGCTGACATTTATATGACTTCACATAATTAATTGGCTTAAAACATGTACACTTTTTTAATATTATGTACAAATATGCACCTTCATTGTATGCTGAATTTGTGTATATTCTGTTTGTGTGTGTGTGTGTGTGTGTGTGTGTGTGTGTGTGTGTGTGTGTGTGTGTGTGTGTGTGTGTGTGTGTGTGTTTTCCTGTTTAAATGCCTGTTACTCAGGTCATATTGCTACTATGAGTGTCACAACAGTGTATAAATCTACGTATCCTTGTGAATGGGTGTTTTCTGTCTTACTGTGTATGTGGTTATGAGTGTACTTCTACAGTTTTACGTCAGTATTTAGATTCAGTATGTGTGTGTATTGACAGAGTAAGAGTCTGTGAGTATCTCATTTTGTTACGCGTTTCCTTGCAGATATATATATATATATATATATATGTCTTCATGTGTATTGTGTATTTGTGTATTTGTGTTTGTTTTTAAATCCAAGATAGTGCTGGTAGTAATCATATTCCTATTTTGTGTGTGAGTGCGGGGTTGGACATTTTTATGTGTATATGCAGAGTGCAGCATTTGGGTAAATTACATTTTCCGAGGGACCATGCAAATGCAAATAAATACATACACACCTTCACACACATACATTCTGAAGTTGCAGCACATAATAGCACACTATATAGTTAAATCCACACGCATGCAAGTGTTCACAGTTTAACTACAGCATTTGGGTTAATTTAATTTTCCGAGCGGCCATGCATTACTAGTAGAGTGTGTTCATGAATGCCCACATGTATGCACTTATTGTAATACACATTCTGATTACAGTGATGCGGTGAGAGATGCGACTTCTTGTGGATGTGAATTCTATTCAGATGTGAGCGTACATACACCATTTGTTTGCACTGCATAGAGCTTGCATCTACAGAGTGAAACGTGTGTGTTATGTCTGTGTGAAAGCATGTTTACTTGTGTATCTGTTCATGAAAATGCACATTCATTTCTAGCTGTGCAGGGCTCTGTGAGTGTATACTCAGTATTGTGCATGTCTGTGTGCATACCTTTTGTCAGTATATGTGATTACATTGTATGTGTCGTATGAATTTTGTGCTAATAATGTTATTCTTTACCATTCGATAAAAGTCTGTAGCATACATGTTTAAGGTAGATGACAACAATTATGACCATGCTAGATGGAGATTGTTTCTTCCCAGCGATTCAAGAATTTGTAGAATATACACCCCACTTGAGAACCTCCACTACCATCATAAATGATGCAATATCCTCATGGACATTTGTTTTCAGACCTGCAGTATACATTCAGAGGCACGTTGAGCTCTGCCCCTGTGGCCTGATGTAGCTTGACAAATACACCCTCACCCTAAAAAGTTTTGCTAATATGGGCTGTAGCCTGTGTGTGTATATGTATGGTGCTGTGTACGTATTTATTTGCATGCACATTAACGCGTGAAAGAGTTTGTTCCTTCTTCTCACTGCTCATCATCTCTGTCGTCTGACATTTACACATTCAAATCAGAGACTGTTTATGCCTTGTTTGAGGCACATGACAAAATTTTATTCTTTGTTTAAGATAATCACTGGCATCGCTGCACTTACACTCAGGTTCTTACTGTAAGACACTCTTAGCACAGATGTTGACATTCAGTTGAAACCTCACATCTGCTAGAAGTCAGCTTTTAAGGAACTAAGAAACAGACTTGTTTTTAACTTAACCACCATGTTGTTGTCTCTTTTTCTTTTTTCCTTATCAAAATTGAATTTATCCTATTATATCAAATTATTTATGGATGTTTTTCTTTTTCTTTGAGTCTCGGACACATCAGGACTTCACTTAACACTGTGATTCACATGAATACAAACTGGTTAATGCTGAAGAAATCTGCTTTACATTTATCTGTTATCACTTCATACAACGTGCAGTCTGTGGCTATGGGAGGAGTTGCCGCCTCAGCACATATTGAGTTTTGATAAGGTCACATGAAAGCAACAGGGAGGTCTGCAAGACCCCCAAACAAAGAGGAAATAACTGTCAGCGTAACACAAGGGTAACACAACCCTTTGGGGTGAAAATGGCACTTTGAATTGTGCTCTACAAAACTGAAAATGACCTTTTGTGTTTTGCCACATTTCAAAACTTTTTATGTTTTTTTTTCAGAGGAACTGACTTGGATATCTCTCTAAAACCTTTAACTTATGTTAATATAATTCTTACATCTTTTCCATTTTACTAAAAAGAAGATCCATTCATGGTAGCAACTTGTCCTGACTGATGGGAGCTGGAAAATTAGCTTATTGTTTTATTTACTAGTGTGTAAATCACCACTTGTTTCCTTTGTCCTTTTGGGCCCTACTGTGAGATAATGACCTCCTTAACTTTTTTTTATTAATTTTATTTTTTTTTTTAAAGAAAAGCACAAGATTAACACTAGATGGAAACACTGATCTCAGACCTGCTGCCACACGTGTGTGAAAGCATTACTTAACATCCTGCATCATGCACAATTTCATAATGTACTCCATGAAGCCTTCTAACATTTTAATAGTGAGAAATCTAGTTGTAAAAGAGATCACAGTTTTATTTTTGTTTCTGTGCTCTCTGTCTCATAGCAACAACACCTTTCATCCGGAGGAAAACACTGTATGTGTTGATACATTAAACATTGTGATATGTTTTTACTGATTTCAATTCCTTGAATTTTTCTCAGCAGGTTGAGTTTGTAATTTAATTATCATTATTTGACTTTGATCTCGCAGTCACTGTTGTTTCAAGAGTTTTTTTTTTTTATCTGGATTTTTTTTTAGAAATTCAGTCTCTTGAAACTGAAATTCAAATGACACACACAGATATGCAGATCTCTGTCATGTTTTCATGTCTGGATTTCACCTCCTGTTTACAATATTACGCTATTTGTGCCTGTTGCAGTTTCAAGTTAGTTGTGTGCTCAGGTCTTTGTTTGGGTGACTGCACTGATATTAATGCTGCTAGCTGCTCCGCTTGCCAGAGCTTTCAGTGTTTCCTACAGTACCTCCATCACAGTTTGGTTGAGTCTGTTGCAGCATGGTGAAGATGTTGTTAGGTAGAGTATGTTAATGCTCACCATATCCTGCCTGTATAAGGTATGTGCAAAAACCAAACATACTGTATCTATGCATTGTCAGTATTAGATTACTGGTACTTTTGATTATTTCCTTTTTCTTTTTCTTTTTGCGTGACTGTGGGAGTTCTGAGTCTTTCATCACTGGAAATTCTAAATACTTCTAATGACTTAGTTCTGAGTAAAATACCTCTGCAATAGTCTATGAATATCTTGTTCCAGTAGCCTACTTCTCATGAGTATGTCCTGGTTTCCCAATATTTGATTCAGATGATGTCTGAGATGGCTTAGCTTCAATTCTATATTTCTTGCTCACATGGATCCTGAGGTTGCTTGAGGCATGGCCTGACTAGGAATCAAACTATTGATTTTCTATACAAATGGCAGCAACACTACCACTACACCAAGGCTATGGCAGTAGCTAAAAAAGCCTGGTCTGCAAGAGCACCGATCATGGACACACAGGAACAGACACCAAGCACACAAATAATAGCAACAAGGATCAGGATCCTAGGCGTCTGAGACAAACTAGTGCATAGTGGCAGGGTGTAAGATACGGGCAGTTATGGCATACATGGAGCGCCATAACCAGGTGACTGTAATAGTGAACAGAAATATCCATTTCAAGACTGGGTTACAAGTCACAAAGCTAAGTTGGGAGGTGCCATCAAAATTGGTTTTGAATGACAGAGCTAAGATTATGTGGCAGTATAATGTAATCTGTGACCGTGGTAACCTCGTAGTTAGGGCTGCACGATATCAGGAAATCTTGCGATATGCGATAACACTGTTGAAAGTTGCAATGACGATATGACCTTCGATAAATGAAATTTGATGGTTTTTCATACAACACAAGAGAACACAATTATTTTCAAACTCCAGTTGCAAAACTCACCGGTACAGAATCTGCTGAACTTATAGCTTGTGCTTTAATAACATTAGCGATGTTGTTTTAGCTAGCACCAGATTTTAGTAACTGCTCTTCTTCCTAATAGAAACCATTTAGTCAGCAACACAACCAGATCACGTACAGAGGTGTGCTGTCATGAAATTTAGCATGAGATTAAAACAACTATTTAAAAGTCCCAGCCAGCGCAGATCACCTGCTGCACGGCTTTGCTTCCACCATTGGCACGCGACGCTTCCACCAGATCAGTGGAAGGTAACTTGTCTATTATATCAGCTGATCACTCTGATCGATCAGTGTGTGAAATCATCCAGGCTATCAGAGATCTGAAAACGCCGATGGCGTACAAGATTATATTTCATAACAAATATTATTTCATTGAGTGCACTCCGGCAGAGACCCGAGCTGGAAATTAGACCAGAATGGGACGGTGGTTCTTCCAGTGAAGCTAATTAACATGAGACACGATGGTGAGGAGTAAATTTGTCCGGTGTTCTATCCACTTCAACCTTACTAAAAGTTTTGTAGCCCTGCTGTAGCTGTAGCCGTTAGCATCTACTGGAGTCCATTTTATGCCCCCTTGACGCACATAAAACGTGAATGCATGGCAACATTTGGAACGCAACATAACCTCCTTAAAATATGCAAACAGGGACTGCTATTTATCGCAGTTTAGACAGTTGTTGCAAAATGTATATTGCGCAGGCTAATATTGCAATGATGGTAAATTTTCTATATATTGTGCAGCGCTACTCGTAGTGTTAACAAACAGTCCTGGTAACTGTAACTGGGAAGATTAAGTGGGACTTCCAGATTCAGACCAGGAAACTGGTGATGGCTAACCAACCAGACATTGGGGTGATTAACAAACTAGCGAAAACAAAAACCTACCAAAAGCTGATAGAGGAAGTTGAAAAGACATGGGGAGTAAAGGCAATAATCGTGCCAGTTGTAGTTAGGGCACTTGGGGTCATGACCTCCAAATTGGGAGAGTGGCTCCAGTAGATTTTTTTGGGCAGCGCTATTCTTTAGTGTACTGCCAGTTACGGTCATACTAATGTTTTCCTTGAGTGCATTGTCACTAATACGTTCAGAACAAGCATACGGAAATACAATAATTAGTAGCCTGATTTAGCGTCTTGACTGTTGGCATTTGTCTGCATTTGGCATCATATTTCATGAATATTTCTCCTTCTGCTGTTTCCGTTTTACCACTTATTGTGACATTCCTGTACGTTTTCCCACTGGTCACCTCACCCCTTCCAGTGGCACCATTGCTTCTTCCTGGGTTTACCTGAAATGATTATATAAAGACAAACAAAAAAAAGCAAACATTGTTTGCAGCATTTACACAATAGTTGTAAAATTGAGCTTTAACACCACGAGTGACCTGTTGAAACAATCTCTTCAGGAAGAACATCAGTCATTCTTTTAAAAACTTCAAGTTTTCTGTGTTCAGGTGCTTAAGCTATTTTGTTATTCTGATGGGAGAGAAAGAGGAAGGAAGGTGATGTCACAGAGTGACAAAGTCAACTTGGAAATGTCATGGTGGACGGATGATGTAGCAAAACATTAGATGCAGCTGTTGGTTTTCCATTTCTGTTAATTAAACAAGACCGGGATCATTTCTCTCTTTACTTTGAAGATGTACTTAATGTAACCATGATGAGGCATGGACAACAAAATGTTCCTGCTAGGGCTGCTGGATCAGAAAGGGCTTGTGCTTCTGTATCGTGACAAAATGGACAGAAAATGAAGACTTATTTCACCTGCTGGTTCTTTTCATTTTTTCAGATAAGCTCTTTTGGTACCTCAAGCGAGAATATTAACAATTCAAGGTATAAAATAAGGAGCAATTTATTCAGTGATTGCATTGCTTTGTAATACTGTGAATCAACACATTTTCTCAGGAATATTTGTCACACCATTTGGCCTGATTATTGTTGTTGTGAGGCTTTAGTTGCCTGGTACTACAGACATTTGAGAACTGTTCATACAGCTCAAGTTAAATGTAAACATGCCACAGAAGGATGTATACTGAGAAATGTAGCATATTGATTCTGGATTTTCCCTGTGCTGCGTCGCCTCAGCCACTCACTGATATTAAGCCTCTCACTTCCTTTTTGACAGCGCTTTGTTTACCAGCCAGCTTGCTATTTTTACAGGAGGCCTGTGCTCTGTCACAGACTCCATTTACCGTTGAAAAGGATGTGTCCTCTTCTGCACGTGGCTGATTGAAACTACTCACATCTAATAGTCACCTTGCATCTTACATATAGTTATATATCAACCATTTAATGTAGAATGGGATCATGCTAGAAATTGGGCAAATACTAACAAAATAACAGTCGGTTTTTACATCTACATTATTATTTTTTCACTTGACTTGTATTAAAGTAAATATTTTGAGTACTTTATGTGCAGGAATTTATTCTGAATGCACTTTGCACCATTGATTTCACCAGACAATAAAACATTATTACAAATATGTGCACTTAGAAGCAGAAATCTGTAGTCACACAGTTTCATTGCTTGTTTTGCTTTCCGTGCAGATCTTGAAATGCTCTAAATACAATAAATATAATCTTTGTATATTGATATACTGTGTGCATGTTTATTGGATGATTGTAAATATGGCAAACAATGCAGAAAGGAACAAACTCTGGGCTACTCAGCTGGAATGAATTCACACCTGAGGCTTCTGCCTAAATGTCCCAATACTGCTTACAATTGTCAGATAAATTTTTTTTTCACCTTTTATTTTTGCCTGAGTAATTTTTGGTTTGGACTCAGTTGCAGCTTGCAACGCAATCATATCAGAATAAGATTAGTTTGAAATTTTTGTACAAACATTTAAAAAGTCCTGTTGATAAAGTTAGCACCAACACTTTCTTTTCCATGTCTGTTGTTCCCATGTCAACAACGTAAACTCTCGATTCCCCCGTTCTCAAATGAGTCTTATGCTGTTTTACGCCAAAAGCAGCGTGTTTTAACAAGTTTTTTTAAACATTGGCACTCCTGATAAAAGAAGCCGGTTGAACTCTTCCCTCTGCGTGCATGTAGTAGCAGGTTTATAATCAGTGATCTTTTGCCTAAAACTTTTTGGTCCAGTATACCTGCCTTACCAGAGGACAGGTGTCAGTATGACAACATGAGGGGATGGTATTACACTCTATCCAACATACTGTGTTTCAAATAATCACACCTTGAACCAAAACATAATCAGGGTAGTTTACTTATTTTGCCTTTTGCCAACACCACACAGCAGGGTACAGAATTAACTTCTAGTTTTGATCAATCTCATGTCCTTTTGCCGCGAGTTGTCTGTTTCAGAGCCTCTTTATTAAACTTTATGGTTGGCAGACATGTGTTGATCAACGAAAATTAGCACTAATGCATGGGTCTTGTATTCTTTCTGAAGCCAAGCCAAATTGTGCATATTAAAACCTGTGTATGCAGTCGAATCATTTGACATGGAGCTGAATGACAATTAAATACTTTCTGATTGCACCCACGTGCCATATGCTGCCATGTGTTCGGATGTTTTTTAATCAGAAAAAGGTTTAAGTTTCTAAATACTGTATCTTCATTATAGATGATGTTTTCCCAAATGATTTGTTTTAAGGGACCAAACACTGTTTGTGTGTGGGTAATGAGTCAAAGTGCTACATTTGCAAAAATGCTCATGTTTGTGAGGACAAAAGCCTGTAAAAAAACAAAAAAGGTAGCAAAACCAGCAACCTTTTGCACAAACTGTATCTACAATCTGTTAAAAAGACTCGCCTGGAGAAGGACCTGCTTTGTAGTGGCAGCAGCTGTGAGCTGCAAATATGTACCAGCTTTCTGAGTGTTTTGCATGTAAATACAGCTAAAATAAGCTGTATTCAATTCTGCATTTTAGACCTGTACTGTTATCTGATATAAGAAGCAGAAACATATGGAGGTGACTATGGTGTCATAAGTCACTTAACTGTATTAAAATCCAGTTTAAGGGAGCATAGTGAAATATCACAGCAGGAAATTATGTCCACAAACAAATGAAACTACAAATCCAATGCATAACCATCCTATTTTAGCGTAATAAGCAGATGATATCAGTGACCATATATTTTGCAAGTCAAGGATTTGTTGTTATTTTTATGGATGTACTGTATTTTTTGACAAAGTATCAGCTCTGATAATTGTTACAGTATTTTCAAAGTTTTTTTGAGTCTCGTGGCACATGGTTATAGGTTAAGGATACATTTCTGCATGAATTGATACACAATGGTTTTATAGCCAATTAATCAAAAACAACTTTTATTGTCAAACATATGAGTCTGCATGCATGACTAGAGCTACTGGTGTTCCACTTGTGTGTTTTACATCTGTCATCCACCCCCACCACCTCTTATCTACTCTAAGACATTTCATTGCAGTTCTTGACTTTGTTACTTCTGCCTATTTTACACTGGTTTAAAAAACAAAACAAACAAAACAAATGGCTCTTCTATACTCGTTAGGGTATATGATGATTGATGATCTTTATCTGACACCTGGAATGCACACTCAGTACTTGCATGTGGGGCTGATGTTCAGACTCCATTCAGAAATAATAAACTAGTTATTGCAGAAAGATATAATAATCAAATTGTGATTCAAGCGCCAGCGCAGCCTTTGGTGTAAAAAAAAGTTGAATTTGACTAACTTAGTATCATGCATCAAGATAGCTTTAAAAAGATGGACATTGTGCCGTCTTTCTCGGGGATGATTTGTTTGTGGAAAAAAAAACCTGATAAATCTGCAGCTCCAAGATGGTTATCAGTGAAATGGTTTAAATCTCATACAAGGACCAACCCGTTATACAGTTTGTTAAATCAGATATCATATCAAAGAATTAATCTGTTTAATGATCATCATTTTTACTAATAAAGTAAGTCAGTTAATCTGTTTTATCTGTTACATTTCTTCATTCAGATTCTGCTAAATTGATATGTTGGTGACAAGTTAGTTTTATAATATTCTTTTATTTTGCTATTTGAAGTGTTGTATTTAGATAATAAAACTGAAACCATACCTAGTGTTGATATCAGTTAATTGATTTATTTAAGCTGTGGGGGTTTATAATGACAAACCACTACACAGACAGGGTGTTCATTAGTGGGACACAATAAAGGTCTTTTTTTTTTTTTAAACATGAAGTTTAAGAGAAAAGTATGAAGCAGCCAGAATAAATCAGAATCACAGTCAAAGTCACTATGTTTGCATTTGTTGTGTGTTTTTCACCGGCAGCTTTGTTCACTGTCAAGTCTAAATTAAAGGCACAATACGTAAATTTCTGACCTTAAAACTCGTTTGATGGCACAGTGACATCTGATATGTGCATTTCTGGAGCCGTTGCTGCCTAGCAGCGTCCCGAGGCTGAGAAACCGCACTATAAAACGTCTTCATTCGGAAAACTGCGTGACATCTCAGCCAAGTTTCGCTTTACGCACCACGTCACACTCTAGCAAACAGATATATATATATATACACATCGGCCGTGTTGAACACGCACCGTGGCTGATTCAGCAAATAAACACAAGAAGACATTATTGGAGGAAGACAGAGCAAGAGATAAGACAAAAGTCAAGATACGACTGTCTATCACTGGCTGAAAAGAGCTTACAGTACAAGTAGGACGCAAGATGGCTCAATTAACTGTTGACAGGGAGCATGTCACTGAGAAAACGGCAAAAGTTCTATAATGCATCTTTAAAGACTGAGTTGGTTCTGTTTTGTCAAGCGCTTTCACTGACAGGACTGAGCAGGCTCTACTGGTAGCTAATAATAAACAGTGGTTAATGTTAGCATTTACATTAATGATAATGTAAATGCTAAATTGACTACTAGTATGGATTATAAGGAGTGTTATGCAGTGGTTGTGGGGGGGGGGGGTCTGGCTCTCAATATGCTTAGGGTGTTTTTCAGTTTTCACGCGTCAAGGCACTTCAGTTATCAAAACAATGGTTTGCTTGTTTCTTTTTATCTTACAGTCCTCATGAGTCGCCCTCCAGCTATGCTAAGAAACACCAACAGTTCCCACCTGTAAATATGAGCTATTATCCAAAATTGGCCTTGGATTATGACATCTCCGAAAGAACCAAATTATTCTGACTTGTATAATTCTGTGTAGGCTTGTTCTCACACACTAGCGGTATTTCACCGTTAAAGCGTAGGCTGTGAGGCCCTCTTTAGAATAGTGAAGATGTGCAATATGTTCTGATGCAGATGCTGACCTGCAGGCGGAGCTGCTATTTAATTGCATGAGAAAAAAAAAGATTACTTGATATTCAAATTAGTTTCTTCACCCCCTTAAAAATTCTGGTTAGTAAAATACACATTCAGCAAATTGAACATAGAATTTGATAGAAAATGAGATAATTATCAACATGAAGTTCACTATAGGCTAGATATTGTTTTACTCCTACAAAGTTTATTGATTTTGAGTTTATTGACATTTTATTTATTTCTAATGGACTTCATTGCAGCATCAATGATTGATCAGTGCACCAGTACTTTTAGTAAAATATTGCCTCACCAAATCTGCACAGAATTTAAAGCTCCTGCTGGAGATAAAATAGAAAAGGCATTAAAAGACAGAGAACACAAACATTTAATATGTGTTGAATTATCTTAAAAAGAAGTTAAGCAACAAGAGAGTAAAAGTTGACCACCCACATTATACTTTCTTTTACCTTCTTTTTCTGTCACAAACAGAAAGCTTCATGTTTAGTCAAAGTGCTGCCCACACAAAAAAAACCTTTGCATCTGTCTGCTGTGTGTGGGATGAGTTTTCAGACAGTACCTCATGTGTCAAACAACACACTCATGTGTCTAAATATACGGGTGAGAACCATTTATCAAAGGGAGAAATAAAAAGGAAAATGAAATCAGAACATTTGTTTTGTGGACTCAAATTGTGTGGTTCTTGTAGCCTGAAGCGCTTAGATGAGAGGAAATTCTGTGAAACTTGTCCACAACATACATTTAACAGTATTTGGCTTGTTTCCCCAGAATAATGGTATAGAAATATACATTTCTTCAAAAACTGTGCAGTTTTTAGGGGTAGTGCAGTTCCATTAATGTTTTTTCTAGGAATTATATTGTTAGAAATTTTATTTGGGGAAATTTCTTCTTTTTTGCTTATTATATTACTGCATGTGTTGTTTAAGTAGATGAAAAAAATACCCTCTTGTCTATCTAACCTTTCTCTTATAAAAACTAGGACAATATCAATGGATATATTGACTCTTTAGAAGATGCGTTACTTTTAATTATGAAACAACATGTAGTCATCTGCCGTGTTTCAGTGGTTAACGTGTGGAGATAGTTAATTACAGTGCAGAAGGCATCCTGATTCCTCTATAGAAAAAAATTCTATATTTGTGCTGCATATTATAAAAAAAAAAAAAAAGAGAAGTATTTCAGCTGTGGAGTGGATTTTTAGCAGTGGTTCTCATTTCATCTCGTATGAAAAGTGTATGCAGCTCTTCCAGCACAGAAGCGGTGTTTCTCATGAAAACGTGTTCTGTCTCTGTTTGTTTTTTTCCTCTACACAAACTGCACCATGCGTACGGAGACATTTATGAGTCAGCTGAAAGGAGCGTGATATCATACTGCATCCAGGAAAATCGTAACATCAAAGGGAGAACTTGGGCAGTGTTTTAAGACACACAGACTCTATCAAAAGAATGTTTAAAAGCTACAAATCAAATTATGCTATAATTGCAATACTAGACAAGAATAGATCAATTCTTTAATTCCTTTCATAGTGATTTACTTTGATATCAATGATCTAAGAGAGAGTTATCTGCTTGTTTTGAAAGATGTTGCTTCCAGGACTCCATTCTTGGTGAGATGATTGTTAAAAGGGGGAATTTTTTCTGTCTTTTGCAGGGCTAAGACAGGATGGAGAGGCAGTTTCACCGCAGGACTATGAGGCTGGTTTCCACCACATTCACCCATCCTATACAAGTGGTGGGGAAACTACCTTAGCAAAGCTCATCTGGTAGGAGTTTACATCTCTGTACTGTACTGACAGTCTGATATGGCCTTGATGATAACAAACATGCTTGTCTGATGATAATCCCAAACTGTGTCTGTTGTGCTGGAGTGGGTTACATAATATGCACTATAAAGGCTGAAACCCTGATAAGTGTTTTTAAACATCAAAATAACAGGAGTTCCTGTGGTCTACTAGCCTGCCTTACACTACAGTATTTTGTGGTAGATAGTTACTTCCAACTCTAATCCTGATGTAACTTTTCTAACCAAAGCTTTGCAAAAGCAAAATATATACAGTTTTTGTTTAGTTGATTTTCAGGTTAGGATAGGCTTGTCCAGTAATTAGACAATAAAGCTTGTCTGTCAACACTGTTTGCCTGAAATACTTTTCCACCTATCTGCCTTTAACCAAGGCACCAAACTTGAGCTAAATTATTTACAGCTCTGCATTCAAACTGGTACAACTGAAGTGTGAAGTAACAGAGTTCTTCTGTACCTCATTCATGCTGTTATTCTATTAGCTGGTTTTGAATAGGTCTTTTTTTAATTGTCAGCTCCAGTAAACAGATTGTATCCTTTCAGCACTGAGGGCAATATGAAAGCTGGAATGCCAGGATACGCAATGAAACCATGAGTTAATCCTTACAAACTTCTAGCTTCTATCACCCCCCCTCCACTGTCTGCTGTTTATATATTAGTTAATGCTGGTTGACAGGTCGTGAGTGCAGCTGCAGCAGCTCAGAGTAATTAGCTGAAGTGGAGTTCAACCATTCATCAAAGTCCAAAATATCAAGTCTGTGAATATGTTTAATTCTTTTCAAAATGGAGTTATATGGAGTATTATGAGTAGTTGGTCTCTTACCTGCAAATGACAGCGGTAAGAGCTGTCTCAGTTTGAGGATTCAGCACATTTAGGCAGAGAGATCAATACACTACAACTAAAGAAATCACATGTATGTAGACAGAACATAAGCATGTTAAAGAAAACATCATCATATAAATAACTGCAAAACAACATAAATTATAATGGAAGTGATTCTGAGGAAGCCAATAAAACTGATGGACCGGATTGGGTAAATATGAAGGAGAGAAATAAGAAAAATAGTGTGTAGGGAGATTTTGAAGCAGGGTAGTCTATTTACAGGTGTTTGCAGCTGACTACTGCTTACCAGGGATTTTTTTTCTCCAAATAGAGAAGTCAAACCCCAAAAGAATTAAAACAGTAAATATTATATTGAGGAGTTGGAAACAGACGGCAACAGTAATTTTCTCAGCCAAAAAGCATCAATGTTGCAACCCAGTCCTGTGTCACATGGACTTTGTTTAAACTGTATCAATCAGGTTGCAAAACAGAAGCACTGTAAAAATCCACTAACCACTATGAAATCTTGATGTGTTAGTGGTTTTTAGATGGTAAAACTTCTGTATTTGGTGTTCTTATTCAAAGCCGCAGTTAGCTTGACTAACTCCTGAAGAATCTTCCCTTATTCTCAAAACTATGAGCACTGACCAATCATAAGAACTTAACACTACCCTACAGATGAGAAAAAAAATGACAACATTTCCCTTTAAGTATTAGATAAAATCTTTGGTCTGACAGAAACTCAATTTAATTAGCTGACTCGCTTCATTGTGGATGCGTGAGAGCATGTGCTGCTCGACTGTTTCGAGTCATCTTCAAACACAGATGCACACACGCAGTTTTTTCCATCACTTCAGAGGGCATTACATGAACTCCCATTTGGCTCCTGGAAACATTAGGCCGGTTCATACTTGCGCGTCGTCCGCGGCAGAAGGCGTACCCGTCAACGCCGTAGGCTCTGCGTAGGTCCGCAGAGGCTCAACGTGCACCTCTTCCAGACCTGACATGCACCCTGGCTACGCGGATGCAGCTACGCGGAAGTACTCCCTTCTGATTGGCCAGGCTTTGATTACTTGTTTCCGGATATTTGACTAGGTTTAATAGCACAGGCAAAAAGTGACATAAAACAGAATTTTTCCAGATCCAATGACTGATTCTGCAGCCACATCGCTGATTTGTTGCACAAAATCCACGGAAAAGCAAAACAGGACTCATTTGGAAAATTAGCGGGCTATGCAGTGCATCTCTATCTGCTAACAGCACCCCATAAAGCCTGATCAGTACATGTAATTACTAGATAGTAAACTTGTATGTTGAATCGTTGAAAGAACTTTTATCGGCTGCTGTTACCTGCAGTAAAAACGGCAACACGGCACGTTTACCCTACGCTGTCTGCGTCAGCTCCCCCGGGCTGACCTGACGCACACATTGCGCGAGTATAAATCCAGCTTTAGCCCCACCATCACCACCACTTCCCTCCCTTAAACTAAGTTTTCACCCTTAAAATTAAATTGCTTATCCTTTTGGGGAAAAGAGAGTGGATCTCCACAATATGACAGTGTAAAAAGATTCATTTCCCCACAACATGAGTAATAAAAAGTGGGAAAGGACAGACACACACAGCCTCAGTTCCTTGACTTGTTTTGACAGCTGTGTTGGTGTGTGTGTGTGTGTGTGTGTGCGTGTGTGTCTAAGAACAGATTGTAATTTATTTTTAATGTCTCAACTCTCCGGTTGGTCGACCTCAGCCATTTTATATCCACATCCATCTCACTCCAGTCATAGCAAGCAAGCTCTCTCTTCCTTGAAACGAGTCAGAAAATGTTGATTTAAAGATTGAATTGGACTCAACATTCCAGTCATCAAACCATAAATGTAAGAGTTAATGTAAGAGTGAAGGAAACGTTTTTATTTGTTTTACATGTGTGAAACTCAAAATCAGAAGGACAACAAAACCTCGCACTGGAGTCACTTTAGGGAGGTACAAAGTGAAAGTGGTGACAAACAGAAATTATATTTCATGACATGGTTTTTATTTCTTGTTAGCATAAAATGCTATTGCATGGGAACAAGCTATAGTGGTTTTGCATGCTCTAGTTAATTTGTGCTCATTAGATATGAGCCTTTACACACACAGCTGACCCAGAGTTGAACTTGGTTTTTCAATTGGATGGCAGTCCTCGTCCCTGTATACATACACAGGAAGGGACTTGAGTCATGACTGATTTCATTATGGACCAAATCAACTTAGAAACATTGTGGCTGGTGTCAAATTGCTACTACATTACTTGACAGCTTCGTCATAAGTGATGTAGGATTTTATTGCTTTTAAGAAAAGTTGTGAGCTATTCTTTGTGGTTATTCTTTGAGTTTATTGATTTCTTCATCTGTGTAACTGGATCTTCTGTTCCAAGCAGAAACTGTGGAGCATTTGCAGGTTTAGTGTATATTTGAGGGAGTAATTCAATCCCTAACCCCATTATCTAGGTCTGCTAGTCTGGTGATTTTGTAGGAATTCCGTTGGATGAATATGGTAACCAGGGCTGGATTAAAAATGCAGAGGCCACAGAATGTTTCCCCCTGATCCCAGCCAGAAGCACAATGTAAATATTGTCCTTAATACAGGATTTACACCACATTATGGAAAAATTATATTTCTCAGCTGGCAGCAACAATATCATGACACTAGATATCGTGGCGTCTAGTGTCTTGAGCGTTTTCACACATTTGTACATGTTAATGTTTCTTTCCTGTCTCTGTCATCCTCTCCTGTCTCACGGTGCTCTTTTGGTTCTGTGCTCCTCTGCGATGCTACCTCTCTGTGTCTCTGCACTTCTCCCCCCCTATTTCATATTCTCTCTTCTTGTGATAAAAAGGATGGAATCGTTCAGGTCAACCTGACTAAAACTGTAAAACATCTGATATCAAATGGAAAATAAAGCAGAGTTAAAAAAAAAAAAAGTTTTCTTTTCTTTTTGATGATAATGATAATACTTTGTTTCAGTATGGGGTTTTGGGAGGGGGCAGCCGGTGGGAAGCTGCAGAGAAGCGTGTAAGATTGCGACTCCGCCTCGTGGTCTCAACCCTGAATTGGCATCGTTTCAGATGACTGATAAAACCATTACTATTTCATCCACACTGGGCTGAATGCCGTCTCTCCTAATAAGACCAGGATTTACCCTGAAAGTTTGCCAATTATTCATATAGCCGGTTGTTATCTGGACATCACCTAGAAAACAAGGACGACATGCGGCTAAACATGTCATCACTGGTCAGATTTGGCAGAGGTCCAGAGAAAACTATGGAGTCCAACATGGTTTTGGCAAAGTTACACACTGAAGAAACATTTAAAAAAAAAAAAAAAAAAAATAAATAAAACCTCTGCTACAACAA
>JBBBVU010000017.1:22053341-22066405 GCA_037177055.1 Atherinosoma microstoma
CCATGGTGATTGCTCTTGCCTGGGCAGCTGAGGGTCCCGTGCTGCAGCCATAGGGCTGTGGTGGGACCCCGGCCTGCCCAAGTCTGAGTGGTCCTGTGGTGGCGCCCTCTGTGGTCCAGGGTGTGCTGGCTCCCGGTGTGGACGGATCCCCAAGATATTGTTTCCTCACAGCAGCGTCAAGCCAGATGTTTACGTTTATTTTACTGATTTTTTTATTTATTTATTTTTAACCTTTTTCTAGTTAAGAGAGACAGTCAATAGGGACTAGAGTTTATGTTTGTGAAGACTGGGGTGGGAGCGTGTGGGGGGGAGTTAACATTTGCATCTTTGTGTGTGTGTGAATGTGTGTGTAAGATTGTGTATGAAAGAAATGATAATGATGTTTGTGTTTTTATATTGTTGTTATATTTGGGGTCTAATTCTCTTCTATGTATAAATTATTTTTAATATGTAAAGTACTTTAAGTTGCCCTAGCATGAAAGGTGCTTTATAGATAAAATTTGATTTGATTTAATTATGGTGACCTCTGATTGGCATCACTGGGTGTAATTACCGCTGACATGAATTACAATGTTATTGACTTTACGTTTATCCTTAGCCTGCAGTTTCAAATAGGATTCTACATCATCCCTGGCCCCTGGAATGCATTTGACTTTGGTTGCTGGTGTCTCTAATGCCACATTTCTGACAATGGAGCTGCCAATTACCAGGGTTTTTTCCTTAGTGGGTGTGTCGCTGAGTGGGAAAAATCTCTTAGAAATGTGGACAAATGTGGTGGTGAGTCACAGGCTTAAGCTTTGGGCAATGCTTCCTCCTGACCATCACCCAGCTGGGTACCGGCTTAGTGGGAGCTACTGAGAAAGAGCTAACTGGTTTAGTCTTTCTAGGTGGCTCCACACCAGCTACAGGGCCCTGGCTAGCTACTGGATTATTTTCCACAATGCAAAGCCGAGCTAGCAGCCATTCTAATACAGAGAACTTAATAAAGTGATTGATAAAGTAGCACATATCGAAGAACCAAAAGATCTCAGAAACGGTGGAGCAGAACAAGAGAGTGTTAAACTGTTTCACGATGTGGAAGAGGCAACTAATACAGGAGCCCTGAGAGACAGAAGCCTCTCAGACCTCCTGACTCTCCCCTCCTGTCCTGCCTCCGCTTCTATGGGCTCTTGTCTCTGTCCAGCTCCTTTCCTGTTATTCTTGCACTCAAAAGCTCTCTACAGCTGCTTTCTGTATCTGTCCCTCCTTATTTTCTCTCAACTTCTCTCCTTTTCTTGTGATAAAAAGGATGGAAACAGCACAGTTACCTAAAACTTTGATGTATCTGATATTGATGGAAAATAATACAGATATACGATAGATTTGTCTTTCTTTTTGATTACTGTCTGTCTGAAAATCTCCTCTTTACTCTCTTCTCACTGTCTTGTGAACTCTCTCACACACAGCTGTGGTCATCTTTCTCCTATCTGTCCCTTTTCTTTCTATCTGCTGATCCCCTCTCCTCTCCAGATCACCTCAGAAAGACTTTTTCTTTGCTTTCCTGTTAGCAAACTCAGTCACAATGTCATCATGGTCCAAGTTCCTGTCAAGCTGAGATTCACTGACCATCAGTGAGTTTGTGCTGTTCTGAGGTCATTTTTAATTCTTGCCATCTGTGAAATCGAGTGTGCTCATTTACAGTTTGCAACCAGCAAAAACACAATGAGTGAAATTAGAGTGTGAAGCTCTACTCGAATCTAATCGATCAAATCCAATGAAAATATAAAATTTCCTCAGTTTTTTTCTCTATTTCTGTGAACATCTCATAGCCACTGGTTAGCCGACCACAGGTGAACTATGATGCCAAAGTTGCTCAACATAAGCTGACGCTGTCATATTTAGAGCCTTAAAAACTAGCAATAAACTCTTTAAATCCCTCCTCTAACAGACAGGAAGCCAACTGAGAGAGATTAACATTGATGTTATATCATGATGCTTTTTTTGGACTGCTGAAAGACAAACGTCTGCATTTTTTGTATCTACACCCACATACAGTTTAAGTAATCACCATAATGTAACTGAAAGTGGGAAAAAAGTGTGAGTTTATTTTCTAAATCTCTTGGAAAGATGGTGCTTTACCGTTTCATGCTTTATGAGTATTTCATGACCCCTTACATAAAGCAATGCATCACATAAAAAGCACATTGTCCGTTATGTATTCGGTTTGTCTCATGTCTTAACAAAGAGCTCAGAGCTTCAGAGCTTGCCGCTGCTCTGCTGACTCATACTTGTGTTCAACACATTGATTAAAAAGTACAAACAAATAAATCAAATAAAACAGTAATGTGTATAATGATTAAATGGCTCTTATACACTTGCAACAGCATGCGGTGTGGACAATAAGTGTGACTACTAACAGCTTTAGTTTAACGCTGACAATTAAGTAGCCAGTAACCAATTACTCACTTTACGTGTATGACTTTAAACTGACAGTCGACCCAAACATACATTGTCTATAACTTTATTGAATCCTTAAATGCATTGTTTAAAATGCAGAGAATCAAATTTAATACAACTTCAAGGCTCCTTAATGGAAGTTTCCTTCCTATGTCTTGTACTTACATACTTTGTCAACCGTGCTGCCAAGCTTTTTGATGTGAGTTTTAAAACTTTGAACAGATGGTGTTAAATGCTGTGTGGTTTCTCGGTGCTGTTGTGGGAGGCTTTCTCTTCATTTGATCACAAAAGATCAGTAAAGGCAGCCTTAAATGTTGATTTGTTTTTGCTCTGATCAAATAGGTTTCTGAGGTCTGAAAGCTAAGGTCAGAGAAGCATGTTAGCCTAGCATGTTAACAGTGACTTTTTGATATGCTTTCATGTCTTTACTACTTCAGAAACAAATCAAGTTGTTTTGACTCAGGTGTCAAAGAATTATAAATCAACTAAAATGAATAAAACCTTTTTAAAAAAAAACAAACATACTGTATAGATGGTTGTCAGTATGAAGACTTATCTGCTACACTTGTCCTTCATCTTCACCTTTGATCTCCAGCCAATACATTCAGATGGTGTTAAGTACTCTTAAACCCGCTTAATGCTGACGCAGGTTTTCCTCTTTATCAAAAGTGACAGCAAGACAAAACATGTGGTTATCCATCAAACTGCTACCTCTCCTCTCACCAATAATGAATAGACTGCTTTAGTAGAGGAATGCCATAGCATTACTCCTGATCTTTAACCAGTACGCAATCTGTATTAACACTCACTGACTACATGTGATGAATGAGTGGTGTCAGATGGCAAAAGGTGATCCAACCAATCACACTGCATGAAACACTCAGGAGCAGCTGCACATGAAAGTACAACACAAAGCATAGAGGTACAGTTGTTTGCGCTGCATAGTGGAAAGGTATGCATATATCCAGTGCAGCTCTCTGCCTGTCAGATATTTTTGTTCTGAGTTTTTTTTCTGCCTGCTCTAGCCCACTAAAAGGCGAAAAACAGCTCACTATGAATTTATCAAAATGCACCTGAAAAGTCAGACCAAAAACTAAAATCTTCAGATGTTAAACAAGACAGAACCATTTTACTAAAGCTCCCAGCAGCACAAGATATAAGCCAGAAAGTGAGCATCATGTCATTTTTACCATCACAGCAAGCACACATGCTGATGGGTGCAGGGAATGTTTTACTCTTACTGGGACTGGGAGGAACATCAAGTGGAGGGGAAGGATTAATGCACAAAGATAATCTTCTGCAAAACAGAACCTGACCCCAGCAGTGCAACGTCTAGCCTGTGTGCCAAGCTTCTAAGATCTTTGACAATAAAAAACTTTAGGCTACTATTTTTAAGCACTTTAACAAAGTGTGACATTAAATTTCTGTGTTTTTTGGTAATAATGTTACAGTTTAACAACTTGCAAAATGTGGAAAACTTGAATGAGTCTGTGCTCAGACAAGTTGTTTTTGCTGTTAAGTGTCTATACATAATCAGTCATGAGCTTTTAAAGCATATTGTTGCCTCCTCTTCAATAAATGAGCTGCCCAGTGTTTACAGCCTCTTTGAGAGGGCTAAAAGAAGATCCCCTTTATCAAACAGGGAAGACAAAGCACCAAGCCATCAGACTGGTTAGTCTGGTCCTGTCCCATCAGTAAATTAATCATAGTTACATGGCTTTTGTCCTGGGAGAAAAATATCACTGAGCTGAATGGGTACCCCTGTTTTATCTCCTTATTTACTTTTGAGGAAAAGCTGCTTGTGGTTTTGTTTCTGTGAGTGTGAGCAGTTTGAGCTTTGGGGCCTTTGCAGAAATCTTTGGTGTTCTTTTAGGGAAATTTCATGTCATGAGAACCTGACCCCATGAAGATGCACTGTTGCTGATGGCTGTATTGAATAATTGCACTGAGAACAACAAGCGAAATACAGTCTGAGACTTAGTGACACTCCAATTAAAAAGAGCAACTGGCTAATTCATCTTCCCAGCTCTTAACAGAATGATTAACAGCATCACCGAAGCCGAGAAATATCTCTTCTTTTGGCCTGCCGTGGTTGCATTGGCTACGGGGAGAAAGGCTTGTTATAAATGGAAGATTGTAATTAATCTTGTTTCACTTCTTACTTGGTTTATTAATCACAGTGTTCCCCTGTATCACTTAAAGATGGCTAAAGACATTCATCCATATACAAAATAGCCTGTCAGTCAGGGAATGTGCACAGCATCTGTGCATGGGTGAATCTGGAGATTTTGTATGTTATGTGTACAAAGTTTAGCACAAATTAATTACTTACTGAGTTATTCAAACTTATTTTGTGCCTCACACAGATGTTTAATATAAATTCCTGTTGCAGAGCCAATCAATTAAACAGTTAGCATCAACACTGTATGCAAATCAGTCTAGATGATGCTTAATTCTTGAATATAAAAACCATATATAAATTTGGCATTGCATGCTGCCAGTTCCTAAGACTGCAAACATTTTTTGCAGTTCTCTGTTATTGTCAAATGAACCCTCCAACTAGACACACAACATCAAAAAACAAACTGAGTCATAATTATCAGCTCATCATGATGAAAAGCAACCCCAGTCAGGCATAATGTGCATTTAAAAGCCGCAGACGTCGCAGTAGAGTAGGAGTACATACATGTGGCCACAGTGCTTATTTAAATATGTCTGTAGATGTGTTGTGAAAACTGATGATCAACAGCCCATTAGGGATATTATGTTATTAGAATATTATAAATAGAAGACATTTGTTGTTTTATCCACAGTCAAAGAATCTAACTCACATTGCTATTTCAGTGAGTGTGAGCTTTCTAAATCATTTACTAAAGGTTTTATGTGTAAATGTCTGCAAAATGGCTTTCATGTTTTCCAGTGATGCACAAAGCTCTGGGGAAGAGGTCCTATTGTCTGTTATGGAGCCAAAACTGCAAGGCACTTTGTCTTTCCTAGCTGCGAGGCAAACCCTCAAAAACATCTTTTCTTTAGTCTGTTTAGACTGGGCAGATGGACTCATTTGACCAAGAAAAGCACAGTGAATGCAAAATTACTCTAATTATTGGTCTTTAAAGTGAAGCTGCCATTGTAAATTATGTTTATTTGAGCACAAACTTCAGGAACTTTAACTGACCTTAGCCATTTTTTAACTTGCTCCAAAAATGACGGCATGTTTAAAGTTTTGCAAGTTTAATTGCGTAAACTCCTAAACATGAGAATCGGTAAAAAGAATATGAGTTGACACTAAAGTACATTTAACTGGTAATATTTTGTGGGAGAGCTCCAAAGAATTATCTATGATACAGCATGTGCTCAATAAACTTTTAAAGTTTAACCTTTTAAAATGACTTGAAGCCTGATCTTAATTAGTTGAATGAATTGGCGGCGTGATTATGGATTTCTCATTAAATAGTCCGCTCAGCCGCTTCTTGTGAAAAACGTACGATTCTAACGGTAAAAACAAAATTAAAGTATTAATAATTGATTTAATATTTATTTCCTTCACGAGTGGCTGTGGTGTAAGCGGGATAATGCCCTTCGAGGTGTCCATAATCAGAAAATAATGGACTTCGCGGACGGTTCTAGTGCCAGAGAAGCTCTTCGTCTGCACTTGTAGGTCTAATTAAGCACTACGTTATAACAACATGCTTCCTCTGTTAACATGGACATAATGTCAGGTCAATGTGCGTGGTATTGGGACTTGGTGCTGAGACAGATGCAGAGCAGAAACACCTGAAGAAACTGAGCCAAATGGCTTTAAAGACAAGATGCAGGTTTGCAGAAAGAGAATCTGCAGCAACTTCCGGGTCAATCCGATATTAAACAAATTAAATATTAAAATCAGTTTGTCTGTGGGTCGTTTTTCTAGTTTAACTTCTTTAAATCCAAACTTAAAATCAAAAGTGTTGGTTTTTTCATTAAATTTTGAAATAACAAATGATACACCGATTTGATGTAGTACTTCTGTTCTTCTCACCGGGTGAAAACTCAATGCTGCCCCCTAGAGGCCCGGAGCACTTCCGTTGTGTGAATTAATATGCAGCGTTTTCCTCTTGCAGTTGTTTTTGTTCATGCAGCGTTTTCTTCATGTACATATTTTCATTAATGCAGCATTTCCTTCTTGCAGTTGTTTTCGTTAATGCAGCATTTTCTTCTTGCAGTTGCTTTTGTTTATGCAGTCCTTTCCTGTTTTTGCAGCACGTTTTTGTATATGAAGAGCGTTTGCACCTGTCGGCCACCGTACAAATGGCCGAGAAGACAAATTGGTCTGTGGTTTATTGACATAAGGACGTTGCCTTGTAGTGTGTGTGTGTGTCTTTGTCTGTGAGATGTCAACAGTCTGAGTCAAAAAGTCTTGCAGCAAAGCAGGAAGCAGCAGAGATGTTGAGCATGACAACAATAGTCACATATCTAAATTTACCCAGTTGCTTTTAGTTTTTGATTGTACTTGTGTTTTTATAAAGGTTGTCATGTAAGTGCACGGAAGGGTGTTTTTAATGTAATAAGAAAGTGGACACTACTGTACATGCATCACACATCCCAATCAGGCACATTCAGCTTCATACACTACTAAAATATTAATGAGGAAGAACTTAGAAAGAAAAGAGATAAGACCCTTACAGTAAATTATTTTTTGCCACTTATAGACAGTTTTTACTTATATAATCTTTTTCAAAACATGCCTGTGTATATGCACTATAAAAAAAAGTTAAGTGAACTTAAAAAAGTAAGGCAACCTGATGCAAAGCTCTTTTGAGTACACTCAACTGGGTAAATCAAAGTTTAACAAAGCTGTGATAGCTATTTAGGTGTACTCATGTCTTTGGACTGAAACAACTTATGTTGTTAAGGGGAGGTGGCTGGCTGGGGGGATTGGGCCTATCTCGGCAGCTACTTGGTGAGAGGAAGAGTACACCTTGGACAGGTCACTAGTCCATCACAGGGAGTAAACAATTACTCACACTCACTTCTAAGGTGACATTAGAGTGAACTTATGGACTGTGGAGTACCTGAAGAGAACACAGAAAGGCCCAATTTAAACCCCCTCCACCTCAACTGAGATTTAATCCAGGAACCTTCTTGCAGTGAAGCAATGCCGCTAACCACCACCCCGCGTGGAGCCCAGGAAGTCTGTATTTAAGAATTCAAATACCCCATAAAAATCATCTTATTTACAATTAAACAATTAAACATTTCCATTGCAACAGTTTACAGTTACAAGAATGTCCAATATATGCCAATAAGTTGAATGTCAATATATTCATATCCAGTAAAGAAAATATATGAACTTTTATTTAGTATTCCCTACTAACATAGATTCATAGTCATGGTGAGATGATACTATTCCTAGGACTTGAACAATCATTTCACCATACCTGGTCCCCCTAGTTGCATTTATGGAGGCAAGAATCATTATCTAAAGTGGTCTGAAGTATTTCATTTCATTGTACAGCTGAGTTTGTAAACTTTTGAGTTAGCTCAGCTTCTTTCAAAACTATTTGATCACAGAGTGATGCTACAGCCTATAGGCGACCAGGAAATGACACGATTGTTCCTTGTTGTGTTTACACATAACCAAGACAGACGGTGAAATTTTATACATGAAGGTGATTTTTAAAAAAGAATACATATAGTTTACTAATCCTGTCCAAATGATGTGATTAACCAAACCCTTTCCAAGAGCTGAGAAGTATGATTATGTAAATGATGGATTGAACATTGGTCTCATTCTCATGTCTAAGAAAGGCCCAAAGCCCTGAAAGTGCAGCGCATGACTCTGCCATCCACCCCCTGCCTCATTATGCAGACTTTGCAGCTTTTATGAACGCTACACTTGACAGTGATGCCTGCTTTGATGTGGAAACACTTAAATGGGGCATATCTCTCCCCTGATGCCCCTAAGTAATACTTTCCTGGATACCAAAATAAGCTGAAACTAAATCATTATTAGTATGAGCATGTTCTGCTTGATATCCAATAATGTTTCCCCCGTTTTTTCATGGTTTTGTGCACGTTAAGTTGTATTTTAAAATCCAACTAAATTATATATTTAAAACAGGTAGAAAAAAATAAAAAATAAAATTACTTTCATCCCAGTTTGATTCAGTCTTCGTTACTGTCCTCTGGCTTTTCATTCAGAGATCACATCCTCAGGATTTCTAAAAGTCTGAGATGGAAAAGAATGAGGGTTTTCATTAAATGAATCTCTGAGGACATAGCAATAACTGCCAGATGAGTGTGTCAGCAGTAGTCTAATGAGGAACTGTCCTCATCTTGAACAAAATAAATTACTGCAAGCCCTTGACTGAGACATGAAATCATTCATGGAAAATATCCTAAGATGTGATTGTAAAAGACAAACAGCTTAAAATATTGAACACACATCTTTTTAGTGGCGTTATAGAGACCATGTGTTATCATTATTTCTCAGACATTCTTGGTAAACATCCTGTCGGTAACTGCACTGTATGCTTTATTAAATAATGTTGACCCAGACACTAATGCTCCAAAATGATTTATCTTATGGAAGGTAACTATATGCCATATATATCACATTTTTGTCTCTAACCAATAAAATATGTGTTGTTTTTTTTGTGATCTTGTTCTCTATGCTCTTCTTCTTCCTTCCTGCATCCTAACAAAGTTTTCTCTGGGCTCTTTCCAGATGAGATGTTGCTGAGTCAGTTTGGAGGATGACATCATCATCATCATGAGATGAGGACGCTGGTGACCACAGGCAGGGACAGAAGAGGGGGTGCTGTTTGTCATGGTTTGCAGCTGCTGGTTCTCTGTAAACTTAATTGTGCTGTGGAGTTGCTTCAGGGAATAATCAGCCCAAATGTGGAAAAGAAGAATGAAGTCGAGAGGTTTGAGGGTGCAGTAAGTAGGATTTTTATTGACACATTGCACCAGATGACCATAAAACACCTGCAGGAGGTTGTTGTTGCTGTTAATTTCCCAGGTGCTGAGGGTTTTTTTGTTTGTTTTTTTTGGCTTATTGACCAGCTTTCCAGAAAAAGGAAAAGAGAGAGAAAAAAGACAAATGAAAAATGATCAATTATTTAATTACGTTGATTATTATTATCATTATTATTATTTTGTTGTTATACAGTTTGATAAAAAAAAATTGCAATACAATTTAATTAAAACAATGACAAAACCAATCAAACACACATAGCATTGATTTCTTATACTTCAACTTTTTCAGTTGTCATTTTACTAGAATAAACAGATGAGTGAAAATGAGTTTACTTGCCGTCGATCTGCAACAGGAACATGCAAAGTCCTCCCACTGAAATGGGGGATTTTTTCATATCCTTTAAAGCTACCCGTAACGTTGTCCTTTAAACCAGGCGGATCCCCAACTCTGGCCCACAGGACCTATGATCCTACAGACCTTTGATGTTTCCCTGCTTCAACTGGTTAAAGATTATAAAAACACAACTGACTCAAATTAATAGCACAATAGCAGAATTGTGCAGAGCTTCTCAGAGATCCATTTAGACTGAATCAAGTGGGTTGCAGCAGGGAAACATTTAATACCGTCAGGATACTGGACCAGGGTTGCCCATCACTGGTTTAAGCTACCTCCTCTACAAGTAGGTGGTGTGGAGGGCGTACAATTAACTTGGTAACATTTGTTTCCTTTAAAAAGTCCAAATCATAAAAAGGAGGATGGGTAGACTGGATAAAGCTATTAGTCACTTCTTGGTTGAGTTTAGGCTTTAATGTCAATGACTGAGGGGTGAGAAATCAAAACGACTTGGTTACTTTCATGGGCGCCATTTTTGCTATTTACATACAATTACTCTCATGAGGGCGCATATTCTTCAAACGTAATTATGAGACATTTTGACCGGGATGTACAAATATAAAAAGGGGACGTCTTAAGTAGGAAGACAGCCTTGATTGATGATGTATGTTTATATGTTTAAAAATGTCTCCTTTTTTAAATACTCAGCCTCTAAATTTTCTGAATTTGTGTAATCTTTCTTGCAGTGAGGATTTTGGGAAGAACTATTCTTGTGAAATACACAAAATAATGAGTCAGTTTTATAGCTGGTATCAGTCCTTTTAGCTTCATATTTCATGGAAACTGTGATTCGGTGGAGTTTTTAACTCTTTTACTCCAACAATTTGCCCTAAAAACATATTTCTGCAAATAAATGCAGGGGAGTAATGGGAAAACAATAAAATACTGAAAGTACAAATACCTGAAAGTTGTACTTGAGTTAAACTCTGTGATTGAAGAAATCGTCTGCTTTATATAATTTACAAAAATCAGGGAGAAATGAGTGAAATCAGATTTCGCAAACTAGAAAATGAAACTAGAAAGACTTTGCAGAAGCACACAGGCCACAAATAATGTACTGTTCACTGTGTCCACAGGCCTGAAAGAGCTCCATCACCTTTTCTACAGCAATAATTAAAATGGAATAAGATATATGAATATTAAACTACAATTAGTTTTTCCCCTCATACTTAATCACATGTTCATTTTATTTTGCTCTGTTTTATTATAGAACACACATTTAAATCTAGAATAAGTCAATAATATCTGTACACAGTTAATGAAAAATCTTGAACACCAAATTGTAAACACATTATTTAAAAGTGCTCTGGCTCAAATTATAATACCATGCAGGAAGAACAATATGGCCGCTTGTATGCTTTGGCAGCTAGAGATTTCCACTTCAATTTCCTTATTGGACTCATTTCAATGACTCCTCAGGAGCTGAAGCCAATCGAACTGACTCCAGCTGTGATTATGTTGGACTGATTAAGATATATGATATATGAATCCTGTTCTTAACTTATAAAATCCTTAATCATCTTATCAACACCAAGTATTTTCAGATTGTTTAATAGCCCCTTAAGAAAAAACTATAAAAACAATGAATAAGTGTTATTTAGACCTATGTGAAAATGTTTTATACATGTACAGGTAAGTGTGAATAAGTGTGCTGTGGGGGTGGAGTGTTTCCTGACTCTGCAGCTACTGTCACACCCTGAAAAGACAAAGTAGTATTTCAAGCTATTTATCATTCATTAGGACCATTTCCCCTCATGAGTACTGTTTGCCATTTTGCCCTAAAATCAATCCAATTTCAAGCACATTTAAGTATTGGCAGACATAAGATAAATGGCGACTAATGGAGAGGTTTAAAGTTTTTAGTGAAGTGAATCATATTTTTTTTCTCCATTTCTTCTCAACCCATATAAAACTGAGAAAATTAGTCTTGAATTCTTATCTGTTATTAAACATCTTACATTTATTTGAGTCTTGCTCCAACTAGATATTGTCTTTGTTAAAAACCAAAATATTATTTAAATGTGCTGGTTTATTCCAGAGTACAGAAATAATAGAAATGTTTCACCACTTGTCCCTCAGCAAAAGGGGGTAAGAGTCACCAGCATGAGGAGACTGAACACATGCCTGATCATTTTGCTGTTTTTTTATGCTCCACTACCAGTGCTGTACACCTTTAACAATGTGTTGTATCTTATAGGCTTTGGATGTTTTTTTTAATGTTAAGTCAAATAATTAAGGCCAGTTGCATGTCTTCTTGCAGACCGATAGAAAACTAAAAACCAAATAAAAATGTTAAGTGCCTGTTAAAAAAAACAACAGTTTAATTCGATGCAAAGCAGTGCTTATGAAAATTAATAAGACCTAATTTGAATATTTCTAAATCATACTGCAGATCATTTGTCATGCAAAAATAGCTGTATGTAAATTGTTGGCTGGAAAAATTTCATTGTGTTCAGGTCTTGTTTTAACTCTTTTCCCAACAGTATTACTATGCGTTATATAAATTCAAGATTTCATTTTAAAGTTGAAAGTTGAATACTGGAAAGTATGTATGCAAAGCAAGTTTATCTGTAAAGCACATTTCATGTACAAGACATCTAAAAGTGCTTTACATAAAACATTTAAGCGTTACAGCAGGGTGCAGACAAAGCATTGAAATGTACAACTGTCACCAAAAAAATCCACAAACTTCTAATAAAGGCATCCCCTAATTGAATTAGATGCTGTTTTCAAACTTTTTGTAGTACAAGCAAAAGCAATGTCTCTTTATAGAGTAACCTTCTAAATCTCTCTCACTCTTTTACATTTAAGCTTATATAAAAACTTTTTTTTAGGAAGAGGTTCCACGGGAGGGCCCTAGCTGGTTAACAGGTTAAGAAAAAACGTTTTCACAAGAAAAGAATAAGACCTTTCACATCACAGTTACATGTGACAATAAAAGTCCACTGAGTGGGCAGTGTTGCCAAGTCCGCTTGTTATAAGTGACTGGACTTTTTCTGTGAATTTGCTTGAAATGGGATCCGTGTCAGTCACGGGTAGCGGGTTTTTGGGCCTGTTTTCATCAGTGTAGTTGTGTATGTGGGCTTCTGCTTTCTTTGTGAAGCCCTCCTGATTCTCTCTCAGGTACCACGTTAAAGGCCCGGTCACACTGCCTTTCACGGGCGTATCGCGGCTGAATCACGGGTAAAATTTTGTGATTTTTTTTGCCCGTGGTTGCCCGCGGTGGAAAATGTGCAAAATTGGCTAACCAGCTGTTTACCCGTGGTATGCCCGC
>JBBBVU010000017.1:22066505-22080450 GCA_037177055.1 Atherinosoma microstoma
AGGCCGATATCAAACCTCCCCTTTCTTAGTAAGATTATAGAAAAAGCTGTCTTCCAACAACTACACAACTTCCTGACGCTAAATAACTGTTTTAATGTCTACCAATCAGGTTTCTGGCCACATCACAGCACTGAGACTGCTCTAGTTAAGGTCTTCAATGACATCCACTTGAACACAGATAGCTGAAACATTTCAGTTCTGGTACTACTGGATCTCAGTTCTGCATAATTTATGTTTGGGAAACTCTGACCTGTAAGCAGCTTGAATGGTCTACTCACGTTGAGTTTGACTGTGTTGGTGTCGAAATCACTCTGTCCAGTGAAATGTTTTTTTTATCTTATTTTGCTTATATAGTCAACCAAAGTGTAAGGTAGAATTTTATGATCAATTGAAAGGTATGCTTACTTCCTGTATTCATAACAAAGAGATTATTATCATGGGTGATTTTAATATAATTTGGATGATAAACAAGGGAGGAGAAATCTTAAAAGTATGACTGATTGTTTTAACTTTGACCAGCTCATTGATAACCCGACTAGATTAACAAATAAATCTCACACAAGAATAGATCTTCGATTTTATAACAAGCCTGACAGAACTGCCAAGACATTTCATTTTTTGATTGGTTTATCAGACCACAATAGCATTTTCTTCTCCAGAAAACTTACAAAAAATAGGTATACTAAGTCTCACAGCGCTTCTACCTCTAACAATGCCAAAATAAATTTTATACCCAAGAGCCAGATACAGAATGTCAGCAAAACACTAGACACAGTAGAATGGGATGAATTGTTATCCTCTCCTGATGTTGACATTAACTGTGACACCTTTGTCAATAAACTGAAAGAGGTGATATAATCATTTGCAAGAAAGGGGACACGTAAGCCCAAAAAGGGTAATGATTTACCGTGGTTAGATCAGAACTGCAAAAACTTATTAATATTGAGAATATTCAAAATCGAGATTATACATTGATAGGTTAGAATTTACACAAATGCGAAACAAGGTCATACAAAGTTTAAGAGAAGCTAAAGCAAACTTTTTATTTCAGTTATTGAGAAATCAAATGGCAATGGGACAAAAGTGTGGCAGGCTCTGAATAAATTATTCGGCAGACATCAAATAAAGACTTCTAAATCACTTGAATTAAAGGTGAATAATGTCCTTGTTAATGATCCTGCAGTTGTGGCAAATACTTTTAATAATCATTTTGCTGATAGTGTATCTGCAATTACTAATCTCCTCACTCCTCCAAGTGTCCTACCACCCGCCCGATGCAATTTTAAAACACCCACTCCCGCAAGATTTGTGTTGGGTCCTGTTGGACCTGCTGGATCCCAGTCCCAATGCAGGGCTTCAATTTGTACCACTCACATGATCAAAGCATTTTATTAAAATGCAACAATATGGACACAATGTTGGGAGTCAATTCTTTTGAATCAGGTGTGTTGCAGCAGGGAAGCAGTGTTCCAAAGATTTTCATACTTCATCACCTCCTCGGTCAGCTGTTCCTTGAAACTATCCACTCAAATTTGTTTAACCATTTTTGTCAGTGAAAAAGCGGCAATGACAGCTTGAACCACACCCTCTTCAAATTTATGATCAATCACAAAATAGTTGTTGGACACCACATGAGAGAAAAGTCCTGTCCAGGAGATGTGTTGAGAATAAGCTACGAGAAGTCCAAAACCAGGGATGTGTGAAAAAAATGATGTTCTTTCCCTGCAACCCTGGAGGAGAACATATTTCTCTGTTCTTGTGGATTCTGTAACAGCCTTCACTGGTTAACAGATGTGTCGTCATGGTGTAAATTATGACCACAGAAATTCAGGGGAAACTTAAAGATACTGCATTGCCCTTGCAGTTTATATAATAAGTCTTCTTTAGATTTAGTTGTCATCACAGTGCTTCCCAACCTGGGGTCCAGAACCCTCCAAGGGGGTCCCCAAGGCTTTGAACAGTTAGAGCCATTGTAACTAATGTCCACACATTTGACCATATTAAGAAAAAAAGGTAAGGCTATTTTGGCAATTTAACTTTGGCGTCATGGAAAGACAAGACTCAGCCAGTATAAAGTATTTATGATGAGAATCTCCATTTTGAAAGCTGAAAACCAAGCATGGTTTCAGCCCAGAGAGGGTCAGGGTGTCCATGGCTTTTTTGTATTTGCATAAAGAGTTACTCAAGGAAAATAACTTGGGAATCACTGATCTATCATATCATTTAGTTGACTAAAACTAGACTAAAATTCAAATGAAACTGAATGACAAACTATAAACAGATTAAAATAAACCAAAAAAACACAATTCCAACAAGTCCAGTTTAGAAATGGATTACATGTGTTGTATTGAAACGAGGCTCATGCTGCATGAGTAAAAAAAACTGGTTCTTTCCAGCTGAACTGACGCTTTTCTCCCGTTTGACATGTAAAAAAGTCCATGGCACATCAGCACATTCTATATCAAAAACTCTTAAAGTTTGGAGTTTTAAAAGTTTGGACAAATTTAATGTTCCTTTCATTTCTAAAGTGAAGAATAAATGCAGCAAACAAGAAACTAAAATGAGCTTTTTTACTTTCAATTTCATGATATGAGGAAACGGCAAATAATAAAAGAGTAATTGTAGTGTGTGAAAAGTGTGGGCTCCATACTAAGTCATTACTCAGCTTGCCAAATCTTTTTAAAGGGAACTGAGAGGTTTTCTATTCTTTTAATTCTTTCTTACATGCACAGCATGAACCTCTCTGCTTTTACTGTGGATAAATGGAAGTCTTTGAGAGGAAAAAGAGAAATTTTCTATTAGTTTGTTTTGCTGGAAGCTGCTTTGTTAATGATAATTTCATAATGCCTACACATGAAAGTGCAGAGAACCAAATAAAGTGATGAATGCCCCTTACTATATACACTTAGACGTCATTGGAGTTTACAGACATATTTCCACTTAATGTGAAAATATGTGCAACTGTAATTATGCATTTATCGAGAGCTGATGTGTGAAGTTGCACATAATGATAATAATAATAATAATAATCATGGCTTCATATAGCGATTTTAATTGAATCCATTATTCATTGGTGGTAGTTGCCCAATATGTGCTAGTAGCCTTTCCATCCACTAAACATTCATTCATTCACATTTACATACCAGTGTTGCTGACACTGGGAGCTTGGTGGGTAAAGTCCCCTACCAAAGGACACAATACTGGAATGACTGGGATGAAGCAGGGACAAACCAGCAACCATCTGGTTATCTAAAACCATTGCTGCCCCTCATTAACAGTATCTTCTCACTTAGATGTGTTAACAGTGAGAGAACCAGTTGGATTTTCATCCTGCGGATGCTTCATTTATGGATGGTTGTGTTGTGTTTTGCTGTGTCAGAAGTGCATGTTAATAAGAAAAAGTGCCGTTATGATAAATTTCATAACTTTAAAAGGAAGATTGTTATATCATTTTGCATATTTTGAAATATAAAGAAGTGTAGTGAGGATATTAGTACAAAAAATGCACAATTTGAATGTTTTATACACTCACGTCCAATTTATTAGGTTCACCTTTTCGGTTGACATGTATACATGGTTAAGATGACTTGCTGGAGTTCAAACTGAGCATCAGGATGAGGAAGAAAGAGGATTTAAGTGACTTTGACCGTGGCATGGTTGTTGGTCTGAGTATTTTAGAAACTGCTGATCTCCTGGGATTTTCACACACAACCATCTCTAGGGTTAAATAGAGAAATGAGCATCCAGTGATCAGCAGTTGTCTGGACCAAAATGTCTTGTTGATGTCAGAGGTCAGAGGAGAATGGGCAGACTGGTGGAGATGATAGAAATGCAACAGGAACGTAACCACTGGTTCCAACCAAGATATGCAGAATAGCATCTCTGAACACACATGTTCAGTCACTGCCCTGAGACTGTGGAATGAGTCACCTCTGCACATCGGGCAGGCCGACTCACTTCCTGTTTTTAAGTCTTCTTTTAATCCCTTAACTGTCACCAAAGGCTCCAACAAAGGCATCCACTGATTGAATTAGATGCTGTTTTCAAACTTTTTGTCATACAAGCAAAAGCAATGTCTCTTTATAGAGTAACCTTCTAAATCTCTCTCACTCTTTTACATTTAAACTTATATAAACTTTCTTTTAGGAAGAGGGCCTACCGGAGGTCCCTAGCCAGTTAACGGGTTAAACACGAACTTTAAAGACGCATTAACTTTCCGACCTTAAAACCCTTCATTCCAGAGTCGTTTGATGGCACAGTGACAACTATTATGTGTTTTATTGGAGCCGTACTTGCCCAGCAGCATCCCGATGCTGAGAAAACGCACTAAACAACTTTAACTTCTCGTACGCCGTGTGACATTGCAGCCAAGTTTCTTTTCACATGCTAGCAAGCAAATATAAACCACGTACCGTCGCTGATTCAGCAAAATGTAAGAAGACGTTATCAGAGGAAGAGAGGACAAGAAAGATAAATAAGGACAGAGCAAAATATAAGATAAGAGTTGAGATAAGACTATCTTCTAAAGTCTGAAGAGAGCTCCCAGTACAGGTAGGATGCAAGATGGATGCCGAATTACCCGTCAGTAGGTGGTGTGTCCCTGAGAAAATGGCAAAAGTTAGTGCTTCTTTAATAAGAAATAAAAATATCTAAGTAAAGACAGAGGTTGTAGTTTCAGGTTTACTTGCATTCTAGATTTGTTGGAAGTTATGCAATTGATAATATAAACTTTAACCACATTTTTTCTATTCATCTTTCATATTCATTTGGTTAAACATAAACAATTTTAATCCCCAAGACATCTTTACAGGTCATTTCTACCATATTCTATCTGTATATCCGCATGTACTCACAAAGTTGTGTTATAAAGTAAAACATCAGATATTAACTGCAGATATTCAAATGTTCATTTAAGAAATAATTTGAAACTTTTCACATTGTGCTTTAAGCTATTTTTTGGTGCTTGAATTGGAAAAAAAAAATCAAGACTGACCCGAGCACTAGACTGAGCATATGTGACCATATGAGCAAATATGACAACTACGTGGTATTGACAACCCCCCCCCCCCCCCCCTTTCAAAACTTGCTCAGTCCTTTACATTTTGAAATCTATACTTTTATAAAGTTGCTGTATGATAAATTCAGTATTTCCAAGGAATCCTATTCTGCATTGTTTGTTTGGATTGTTATATGGATCATGTGCACATTTAAAAAAAGAAAAACACTTGAACAGCAATGCAATGGTTATTTTCACTTATGTTCAACACCAGCAGATGCCTCCTCTTTCATCATAAGGTTTATGTGTGCAACAGTTACTGAATGCACTGGAGAGAATGGACTTTTTTTTCCTTTTTTACCTGATTTTATTTCTAATTATTACTCTATTACGATGCTCATGTTTTATATGTTTAATGTATTATTGATTTTCTATTGCATTCTGATTGAGAAATAAAACTTTGTTTTTTTGTGTGCGTAAACGCAAGATGAAAATGAAAATAAAGAGTCCTTGATCCTTACTTCCTACAGTGACACAGACTAAACTGAAAACTGGATGACAAGGAAAACTTGGTGCTTTAGGAGTGGAGTTTAAAGAGTAGTTTATCATGCAATGTGCTGAAGTATGATTGCTACAGAAAAGAGGACAGGAAAAGATCAGCAGCTCAGCTTTTTGCTTGTGTAGCTGATGCAGGGAGCGACTCAAGATGAGAAGAAAAGAAGGTAGACCGCGTGAACACGTTCTGCAACAGAGCCTGTGAACTTGGAAGAGAGGGACAGAACTAAACAGGAAGCTGTGCATGTGAAAGTGGGCAAGGCATATTAACTCAGGGAGGGAGTAAAGGAGGAGGGCAGATGTATTTTGGTGCCTATAAAGCTAAGCGTCCTTCTTGTTTTGGACTTTAGCAGAAATGAATCTGGTTGTAAGAAACAATGACAATACAACAATAAAACATCTCAAACTGAGGAAGTTGTCTGTTTGTGTGTTTGTTAGTGTGATTGAAAAAGCTCACTTTTCTTCAATGTTCACATCTAGTGAACTCTGTTCAGTCAAACAGTGGGGTGCTCTGACAATTGGGTCTTTTTTCTCATCTGGTCAAACACTTATGCTGACAAAACTTGAAATGAGCAGGTGGCACGTTTACTTGTGTATGACAGTCATAATTTCCACTAGATAGGATGTGCTGCTTCCTCTTACTCGTCTTCACAGCTCTTCTTTTAGTGTCTGACAAATGCAATGCAGTCTTAGTTCCCACACATGCTCAGAATCATCAACTTCTTTAACACATACATAAGAGATAATGAATGCTGAGAGCAAGCCACCAAATTTCTTAAGAAATTTGATAAACTACTTCTCATTTAACAGAATAGTGACACATTTATTCACCACTACCTTTAAGACAAAATTGAAAGCAAAATGCTGCAAATTTGTCTGCCATTCATTTACTGACAATGAGTCAAAATAGCTCCATATCTTCACTCAGCCCCGATAAGGTATGTTTTACTCTCAGCAAACAGGAAATCTTGTTTCCATTTTATTGTTAAGATTTAGGTTCTTACCTTACGCAATGAACTGGAAGTGTGACTGAGGATGTGTCATCTGTGACCACACCCTGCAGAGGTACAGCAACACAAACCCTTCAGCTGGGGAGATTGTTGAACTTGGTATTAAAGCAAGCGTTTTTGTGCCTATGGCAGAGGCAGTCACATCTGCAGCTTAGCTTAACAGCTGAAATAAAAACTATTTTTTGTTAGGACCCGTAATACTCTGCTGATTGTCTAGGAACTGATTAAAACCACTTTGGTACCAGGCACGTAACACTTCACCAAAGAGAAAGGCCTTTACTGGTTGTTTGCTGTCTTCATCCCAGCTAACTGCTAATATTCAACTGAGGGGTAAAATGTACTTTGCCATGTAGTTTTTGCCTGTAGCCTACTCGTATTTTATTTTCCCTGTCAGACTTTCCTTAATCTCTTGCACCATCATAATCTACACCGGGGTCATATAAGGCTCTCAGCTAAACTCATTACTGTTTTTAATTCTGCACACTTATGGCTGCACACCATCCCACACCTCCAAACCATCATCAAGTCTGTAGATGACACACCTGTGGTCAAATGAAGAGAAGAAAAAGATGAATCTGAAAAAATCTAGAAACTGACAGAGTGCTTTCATTAAACATCAGTGTCAAATAATTGATCCTGGGATGACCACTGGACTTTCAAATTCTTCTCTTTGAAAAACTTTTCTGGACTGCCAACAAAACTGTAACAGTCAGGAAGGCACAATAACGGCTGCATTTCCTGAGGTTGCTGAGGATAAACATCTCTGACCAAAAACACACAGTGTAAGTGTCTACACACCCAGCACACTGGTCGTTTAAGATTTTACCATCAGACAGACGATACAGGTCGGTGAAAAAAAGAAAACACCTTCAGATTCCAAAACAGTTTTTATTTCCTACAGCTATGTGATGTAGTACAATCTGCGGTTCATGTCAACAAAAACAACCCAACCAACCTGCAGATGGGAAAAATCGTTAGTATCTTTAAAAAGTACGTTGATTCACTCATAAATTCTCTGTTACAGCCGTAACAACATTATCAGCCTTGATCAGTCGTAGCAGATACCAGCAGAAACATTTAAATCCATTTGAAAACAATTAGCAAAATGACCGAGTTTGGCGCTAAAGAACACAGAAACAGGTGAATATTTTTTCTGCAGAAAAGTAATTTTGTTGCACTGGTCCACACTTTCTTTGTGAAATAGCTGGAGTGTTCCTGGGAGAAATTAATAAGCCGGAATATAAACATTTTAACTGCATTATAGAAAATCAAAAAAAAAAAACTCATATCATTTTTTTTCTTTTTTCAAAAACCTGTTTTCATGGGATGCCCTCTGAGTCCTGAAGAACTGGAACTGGATTAATCCTGTACTGGTCTCTGTTTATTTAGTCATGTCTGTTTTAAAGCTCTTCAAAGCTGTGATGAGAAAATATGAGGCTGCTGAAAGGTCAAACCAATAAACAACTGGGAGGTGTTTGAGCTTTGACAAAAGGTCCCTGAAGTGTCACTTGAATTGATATTTATCTGCTGCTCATTTACATTTTTTACTATGTGCACTGTTCTGACTGTGTGCAATCAGTTTGATAAGAAAATAGAAAATTATCATTACAACATGTATTTAATCTGAGGCTTTCAAATTACATTACAGGAGATAAATGTGATGACGGGCCGCATCAATCTCACAGCAAAGTGTGAAACATTAACAAAATATTAGATTTGTATTATTTGGGCTGATGGGGACAATATCTGTACGTCCTTCCATGTCACTCTGCATGACAAATGATGACTATTTCACAAAATGACTGTCACATGACCATTTTTTTTATCTTTTGTGCCCTAAAAGATGCAAAAGTCAAATAAGTAAGGGCATCACTAGTAAATTCTGGCATTTCTACCTTTGGATATCAGAAATGCAGCCATAAATTCAACAGTAAGAATCAACAGACTGGGCAATTCACTGGAGAACTCAATGTTTTGCAGCTTTGACTGGCATAATATGTTATACGTGGCTCTGAATTTATCTGATGATCTAAACAGATAATGAGACGTACCAGTTGGACAAACAAGGAGAGAGAACTCTTAACTTTTACATTTTGGTCAGGTTAGGTCCCTCAACACATCAGCTTATTCTAGTCTACAGCCTATAAAATTGGGAGACAATATAAAGGGAGACAATAATGAAAAACTGGGAGTCAAAACATCTCTCTCTTTCATGCGTATGAAAAAAAATTTGTGCACAACTTGTCAGACATGTCACGAAGCTGCAATATTACAGGCTTTATCTTGTTAAACACCTAGAGGGGTTTTGAGAAAAATACAACAAAAAAAAAAGCAAAACAATGTAGATTGTCACATTTTAGGTAAAAAGCTTTCAGAGCCGGAAGCATCACAGTGAAAGAGAAAAAGTTTGCTTATAGAAAAATAACAAGTTATAATAACTTTTGGGTGTCTTTTTTTTTTGCCTTCTTTTTTTGAGAGTTTTTTCAGCAAGTCCTTTAAAGCAAACATGTTGTTTGATCATACCCTTAAATGCAAAATATATTGTAGACCTGGGAAATATGACTTATATGTGTGTTTCCACAGCAACAAAGTTACCATAGGGAAGAAAAAGGGTGGATTAATGGCCTATGGAGCAACTTCAAATATATGCCTTCACAGGTGGGACAACTCAATAACAAGACAAAACGTTTCTATTGTGCCACCTTCAGGGATGTCATATTGTTGCCTTGGTAACACATAAGCACAAAAATGTATCATGACAAAACTTTGTTACTTTCTGTTTGGGTTTAGGCAATATCATATTTCGGTAAAGGTTAGAAATAACTTTTTTAAAACTTTCTAAAGGTCAATAAAAACTATATGGTTAAGACTTAAATACATTCTTTTTACTTTGCCACAGTCTCCTTAATGGACAGAATTTTTATACATTAAACTGCAGTTATTCTCATGACCACTAGGTGTTGCATATTTTTCTGACTTAGTTTATGAGTAGTTTTTGCCAGCATGAGCTTTGGACTTTTGTGGATTAGTATGCCAGAGATCAATGGACAAGACTTACCCTTCATGATGTTTTCAGCAGTCATCATGCTTTTCAGCCTCCCCTCATGATTCATTTTCTATTGTGCTGTCATCTGTGAATGGTTATACTGTAGCTAGGTGTTAAAAATACATGGGTGAAGTCAGAATTAATACACATGGCTAGGTCTACATTTTACTAAAAGCATGGCTGGACTGTTACCAAAATCTACATAGTTAAAGTTTACACATTTTTGTATTTGTGCATCATGATTTCTCTGATGTCACAGAAATACTGCCCTACAGAAAACATCAGCTTCGAAATATGTTGCTATCTCACAATAAACAGACAAGCATCGTTGCACTGTGTTGGACATGTGGACTAATATAGTGACATGTTTTAAGAGATTAGTACCTAATGCATATGTCGTGTTTCCATGCAAATTCAGAATTAGCTTTACTTTAATTTAAATAAACCACAAGAAAGCTTGTCTAGAAGGGTTCAGGCTGTGTTGAAGATTAAAGTAGGTTTACCAAATAAACCATTTTTCCTCTAGCTTTCATTTAATTTGTGAATCTTTAGTCTGGAACCACCTTTACAATTATACCATGATCATTTTATCACCTTCTGATGTAATTAAAAGTGAGGTAATTATCAGTATTACCATGGTAATCTCAGTTTGTCTGCTGATTATTTGATCTCTTGAAATGAAGAATTACCAGGTAAATATATATAGCTATATATATATATATTTTTTTTTCTATATCAGTCAGGAGCAGCATACAGACGTACAAGCAGACAGGTTTAATTGCCCCACCTAGGACAATTATAACACAGTTGCCTGATAGAGGTGAGTCACTGCAGTGTTCTTGCTGTGGATGTCAGAAGATAAAACAAGCATAAACAGATCTTTATAGACATGTGCTACAGGTGCACTCTACCTGGACGTCTATGCTAGAGTGCAAGTGTTTTTCTTCACAATGTGCTGACTCACTCATACTCTCTTTGTGTTACTGTTTCAGGGAAGAGCATTGAATATATGAAGGGAAAAACTCGGACATGCGCAGTTGTCAGACAACTTTAAAACTACGTATGACCATTGTTGTTGTTGTGTCTGTGTGTGGGGAAATAGTCATTTTAACTGTTGTTTCACATTAATAGATAAAAGAGTCCACATTGAGAGATTAGAGGTGCCAGAGGATTATGTTACTCACTTACTGCCAGGACGTTCAAGAAACCTTTACATGTAGATGTTGTTTTTGCAGTCACTTTGCTTCCAGTTGTGAGAAGTCATTCCCAACCCTAAGTGGAGGTGATATTTTCTTTAGTTGTTCTTACTGTTTGAAACTTGGTTTTGAGACTGTCAATGCTGCAGTTCCACAGTAGGAATGCTTGTTCATAGAATATGTCTCTAATCACAATAATGAATTCATAAATGTGTTCAATCTGACAGTGTCGAAAATAACTGCTTTTCTTAAACCGCTGACATTGAAATGTTATCCTTAGTTATTTCCTGCCATTGTTTCCATTTTAGTGATTTTCAATATACAAACATTTTTAATACCATTATATAGTGTGCTAAGAAGCAAATTGCATTTAATGATCTAGACTGTAGAGTTGTTCCCAAAAGATGTGTTACATAAACATACAATAAATGAATAGCCTTTTAGATGTTTAATAACATGATGATAATGAATTGCTAGTAAAAGATGTCTGCATAATAAAACAAAAAATTGAGTAAAGATCACAAAGTGAAGAAATAATGAAGCTAATGAATTGGACTCCTTGAGAATTAGCATTGTTCTTTTGTATTTGAGCTTTTCTTCAATCTCATTGTTGATTCTTCTTTTTTTGATAAGATGAACTTACAGATTTGCACTTGTTCTTCAGTAAGTGACACAAGTACGCACACAGCTGCTGGGAATCTCTGGTAAACGTTTTGCAATGCTTCAGGCCTCAGTGCAGGACTGAGTGAGTATATGCCCAGGCATGTCCCCGAGCAGTTTGACACACACACACATTGAAATACGCACAATCGCATTTAATGCTGCACAGATACACACACTTACAGAGAGTTCACAAGCTTCCTTAAACACACACTCGCAACACATGCATGTGGACTGTGATTAAAACCAGTTGCACTGCTGGTTTACAGTCTAGATAAGACAGTCCTGAGTTCAGCCTCACAGTGTCACAGTAAGTCCATCATTGAAATAAAGTAAAATAAAATTTTAATTGTAAATCTAACATCTCAAAATCTGTGAAACTTATGAAAAGTTAAACTATTGTTATATTTCCTATATTGCACACATTATAAAGTGCATGTACTAAGGGAAGATAAGTGCACAATCAGACTACCATGAAATAAAATACACACACACATGCACACATGCACACACACATACACACACTCTACATACATTTTGCTGTGTACATACAATAAGCTAAAGGTCATTGGTTGTTAGTTAAGCATAAAGTCAGATGTTTGATAACATGGTCAGAGCTGCCACTTGTAATACGTAACTCTAGACAGATAATGTTAAAGGGAAGTGCCAGAAGAAAAGAGAAATGAAGGCTAAAAAGTGGAACAGATACGCATCTCCCTTTACCTTCCTTGCTAATTTTATTCATAATTAGCCAATAAGAACAAGCAGAGCAATGTCTTGCTTAAGTTGGCTTCTAACTTCTCTCTCTTTTTCCTGTTTAACTGTTGTGGTGCAACTAAATAGGCAAAAGTCTTTTATATTTTATTCCTGATTACAAAAAAGGGGAACAGATTTGTGTAAATTAAATTGTTGTAAAAGAAAACCAATATATGCAAGTTTTCATAAATCTGGAGAAACTAATGATGCACACCAAAAAAAAAAAAAAAAAGAAATCTGGTAAATGAAAAATTCACCATAATCACAATGAAGACATATTTAGAGTTAATTACTATCATTTTGTAGAATAGGGAAAGGTCAGCAGTAACTGAATATTGTTTCTATCTTAGCTAAACAGATTTTATGAACATAGTAACACTCTTAACATAACAGCTACCTACATGTGAAATGTCGTTCAGTCCAGCATCACAAGCATGGTGTGCTTCGTTGGGCCAAATAGTTAACAGCGTTAGTTTTAGGAATAACAAATAAGTGAAAAGTGAAAGCTCAGTCTTTGGGTTGAGATAAATACTGGTTTATAGTTCTAAGGTCTTTATTTTCATTATTTTCAATTATAAATACTAGGGGTTGATTGTGTTAACACTTTGAGAGCACCTAAATAATTTTAAAAAAGGATTTAAAGTGTTTAAGATGTTTTGTTGACACTTTTATCCCAACCTGGTATTTGTCGATGACCATGCTACTTAAATGCAAATGTGTTTTCAGGAACATGACTGAAAGAATTGCTCCCATTGTTCTTTTTTGTGGGGTGATTTAAAACAGGAGATTTCTTTGTCAGATTTTATTCCTTTATTTATTCGATAGTTATGGCAGCTTTACAGTGTCTCACAATAAGTGTTTTTACAATGGTAGCCAGCAGAAACCGTGCCTAGCAACAGAGGCGGTGATTCACATTGGTTTCATCCACTTAGTATCTCTGGGGTGTGATGCATTTGTGGTTACGTTTCTGAAGAACCGTATTTGCAGTGTGGTGATTTTAATGTCCTTGTTTATTTTTACAACAAAAGCAAAAGTGACCATGAGCCAGTAAAAAGAGAGGAATGATAGATCAATGGTTGAATCACATTCACAATTAAGAAAACAAAATGTGAAAGTAAAGATCAGGGCCATGAAGATCGTCTGTATGCATGAACAATGCTTAACTTTTATATGTCCACTTCCATTCAGATATATTCATCTTGTGGAAAGAGCTGCACACAGTTGCAGATCCAGATAACACTGACAATAACTGTGTGGTGTTTTATTCAACACCTTTGCCACCTTGTGATTTATCTAAAAAGAATGAAGCATTAAAGCTTAAGATATTTCCCTGCAGTTTCTCTGTCAAGCAATTCAGCTTTCCTAAAGTACCACATTTAATTAAAACAAAGAGAACAATAAATCAACATCTGTTTTTTAAGCAAGCCCATGAAACTGAAAGTTTCAAAGATTGTGTAACTTTTAGTTTCTAAAAAACAAATAGACATGGCAACATTTCATTCACACCCTCCAGGAAGATGCTTCATTGCTGTAATTTGTATGAAAGTCCCTTTCATATTTGGCTGGGTTTATAGATTAGCCCTACCCTTTTTTCACCTCAACAATCTCGTGCCACTCTAATGCAATTCATGGCACTTCTTTAAAAGGGGGAAATAGATAGATAGATAGATAGATAGATAGATAGATAGATAGATAGATAGATAGATAGATAGATAGATAGATAGAT
>JBBBVU010000017.1:22120674-22130738 GCA_037177055.1 Atherinosoma microstoma
GGGGGCCCCGGTGACCCGCGTCCGGGCAGGGGAAAACTGGGTCCATTTTTCTTATTCATCGTAAGGGCCTTTGGGCCAAATTGACCACTTTCTGTAAAGAAAGTGGCTGAGAGGATGAGGAAGGCCATGACAACTACTGCAGATCCAAATGAGTCTATGAGAAAACTAACATACAATGTGTCACAACAGACATCACCTTGTAATGACGGTGGAGGAAAATTTTCTAAGATTTTCCTAAGTCTTAGAAATTAATTTCTGGGAACCAGAAATGGACACAATTGTATGCCAACCCATCTAATAGATGTTGAAATGTTTCCTGGAAAAGTAAAACTCTTTGACTAGCAGGTGACTCTCCCCTTGGTACCATAAGAAAAAAAAAGAGCTAGAACTTCTATGATTTGCTTATTACTTTGATTTCCCTGCACCTAGTCACTGTGTTGTTTCAAAGAACATGTCAAAAAGAAAAATAAGACTGGGAATCAGTGCTGTAGGTTTAATAAGATGTTCAAGGAGAGGCTGCACCACATTCCTGAATCGTTGCATATTCAGTCGTCTAGGAAGTTACTGGAGCCAGCAATGAATCATCTGGCATGGTAGGCCTGGTTGATGACAGTGTTGGCAGTGTGGAGTTCGTGACACTTCTAAGAATTTCATGAAATTTGCTTTTACTCAATAACATTAGTTTTTGGGGGTTTTTTTCCCCCCAAATGTTTCCAATTCGCAGGTTAAGTTGGCTGGAGGCGTTACTCTAATGTGACTGGGTGCATCAAAAATATTGACTCAAACAGACTCCTATCTCCAGTCAAGCGACATCCCAATTCCAAAAGAGTTGGGAGGCTATGTAAAATATAGATAAACACAGAATGCAATGACTTGCAAATCTAATTGGGAAATTATGAGAACATGATCCAGTTTTCAGCCGTCTTCTACAGACTAAAGCTCATTTAAAATGGTCTGAGGCAAAGGGGCAACATCTGCTCCCATCCAGATGTCTCTTTCAGGGAAGGCCTTGCATATTTCAGCAAGACAACGCTTAACTCCATATGCATGAAGGCTACATTGCTAGCGGTTGTAATTTAGTAGAAGAAGTAGTTGTCCTGACTGATAACGTACTGGCAGGGGGAAACAAAACAACAGCTGTGGTGGACATCCACAAGAGGAAAATGAAATGATACCGTATTTAGGAAAAGTACAGTCAGTCATGTGATTGTATTTTTTTCCAGCTCAGATTGGAAACAGATGGTGAGTCATGTCATCTTAATCTCCACCAAAGCTTCATGTCTGAGGGAGTGGCTTACTCTCTTTGAGCAATCATCTTTATATCATTATTAAATATAATTATTAGTTTTCTTCCATTAGGAAAGAAAGAAATATGAATAGGTGTTTGTTTAAAATCTGTATAAACTAAAAAAGTCTTGCAGCTGTGGTTCTGAAATTACACGTCACCATGTGTATACTTGTCCATAGTTTGACACCTGTCCAGAGAACAAGGAACATGTGTCCATGTTCCTCTTTTCTCTGCCCTCTCATTGTTCTACAGCAAGCGCAAACACAAATACATGAACATGTTCTGGAGTCAACTTCAAAGAGGATTTGCAACTAAGACACAAACACACTCAGACACTTCTCTTGCTCTTTGCCTCAGTATGTAAGATGAAAGTCACAGTTCATCATTCTCCCATTCAGCCACCCTCTTCTTCCCTCTGTTTTCTTGGACCGCAGGAATCCCAGCGGCGGGGGTGAAAGGAAGGCTTGCCCTGCGTGAGTCTTTTCCTGATATAGTGCAATGGGCAGAAACGTTGCATTTGGTTTGTGAAATCCTCAAGAAGCATTAAGGAAGTATCAAAATGAAGATACTGATCCAAATAAAAGAACTCAGAAGTAATAGCAATAATTTTAGGACTGAATGTCCTCATGTTCATTTTCATATTGTAGACATTTCCTCTGGATCGCTGAAAACCTGAGGTCATTTTTTGCTTTTTTACAGTTAACAGCTGGTTGTGTTTTTCAAATCTGAGATGATATCGGTCCTGTTTCATCACCATATAAATGTGAACAGTGTAGCACAGATTTGCGATGGAGAGCAGTGTTTCCTTTGACAATGAGCGGTTCAGCTCTAAAAGTCGAGAAATTAACTTTTGTGTCAAGTACGATTCAGACTTTTCTAGAGGAAACAGTCATGTCATTATAGGGCTATTTTTTATCTTTCCATTGGCTGTTTACCAGAACCGCAGATACTAATTTTGTTCCATCCTCATGTAAGTGCAGACTGGAATGACAAATAAAGTTCTTTGAATACTTTGAATGTGTGAATGACAGAGTTCCTTACATTATAAGAGTCACAACATAATCCCGTGAGAAGTTACTGTGAGACTGATGAGTGTATCTTATATTGTTACAACTGCTTAGAAGGTCACATTTTGAACTTTGAAAGCCACAAACACACCTGGCTGGTGGTGGGACTGCAGAAATGGAAAGAGGTGCCACATCTTTCATTATGGACAGCACATTGTCTTGGATTGCATTTTGTTTTCAATGTTTTGGCACAGAACAGCACTCTAAGATACTTTTTTTTTTTTTTTAGAGTTTTAGTAATACAGCTGGTCCGGCTGAATGACGGCCAGTGAATGATACCTTGGTATTTTTAGGCAGAATGGCAATACAAGGTTTATATATTGGTATTTTCAATCAACATTGATAATCACAAGATTGATAATGGTACACAAATTTCCTTTCAAACAGTGTCAGCACATACATTTGTCCTTTGACAGTCAGTTTTATGTAGAAAAAGACAGCAAAAGTGAGTTCACATGAGGTCCTCAGTAGGAAGAGGTGAAGGAGGAAGAGCCAGTACTTCATCTCTGGTGAAACTAAAGTATGTCAATTTGGCTTTACAGGGGATCAGATTTTAGTTATATCTTTAAAAAGATAGAGATACAATTTAATAATTTGTTATACCACCCAGCCTTAAAATAAGCGTAAGTTAACATCTACCAACAGTAAACTGACAGTAATCCTTCAGCAAATGACAGCAGGCTGAGCCAATAACAGCTGACAGGGTGACCCTGTTTGACACAAAGCAGCCAATATGGCTACTTATCAAAGACAATAACAAACTGACAGTGACTTAATTTAAAATCGTGTTACCGACTGAGTCAGTGAAACTAGTTGTTAGCTAAACAGTTCAACTAAGCCGCTGTCATTAGAAGGTAATTCAATTCCAGCTTGAGCTGCAGACAGGAGGAAGGCACTTTTCCACTTCTGCTACTAATGTGACAGATAATTTAATCAGCTTTTTTCTATCTTTGTTTTCAGCTATTATCAAAGGACACAGGCAACAGGGGAAATAACTAAAGGTACTTAAGAACTGCTACAATGCCTGTATGTTGGATTTGTTTTATGTTTACAAGTAATCTAAATTTAGAAATATGGAGATGTTTCATGAGCACTTTATTTATAGGAGGTGGGTAAAGGCCATGCAAATATTGCATATAAATTCCACGTAGAAGAGCGGTCTATTGTTATATTTGTAGAGCAACTCACTGGTTTCATGCTGGTTATAGCCAATGTCAAACGCTGTAGTGGAATTGAAGTGTTGCAGGAGAGGTTTTGCAAATGCTCCACATACAGTACATGTTCAATGCAGCCATGTGGTCAAAAACACAGAGAATATAAGAGACAGTAACAGCAAAAACATCAACTATAACAGCTAGTTAAGGGTTAGAGGGTTTGATGGTTAAATGATGGCTGTTTAGAAAAGAGGCAAAAATGAAGCTGACAGAAATGGTTCATTCTCTCCTGGTTGGCAGCTCATTAGCAAGCAGAGCACTAAAAATGGGAGAAGCTCATTTCTGATTTCTAAAACTGCTGAGATGCAGCCTTGTAGCTTTATAGCTGTTAAGCTTTTGACACTGAGGGTGCATTTTAAGCTCTTTAACCAAGATATAAAAGTCCTGTCATGCATTTTCTTGACATTTATTTTCCGACCCACTTCTCTGATGAGATTAAAGTGAATTCGAACTGGCTCATACTTTCTTCCCTCTTCCTCGCTTCCCAAAGCTTCAGTCAGTCCTTTGATAGTAAATAAAACTGTGATGATGCAACATGCAGAAATGTTGCCAAGGATTCGGAAGCCAAGAGGAAATGAAGTCTTATTGCAACTACACTTTACAACTACACTATTCAGAGGATTTATACTGCCTGAGATAATGTAATCATCTCTTCAGTAAAGTAATATTCAGGCTACTGCGACTGTAATTTCATGCCTGGATCAGAAAAGGAGGCTATATGATTCATCCATCGTGCTCAAATTGGGCGTAGAATGCATTTCAAGCAAAGCAAAGTAAGGAAAAGAAAACATACAGCACCGTGCAGGTGATATTACACTAAACTTAGTAAAGTTTGGATTTAGCCAAAACCTCAATGTGCATCACTATCTTTATCTGCCAGCCAAGAAGTAAGCAGCTTAACTGCGGCGACTCAGTCAATGAGCTTTTCTTAGTTTAATCATATTTAAAGACCTAATTTGTACCTCTAAATTTAGTTTTTGTTTCTTTCCCACAGCTGGAAACTAGCTGGGGGCTTTGAAGTGTAAACTTGTGCTGCATGCCCGCATCTGTGCTCAACAAGTCCCTCTCATGCCTCTTTACTGTTGAGCGTGTTTGGCTGATGGTTGTTTTCTTGTTTTGGTGTATTTAGTTTGCAGTTGTTTCTGTGGAATCTGGATTTACTGCAGCTTGGGGCTGTCTGGTTGTTTTCTGATCAAAAGACATTAAGTTTTCCTCACCCCAAGCACAACGGAATTTACCAGCTGGTTACAGGCTCTCTCAGATCACCCACAATGACATTTTAGAGGAATTTTTTTCACCCCTGTAACCAACCTTGTGAAATTCTTCAACCTGCTTATTTATAGCCATTAATGCAAAAAGTACAAATTCATAACAAGAAGCTTCTTTTTTGATCGACTAAAAGAGCCTTCCTCAATGACAAAAGACACCAAATGATCTTTCCAAGCAGCTGCAGCACTTTGGGAGGAAAAGCATGACTGTTGATGATTGATGTTGGATACCTTCTCCCACACAAAGAAACAAAAACACGCATCATCACTCACCCTCAGCATGAGCAGTCTGTTGTAGTCATCCCCAATCGCCCGGAGTTGTCGCCCGAATGCCTCTGCCTGCATGACCCCAGATGCGTTTCGCCGCCGCGTGCTAGAGGGGTTGGGAGAGAGCCCTGCAACAGAAAGTAAGAAAAACACAAAACACATACTAACTTCACTTATATGATCAGATATGAGTGTGCTATATGGCAAGTTAGAACCATTCACCCCAGCAAAACGGCCTTTTCTCTGCAACAAGACGTCACGTTTGTTCATCTACGCTTCATTTAAGCAAAACCCAACAAAATGTTATCAACAGAATCTGCAGTTTTACATGTGGTTGAGAGTTAAGACTGGAAAATGCAGTCAAACCTCAACACCCATATGGCCCTTTACATTAAGAGAAACCACAAAGGAACCAATGTCAGTACCTGGCTGCCTCACAGAAAAAGTATTTTTGAATTCCTAGATCAGCCAAACTCAGCTCCTGTGAGATTGACTGAATTTTCCTTTAATCCCGATCCTTACAAAAACAAAAAGAAGCCATGTGATTTAAAAAAAACAACCAGTCCACTACATCCATGACAACGCAGGGGAGATGATAATACGTGCAGGGGTATCATATCTCGGCTTTTTGTCAAGTCTCAGCTATCAGGACTGTTAGTGTGTTTGTATCTTTGTTCAGACTCACTTGTGATTTGCATGTCTATCTGTAGCTGACACCTGTAAATGGACACCAGTGGCAGTTACAAAACCACACGACTACATCCTATTAGCAGTAATATTTTGAGGAATTTATATAAAGAAAAGAAAAACAAATTAAATATGTGTATCTGTACATTGAGAAACATCTTTAAATCAATAGATTATTAAAAGAAAATGTAACTAGTATATCTGGATTATGTATATATGGATTCACAATATTAAAAATGTGTGTGCATATGTGTGCGTTTTCATGGTTAATCGGTTATATTGTCAGTGTGAACTGTATGACTATGAAAGGCCCTGGCCTCTTACCGAGCTCAACTTATGACTCATGCATGCAGTTATGAAACCCAGACTTAATATTTCTCAGATCTTTCAATATTGAAGATACCAATTCAGCAATCGATCCGTCAGGCGACTGAACACACCGGCTGCATGACTGAAGTGTAATGCAACAAGTGTGTCTTTTGCTAGAGCACGTAAAAATGCTAGATACACAGTGTGTATATATGGGTTTAACTTTATGAGGAAATTGGCCACTTAGTTCAGACTGGGTCCATTTCTTTAACCAACTTGCAAGAATATTCTGATTCGGATGCTTTATTTTTCCTTGACGGCAATTCATTCTTATACTCTAAAATAGAAAGAAAGGATATATAAAACAGAATAACAATAAAGATCATAAATAAACCAACACTAAGAACAAACATACAGTGCAGTTGTAAATTAAGTCAGAACCAATTTTCTTATGAGGTTATTTTCAAACTGATGTGAGCACAAAACAAGTTATAACTTGGACAGGATGCAGTGCACTGTTCAGGCTTTGAGGGGACATTACAGTCATTTAGGAAGTCCAATACTGTGTCAGGCATTGCATGTCAATAATTCACAGCACAAAATGTGCTTCTAATTACCAAAAAGACGATGATACGTTATCATATTTATGTGAGTACAAGTCATGCCTGATGTGTTGTAATCAAACAACTCACCACTGCGCTAACACTGAAAGGTGTGCATTTCAAGAGCAAAGAACTTAAGGGAAAGCGTTTACACAGAAGCTCCTAACAGTTCTGATTGATCCAGAATAAAAAGATAAAGTCCTCCAGCTGAAGCCAGTTTGTCAGACTACTTTGTGCAGCTCCGCAGCTTGGATTCCTGTCTAAAGTTTATTTATCTGATCGTAGCCTTGGGCAAGTTCTATCTTTGTGCAATCAGCCCCAAGGTGAATACGTGAACATGGTGAATCAACCATGTGAATATGAAGACAAAAATCCCTCAGCAGTTCCACTTTGATACTGAAGCATGCTGACCGTACTGCGAGGGCGTTCTTCCTGGTGCACGAGGAGGAAGTGCTGCGATACTGAGCACAAACAAGACGATAAACTGATCCTCCTTAACCCCCCCCCCGTGCTCTATCTTGTCCTCTAAGACACAAACAGTCCTGATAGCTGAGACTTGACAAAAACACATGAGATATGGTACCCCTGCACGTATTATCATCTCCTCTGCATCTTCATAGATGTAGTGGACAAAACGTTTCTGTCTGCAACTTACAAAAGAGCTGCAGGCCTATTTTGACTGCTTAACATACGCACTTAATGAAGGCACATACGCACACGCGTGTGGTGATTGCCATCTACTCTGTCTGGCTGCAGTGAAAGAGAATAAAAGAAACATAAGGCAATCAGTGAAGCTAATCACTCCTATTATAAAAAAGCAGAGCCAAACAAACAGAAACTACAATATGCTGAAGTTTCGGAAGTTTTATTTCGGTCTGTAGAGATTACTTGGACTTTATGTTTACTTTAAACAAACACCACTATCTTCAGATGAACAAGAGGCAGACACAGCTACAGCAACTTATTTTGAACATTGCAGAAATTGTTGTTTTTCTGTACCTAAGAACCTCGCTCTATTTGGAAAAAAACATTGAATGATGACATAGTGAAAATAGTCTGAAGCAACACTGCAAGGAGATTCACTTTGTTGTTTTCATTCATTTACTTTATGTGCCATACTTGAGCCTCGTGGCAAAGTTTAGTTTGTTACCAAGCAACAGGATGGGCAAGTTTTGCCGAAAGCATCACAGTCGAAAGCTGGAATCTTTTTTTGTTAGTTGCGCTGATGAAAACAAGCCCTCTGGAGCACTATTTTAGATCACTGTTGCTGGAGGTGACAGACTTGCGTGCTCTGCTCTGTTTTTGTGCCGAAATAAACAGAAGGAATAAAAATAAAACAGGATCCAGGCTGTGAGAGCTGCTGAAACTCCAACAAACAATCCGCTTTCCTCCATAGTCAGTTAACATAAGGGGATATGATTGTTGCAGTTTATCAATGTGACTGCTTCTTAGCAAGATGAATTTCACCAAATCTTGATTAACGTCCTGCCTCAACAATACAAGTAGAGGCATAAACGCAATCCGGACAGATAAGGAGGACATGTTAAGATCTGAAAGCTCAGACCACATTCAGAGGTATTCTGAAACAAATGTTGCCATAGTCTTGTGCTACCTTCACTGTTTCCCCGGACATACCAAAAATCGTCACGATCAAATGAAGTAGTACATCCACGCTGGTGGCGAGATTTTCTGCCAGGATATTTCCTTGCTCTTCCAGTTTCCATAAAAAGGACCAAACAACCAAACAGACACCAAAACAAATGAGAGCAACGCCAAAGCTTCATTTGGAGCTCATTGCTCCAAATGTTTCCAGCTGAGCATCTGTCTGGTCCATAAAACTGATGTAGAACTTCATCAGAGTGGGGGGGGGGCAAGTGTTGTTGCACATTACGGGCAAAAAGGTTAACCATTTTATAACTTAGGTTTGTGTCTTTAGTCAGTAGAGGTCCATTGACACCAATGATTGTAAAATATATGGAGCGTGGAGACGGATGATTGACACCAATCAAACTCTGAGCTGCCTGTAGCTAAGAACTAACAAAGCTAACCCGGAGCTAACAGGAGCTGACTAGCTTACGGAGGTAGGCGGGCTAAAACTAAGACGTCCTGTACGTCGGCTAAAAGCCGCGGTTGCGCTACCCTCTGCTGGATATCTGGCACCTGTCAATCAAAAGGACACACCCCTAATTATAAAGAATTTCAAAATCAAATAACATCTAAACGATTTTGTACCAGGCTGTAAACATGTTTAATTCTGCTGTGAAGTTGGCCTTTTTGACAAGGGAGTCTATGGGGATTGACTCCCTTTTGGAGCCAGCCCCTAGTGGACGAGGGGGGAACTGTAATTTTTGGCACTTCCGCATAGGCTTCACATTACTCCACAGGAGGTTGCCACTGAGCTTTGCAACTTTGTAGTTATACTATTTATGTGTGTCTCTTGAAAATGAGTTTCTTTTTAATCATTATAATTCTATTATCATAACTGGATCTATGACTACCTAACAAACAGACCACAGTTTGTGAGACTGAGAGGTTGTGTGTCTGCAAAGGTGGTCGGCTTCACAGCAACACCACAGAGAACTGTACCCTCTCCATTTCTCTTCCAGCCGCACACCTCAGACTTCCAATACAACTCTGAGTCCTGTCGTCTGCAAAAGTACTCTGCAGTTGTGGGGTGTATCAGTGATGGACAAGAAGCCGAGTACAGAGAACTGGTCGTTCAATTTGTGAGATGGTGCCGATATAATCAGCTCATCTTAAACACAGACAAAACAAAAGAGACAATTGTTGACTTCAGGAGGCACAAGAGTAAACTAAACACTGTTTACATCCTGGGAGAAGAGGTGGAGATGGTGGAGGACTACAAATACCTTGGAGTTCAGATAAACAACCGACGAGACTGGAAATGCAAAACGCAGGCATCTACAAGAAGGGACAAAGCAGATTCTGCTTCTTGAGGAAGCTCGGATCCTTCAATGTCTGCACCGAGATGTTGCGTATCTTCTATAGCTTCTGTCGTGGAAAGTCCAATCTGTTTTCCAGCCGTCAGCATCACAGCCAGAGACTTAAAGAAACTGAACTAAAGAAGACTGGTTCTATGCTGGGGACAACTCTGGAGCTGATTGTATAGAGAGGAATGCTGCAGTTAATGGACAATTCTTCACATCTTCCACACAACATAGTGGGGAAAGAACAGAGTGTGTTCAGTGAGAAGCTTCTTCAGGTCTGCTGCAACACAGAAAGGTACAAGAGGTCATGTGTGCCAGCAGCCACCATCCTCTAGAGCACAGGTGCCAAAGCCTGGTCCTCGAGGGCCGCTGTCCTGCAGGATTTCAATGTTTCCTTCTTCAACACACCTGACT
>JBBBVU010000017.1:22130838-22145458 GCA_037177055.1 Atherinosoma microstoma
TACAACAGCCTATGAAGCTCTGCACAATTACTCATTAATTTGAGTCAAGTGTGTTGGAGCAGAGATACATAGAAAACGTGCAGGATTCCGGCCCTCGAGGACCGGAGTTCGACACCCCTGCTCTAGAGCAAGAACTTAAATTAAAGGATTTTTGACCAACAGTTAATGATTTCTATGGGGTAAAAAATACTATGTTATAATTTGTCTTTGGGGATTAATAAAGTATTTTCCTTTCATTTCATTTATTGTTTCTGGTGCGTAGCAAAACCAGTTTTTCATAATACAGCTAACATGGTGACTCGTGTGAAACTGAACGAGGTTATGTTCAGATGACTGAATGTAAGGTGGGACATTTCAGATACATTTGCAGACTTACTTGTGACCTCCCGATCATTGCCCTCTACAGCTCACTGTCTGTGGCATAGGTGTTTGTTTGCAGATAGAGAGACATTTGACTACAAGCGGTCAATCAAGGTAAAAGTTCATCTTGTGTTTTGACATGTGGAGCCGACAATGTTGGGCATGAAATGCCTTGTCTTGACATCTGGAAGCTGGTTTGGGATTAAATAATCTCACGTGAATATCACTGACAGCATCACATACAGCTCATCCAGGTAACAGCTAAAATATCAGACTTGTGGAAAAGGCTGAAAATGAAAAGGCGTTGAGAAAAGCAGAGGACTGGACTTTCATTACTTACACTTCCTGTTTCATGTCATCTGCAATTTCCACTGCTTTCATCTTCTTGCGCTTGAACTGCTTTCATCTGAAATTCTTTAGACAAGTCTGGCTCACTTATTCACTTCCAGAACTTTTGAAATAGCTTTCACTTAAAGTTGACAACTTAGTTATCAATTACTCAAGTCTTCCTTAAAGGTCCCATATCATGCAAAATTCACTTTCTAAAGGTTTTCTAACAGTCATATGTGTCCCCAAAACAGTGAATGAAGCTCAGGAGTTAGAAAATCCTGTCACCGCTCTCTCTCTTCCTTGCTCCAATTTTCAGCGAATGTATGCTCAAACGGGTGTGCCTGAAATCTTTCCCCAAATGACGTTGAGAAGGGAAACAACCACTCAAAGTGGATGCAGCCATGGACCCGCCCCCCTGGCTGGCTGGGCCCGCCCTCTAAAATCTCCGAGCGTAGGCCATTGTTTCTCCTCACAAAGCCTCCAAAATGACGAAGCTAAGAGCAAAGCACGGCAGTTGCTGTCAATGGCTGCATCAACGAGCACAAAAGTCTGTATATACTTCCTTCATCTGAGCCCCTGAAGACCCAGTGGATGGAGTTAATTTTTGATGGACATTTACCGGCAAGACTTCCCAAAGTTTTGTATGTGTGCGCCCAGCGTTTTAAGGAGGACTGTTTTCACAACTTGAAGCATGGATCGGTACCAACTCACCGTGATACATCTGTAAAGGTAGGAAATGCTAGTGATTTCGTTGCTTTACTGTGTAGGCCTGCTTAGCCTGATAGCCTGTAAACATGTTAGCGCTGCAGCTAACGAAGCTCGGTCACTGCGGCTAACGTTTGTGTCCTTGAATTATGCAGAGTCATTAATTACCGGAGACATTCTCCGGTTTCTTGCTTGCGGTCTAACTCCAGTTTTCAGCGCTGCAGCGTTTGTTTACTCTCGACTAAACTATTATGGGCTGTTTGACCGAGGAAGCGCAAGCTGTCAATCACCCCGGGAACGGTGCGCGGAGAGGAGTGATGTGCGGATCCATCAGTTGCTCGGCTCCCTGAACAGCCCCGCCCACTCAGAAGGAGCTGTTCTCAGAAGAGGGAAAATAAGGGGTTGATGGAGAAGCTACAGCCTTCAAAGTAAAGTCCGATTTGATCGAGCTATGGCTCCGACAGTTCACTGAGATATCGAAAAAAAAAATCATATTGGGAACAAAGTGCATAATATGGAACCTTTAAATGGGAGAGTGTGCCCAGTTTGCGCATCATAATCTATTTCCAGGTGTTAGAGAGTAGTACTACTTTGTCAGTCAAAACAACCATGTAATCATACAATTTAAGCCGGTCCTTCTCTGCTTGACACCTGAATCTACCAGAAAATGATCAAGTCCAAGTTGATTCTCAAAGTATATGATATGAAGTAATTACCACACCACATATAATTATGTATTTGTCAAAAGTAAACCAAACCGCCTACACAATAAAGGGAAATTGAGAATTCATTGTATAAAAACAAGTTGTATATTTCCTTTGACAGCAGGCTTGATAGTTTGGTTAAAATGTATCCTGCAGGTTTTGGAAGGCAGGAGATATTACTCAGCTGGAAACAGATACAACTAGAGTTTTTTTCTTCTTCTTTTTTTTTTAATCTGCATGTGTTTGCCTGCATTTCTTGACTTTCCTTTTATTGACCAGCAGGAAGATGTCCTACTCCTTGTTCATCAGAAAGATACCAAGTATTTAATAATAGTGGGGACAACTATCTTCTCTCATGATGAGTAAGATCTAAAGGAATAGTAGGAGGAAAAGCATCCTGAGTATGTTTTTATGTCACCTTTTTACTATCACTGTTAATACTCATCACTACCCGGCAAAACCCCACCCAAAATCTTTGATAAAGGAAGCTTCAGGGAGCTTTTGTTGGGCTTCTGTCTGGTTTCATATTTTGTTGCACACCCACACAAAAGTAGCAGCCAGTAAAAACATCCAAACTAGCATGTATTGGCTGAGTCAGACAAGAAGCACAGCTTTTTTTTCTTTCAATAAGAGTGCAAACATAATAACCAGACATTTGAAACAACCACACTTGAAAAATAACTGGGCCTACCCAGAATTAATAGCTGGAAATTATTTCAAGCTTTTTAAAAGCCATCTTTACGCATGTGTGTCAGGTTGTTTGCATAGATTTCCTTTTTTTCTCTCTAAAAGAGGCAGCAACGAGATACAGAAAAAGTCATGCAAAAGCTCTTGCAGAGATGGAGGATGTGGCCACTTTTCTTTCTGAAAGTAAACCTGCATGTCAGGTTATTTGTTAGTTTATTCGTCATCTACTTGTCAGTGGACTTTGAGACGACAAACATCCACCCATGTTAAACCTAATCAACTGTTATGTTGGCAAAGTGCCTGTGCTCACCGTGCTGACGGTGTCCTCCGCCGTGCGCCTCATCAGCCATTCGCTGCAGGGCGTGGTTCACCACCTGGCCGGCAGGGCTCGGAGTCTGCGTGGCTTTGTCAGCCGTGACAGGCTTTGTGAAGAGCGGGGAGCTCGGCAACGACTCGCTGTCGGAGGAGAAATATCCACTGGATGAACGGCGGAAGAGTGGGAAATGGAAAGTTGGTCTGCCCCGAATTAAGCTGGCTGGGTTTCTGTACCAAGACGGCGAGTCCGGCTCTCCTCCTCCGGCGCCCGGTTGCGGAAAGTTCCGCTCGCCGCCGTTGTTCGAACGAGGTGTTTGCGCTGAAGCACCAACTACGGGTGGTGGATCTCCTCCGCTGGGCTCTGTCGTCGTTACTTCTTTCGCGCCATCGGACACATTTGATGGTCTGTTGGATGAACAGAGCGGCACCATCAGCTTGGGCTTTCATCATTCTGCGCAAACAGCCTAAACCCCCCACGTCTCTGTAGCACCTGGAGCTGCGGTTGCACAGCCATGCTGCGCCAAGACAGGACCTGCTATTCCAATATTCCCTTTAGAACTGCAGGATTTCTTTACAACCAATTCGTGTCAGGCATAGAGAAACGCGCTAATGTGACGATAAGTCAGTTACATAAAACTTTTTTTTCTTTAGTTAACTACCCAGGGCAGCTGAGAGCAGCAGACGCGCTCTAAAATTGAAGTCTAAACGAGTGCTTGACTAGTTTATGTGCAAGCACTGTGTTCCTGCGGGCGGTAGCCAAGGTTTCCTGTCCAAACTGACGCACGGCGTGTCTCCATTATTTATCAGAAATAGCTGATTATGGCAAATCTTTGTTGGACTTTAGGAGGAAAGTGTAAACCAACATGAAGGAAGCGGCTGGAATAACTTTAACTGCGTCACACACAGCCTGAGAGAAACATGTCTAAAAAGAGGAGTGGGATAGGGAGATATGGATTAAGTCACCAATCTTTCACTTTGAAGGGACATTTCTGCTGCGTTATCGCCGTGAATTTATTCAATGAAGTGGCTACAATTCAATTGGTCACTACATTTGTAACGTCATTATATCTGGTGATTTCAGCCGATAATAATTTCACTCATTTCCCTTTTTGTTTTTGTTGTTTTAATGTCCAAAATGTATCATCTTCGTGATTGTTATTAAAACAATGGTGAAAATGAGCCTATACCGTTTATAGTGGCGCTTCCTGTTTGCCCAAGTTTAAATGCAGCTTTCCCCTGCGGCAAAGACACTTCTGTAAAAAATGTCTATGATATTTTCTTTTTTTTTAAAGTGACTGGTTTTCAGAACCAACTCCATGTGTACCGGCGGGGACAGATATACACTTTTTTCACAATAATCTTCAACATTCTGCCCTGTACTCATTTTTACGCACGGCGAAGCAGCGACTGCGCTCGAACGATGCGCGACGTTTGTTCTTTTGCCATATGAAAATATGAACTTTCCCTGTGGGGTTTCGGTGCAGATCTGAAATTCAGGAGGCGAGATAAGCTTGTAGGCTGTGCTTAGTTGAACAGCGCTGACGCTAGCCAAGAGGAGAAATGCAGGCGGAGGGAAGAGGAGAAAAGCAACTGTGCCAGAAATGAAAAAGCAAACAAACAAAACTATATGGTTGCAGCACCAAATGTTTAAGGAAATCGATCCAGCAGCACTTCTGCTCTGTCACCATATCAACATTAAGAGGGACGATGCAGTTTTTGCGTCTCCACAGGCGACGAAACGGATAAAACAAAGTGACATGTCAGATTACACGATAAAGTTTCAGTTTTACTATTAATACAAAATATCGATGTAGTTTAGCAGCTGTCACATGGAAGGCAAAAGCCTCGTGGATTGCGCCTGTTATATTTAGGCTACATCTTTCTGTCAAGCCGACAGTGTTTGTGCGCCTCCCGCAGGATAGCTAGTACGGCGCACACTTGTGCCTCCGATGCTCGTTTCCAGAATCTTACTAAGCCTAAATTATTCATTACTCTCCCATAATTACCCATTATCACGAGACTTGCTCTCAGAAAAGATAGAAATGCACTAGTTATGACTGCTTTTTAAAAATGTCAAGCCAACTCTTAAAAACTCGGCTGAACTCAGATGCGCGTCTTTTTTTTATTATTATTATTACTATTATTGTTCTCCGAATAGCTGGAGACAAAGCGACCGCCATCGACACTTGGTGTGTCATTTAGACTTGACACAATCTTTAACCCGTGTGACACGGTCCCTAATGGCTTGAAGGGGTCGATTTATAACTCGAGCTCGTGCGCTTCGTTCCCGACAAGCGACTTGAAAAGGACCGCTGCAAAACGCGCTCATACATTCATCTCAATATAAGAAACGTGCAAAAAAAAAGAGAGAGAATCGTGGCTTTAATACATTGTTTGAATGTAATATGTTAATTTAGGACATTTGGAATAATGCCAGACGAAAACACGAGAAAAAAGAGCATTCGTTTTAAGACACTTGTCATAAAACATAAAATAATATATAAGCTACAAGGTTATTCCATAAGAGGCCAGATGAATTAAACTTATGAATTTACTGGTTTATAAAAACAGAGTCATTAAACTTTAGACCTGTATCGGCTATCTGTGTCTGCAGTGTGACAGATGTCAAGCCGGCTTGGCGCAGCGGCTCAACGCTCCTGTAAAATAGCCGCACGAAAAACAACCCAGACACACACTCCTCTTGGCTGTGTCTTCACTTACCTGGACGGATGATGCATATTAGTAACGAGACATCGCCGACAAGTTTTATAAGACGAGGTAAGGTCCAATGGGGTCAACGTGGACGAAGTGATTAAAAGAAAAGTACAAAAAAAGAAATAAAAAGATTAATCCCAAAGTATGTACCAAAAAAAAAATTAATTATGGCTCAAAAATGATGCAGCGGTGGTTGAATAATCCGCCTCGTCCGAGTGGAAACTGTACCAGAGGAGGTAAACAAACTCCAGCCAGCCCTTTGTTTGCTCTGTGTTTCCTTCCTCCTCTCTCCTTCTGACTCTTTTTCTACAGCAGAGCTCTGGTGCACACCATAGGGCCCGCCCATCTAGTACGTTTTAATAGGCCTCTATCGCCCCCTGTCGGTCAGCCCTCTTCTTTGGTACGGTGAGCAAAAATCACAGTAAAACACATAAAAACAGTAATAACTATCATATAAATCATATTATAGTAAAATCTGCCTGTTATTGTGTCTAAGCAGCCACCCTTCTTTGCCGTTTTACCTCATGTGTTTTCTCCCTTCTACACACAAACAACTCAATATTGACTCTAGACATTCACAATTTGGACGAAACTGACACCTACACTCAAAACATGACTGCTGACGTGAAAGTAGAGCACATCAAGTAGTAATGCAGTTATGAATCATTCTAAAACTTTAATACAGCAAGATTTATCTGAAGACAGACATTGTTTCTGGAAAAATCCTCTTGCAGTCTTTCCTTTTGTTAAGTGAGAGTATTTTCTGATAAAACAGTGATTCTAGTTCTGTTATCTACCCCTGTGCCTTCTGTGTGGTATAGTATGTTTAATCTCTAATAGTTTAACTTAATATATATCAGGACACTGAACTGACAGTGGCATACTGACATTCTGCTGCAGTTTAATGGTTTGTTTCCTGTTGATTGAATGTCAAATGCCTAGCAGGTGGTTGTAGTCCAATACAAACCTTGCAGAGATAGATGTAAAGGACAGATATGAGAAAATTAAGCATGTGGTTAAAACTGTGGTTATGTGTGCATATAGGTGCTGTACCTGCCGATCTATATGTAATATAATATGTGCAATACCTTCAAAACTAAAAGTTCACTGGCTCTACTCACTGCTGTGTGCAATGGATGGTATTTATTTTAAGTCAAAACATTCTTATTTCACAGGTTATTTGATATTTTTGATGAAATGATATCGCACATGACTATAAATTTGTTAAACTTACTAGATGTTGCTCATACATTGTAGTGTGTGGACTGTAATATCGTTGCTCAGTGGAGGCTGAGGTTTTTTTCGGGTGGTAGTAGCGGGCCTTCTGTGTTTCATTCCAGCAGGTTCTGGAAGCAACACAAGTATCTGATCCAGCGAGCTCTGACAGCTGCAGGGTGTAGAAGACAAAGAAAGCAGTCTCACACACACACAAATCAATACAGACAGACAAGAGTGAGACAATCAATTGCATTTACATGTGCTCAATACTAATCAATCCTTCTGAGTGTGGGAAAATATATGTGAATGGCTCTAAATACCTGCTGTTTCTATTATAGCAATCTATTTGCATTCTATGTGTTGTGTCCCAACTTTCTGGGAACTGAGTTGTACTTTCGGGGTTGTATGTGGAGCACTTTGAGCCGTGGGCTGCTCTTGGTTGTGTTGGTGCTGTTGCTGGTGCCTTAGCTAAAGAAAAGACAGAAGTCAAAGTGAACAAAGATGTGCTTTGTCACATAGTGAAAGTGTTGGATGATAAAGATTGTCCAGTGGAGATGTCTGGCATTTTGCTGTCTTTGTCATGAATACCAGTTGTTGGTGGCCCCTCCTGGCTTGGGCAAACTTTCAGTCAATCAGCATTCAACCAATGCTTAGCGATATTTTCAAAGCATTTTTTTATGAGTCCACACTGTATGCATGTTTATCTGTCTTTGTTAAAATATACCCACCTGCATCTGAGGGCAGACAGTCCAAAGTATAAAGCGATAGACAGGGGTGAGAGAAGGAAGAATGCAGATGAAACATGATGACACCATTAATATGCTAACAGAACATGATCAAATAACTTTTGCATTGTTTATAGCAAGCTTTAGCTAATTTCCATTTAAAGTAGTTAACAACTCTGGCTAGCTGGCTTGATCAGTGGCCTATGTTTATGATTCGCCTGTGCGTAAAGTTAAGTCAAAAGTGCTAAAATGAGATGTAGTCTAGGGGAATTTTAGAAACCCTAAAAGGTCTTTTCTAACAATTAAATCTCCCCTCCCCCATAAAAAGCTTGTCAGTCTCTCCCACACATTAACAGACTTAATAGTCAACTAAGTTGAACCCCGCATTTACACTCACTGTCCCCTTTATTAAGTTGACCTGTTCAGTCGCTTAGTAACACAAGTAGCTAATCAGCCAATTACATGGCATTCTGAAGTCCAAACTGAGCATCAGAAAGGGGAAGTAACTCTGAACATGCATGGCATAGTTGTTGGTGCCAGACAGTCTGGTCTTTATCTCAGAAACTGCTGATCTGCTGGGTTTTATGGTCAACCATCTCTAGGGTTTCCAGAAAATGGTCTGAAAAAGAGAAAGGTGAGCAACATTTGTCTGAACCAAAATGCCCTGTTGATGTCAGGTCAAAGGAAAACGGGCAGACTAGTTGGAGATCATAGAAAGGTGTTGCCTTTCTATGATCTCCAACCAGTCTAAAAAACCTGCTAGTTACAACTCACAGTATCTCTGAATGAACAACACGTCCAACTTTGAAGCAGATGGGCTGCAGCGGCAGAACACACAAGGTGCCACTGCTGCCAGCTAAGAACAGGAAACTGAGGCTACAATTTACCCAGACTCACCAAAATTGAACAATAGAAGATGGAAAAACATAGTCTGGTCTGACGTGTCTTAATTCCAGCTGCAACATTCAAACAGTATGGTCAGAACTTGGCGTCCTGCCTTGTATCTACGGTTCAGGCTAGTGGTGCAATGGTGTTGCGGATACCTTCTTGACACATTTTAGGCTTCTTAGTACCAATTGAGTATAGTTGAAACACCACCACCTACCTGAGTGTTGTTGAATGTATACCTCTGTTTTAGAAATAACCAAAAGTACTCTGATCAGAGATGAATTAAATCATTATACACCATTGTAGACAATCTGTATTATTGCTTCATTTAATGAGTTAAGAGTTTACTCTCTGACATGCAGTCATGGAGATGGAGATAAATAAGCATTCACCTAGATATACTAAATTTTCACAACATTACATGCTCATCTACTAAGTTTACAGAAGACGAGATACTGTAAGGCAGAGGGGAGCTGTGTCTGCATGGCGGATTTCATTCAAGTGCGTTAAAATGTTTCGCTTTACAATACTAATGTCTGTGGTTCCCTGGTCCCTCTTCAACATATTTGCTTAAAAGGCTGAATCACTGTTGGAGTCGGTGGAATATTGAAACCTTGCAGAGTTTTATGGTATCATTTAGATACCTCCAGGGAGTTTAAGGGTAATTACAGATTACACACTACAGTAGAAACCATTATACACATTTGAGGGGAAAGAGTTGTAAATTACACTGTAGCGCCTCCCAACTATTTTATGTAACTGAACAAATAAACTGATGGCCAGAGGTCATTTGTGTTGCGATGGGTAAACATAATCTAACAAGAAGTGATGTATATTTCACAGTTGGACCATAAAATATATCCATCTTTTATGCACTTTAGTGTTTCACTCCAATAAACATTAGCTCCTTATTGAAAAACATGAAATGTTAGAAGCTGCATAATCAGTAGTAAATATCACTATAACTTCTTAGTTTGCATTTCTGACTTCATCAATGCTGTAAATGTGTTGTCTTAGAGGGGGATTCATCATAGCTCATTGATTCAGGTGGGAAAATCAATGGAACGTTTAAAGCATGTGACTCAGCCAAAAGGGAAGAAGTGGAAGCTTCTGGTAAAAAAGATAAAGGGAAGTATGATTAATATTAGTGAAACTCTTAGCTTCAAGTTAGCAAAAAAGAAAAAAAACTGAAAATATTAGAATACTCAAGATTACAAAAACATCAAAAAGTTGAGTTGCCATGAATCTTCCGACGGCTTGTGGGACAAAAAAAAGCACACAAAGATAGATGTAGCAGTCTTAACATGCATGGAGATGAGGCCTTTGAGCAGAACAGCTCATTACCATCGTTGCGATGTCACCTGGTGTGTTATTTCACACTTGGATCTTTCCTCTATACAGTTTACAGAAAAATATACTCCAATTTTGCACAGTAGACACAGTGAAGATGTTAAAAAGCATGATAATTATATTGCATATTAATGAAATATTGCGCAGATGGAGTTCTCACATGAATGAATGAGTGTCAGAGAGAGGAGTTGTGTAGCTTAACAGAGAATATTTCCCGTGTTCAGTTGTGCATGATGGTGGGAAGAAGCTACCACTGATTGTGGTCCTGTTACTCATCAGCACAGTCATGGAACGGGTGTGAGGCATTGTCTAATATTGTCCTTAGCGTGAATAATGTCTTCCTCCCTGACACCAGCATTTTAGTCCAAATCAGCAACAGCACTGGTCTTTTGGACCAGCTGTCCTCAACGTCCTTCCTTAGCTTGCAACATCAGAGATATTTGCATATCATTTACCACATGACACATACAAGTGGATTAAGATTTAGAGAACTACCAGTGCTAATTTGCCATTCAATCAGGGGAATACCAATCCCGTACACTCCCATGTTAAAAAGGCCAACTTCACAGCAGAAATAAACATGTTTACAGCCTGGTACAAAAAAGTTTTTAAGTATAATAGGTCAGGTTTACCTACATGACAACTGTGGTGCGGTTAAAATTTCTTATAACGCATCGGTTTAGATGTTATTTAATCTAGAAATTCTTCATAATTAGGGGCGTGTCCTTTTGATTGACAGGTGCCCGATATCCGGCAGCGAGAAGGCAGAGGGTAGCACAAATGTGGTTTTAAGCCGGTCTTAGATTTAGCCAGTTTACCTCCGTTAGCTGGTTAGCTCCGGGTTAGCTCGGTTAGCTGTTAGTTACAGGCAGCTCAGAGTTTGATGGGTGTCAATCATCCATCCCCACGCTCACAGCCCCCCTCTCAGCACCACCTCATCGCCCATTTTTGTATTTTGTAGTGACGAGACTCGTGATGTTACCAAGATGGCGACAGTGTGAACCGCCCAACGAGCTTCAATTCAGCTCTTCAGAAACCTTCGGGTCACGTGACTGAGGCTCTGTCCATATATCTTACAGTCACTGTTTAAGGTTTATAAAAAATGTCAGCAATATGACATGAAGCTGTAAGAAAACTCTCCCTCTGTTATGTCGATGTTATTGCAGCTCAGATGGTACATGGTATTGTGTCTCAGACAGGATAAACGTCTCACATGTACCGTAGCTCTCAGCCATTGCTTTTGATATGACTAAATGAAACGGTGACCAATATCTGACACTCACAAAGAATGTGAGTGTCTTGTCCTAAATGTGCCCCAGTGGTTTACCCAGAATGTTATTACATTGACTGAACTTCCCAGTGGTCATAAAGTCAACCGGCAAATGACAAACATTTTGTCATGACGTATTGTGTGCAGCTAATTGAGTTCCATGAAGGTGAGTCATGTTGTCAAAAGAATGTATTTTAGTTCAAACCAAGATAATTTTGAAAGAAAGTAAAGCCAACCAGGAAGTGAGCAAAGTGTTTTCATGATCCTGAAGGAAAATATGTAGTTCTTGAGCTGAAGTCTCTTAATGGCCCGTGGTTGAAAGTGCAGCTCTTCATGGGTCCATCCAACACCGCTCCATATGTGGACTTTGTGGTTTGTCAAACAATAGACGACTTAACGATGACGTCTGCTCCAATGTGGAAACACTTAAATGAGGCATGTTTCCCTCGTGCTGCTTGTAGAGGTGGTGTAGAATTATGAATCATGTGGATCGGGTATGAACAAATGACAGATATAACTGCTGCAGGTCAGATCAAGAGTTTTACAGACCAAATAATTAGTTTGGTTAGTAAAGGGGGGAAAAAAAATCTAATTTAAATAGTATATCCAGGCTTAAAAATGACTTATTTTAAACATAAAAAATAAAATTGGCATTTAATAAAGTATATTTAAAAAGAGTGCATATGTGTGTGTGAGGTTGTGTATGTGTTTAAGAGATATTGACAACCAGCCAATGAGTGCTAATGGAAAGCCCCATGCAGTTCCCATGAATTGAACCATGACACCCATCTCCCCTGATAAACAATACTGACCACCTGGGCCCATAGTATGTGTGTGTGTGTGTGTTCATGATGTTGGCTGGTTGTAATGTGAGAGATCAGGACACAATGGCACTGTGACTCTGAAGACGTAACACCATGCTGAGAGAGGTCACGGCTATGCGTCAAACAGACTCCACACACACTGATGTTTGGACAGTCTCTCATTTATTGTTCCTCACACTTTCTGCCCGAGCACTCAAATGCTGGATAGGGCACTGGACCTTCAACCTTATTACGAATTGATCAATGTGAATTTGAATGCGAAGTGGCCAAACTGTAGGAATACAAATAATTACACACTTTACTGATAATTATTTCTGCACTGTTGAAATGCTGTTTATCCACATGAAGTTCCCATGTGGCTCAGAATGAAAGAGAGGCACTAAGATGGTAGAATGGATGTAAAGAGGATTATAATATAGCTTTAACTTGAAGAAGGGTAAATCAACAGAGTAGATTAAATGTTTTGAGGCTCCTTGTGAGGCTCATATTTTTGGAGAACTTTTGTTTTTCTTTAGAGCAGGGGTGTCCAAAGTCGGTCCTCGAGGGCCACAATACTGCAGGTTTTCCATGTATTCCTGCTCCAACACACCTGACTCAAATTAATTAATCACTTTGCAGAACGTAATAGGCTGCTGGATCCATTTAATTTGAGTCAGGTGTGTTGAAGCAGGGAAATATTGAAAACCTGCAGGACCGACTTTGGACACCCCTGCTTTAGAGTCTGGTTTGACACCATTGTTTGTTTGTGTTTCACACTCTCTCTCTGCCTGGATTAACTACTCAGGGTTAGGCTTAAAACATACTTGATTAGGATTAACACAGTCTTTCACAACCATTGAACCTGCACATTGAAGAACGATGAACAAACTAGATAGGACATTACATCATCTGAGTTTAATCTGGTGTTGCAAAGTGTGTCTAGTCTGCACTAGAGGCGGAGGTCCTTTTTGCATAGATAAGACAGAAACTGTATAAAAAAGGCAACAGTGCTAACATGTTTACTACCATGTTTGTGCCAAAATTGAGCTAGTTGTATAATGGAAAATGCACATGTGAAATGTTAACTTGGCCAGCCTGCACAGTATCGATAAAAATGTGATTATGCTTGTCTTATTGTTACTTAGTCGACTATTTTCCAAGCAAAGGAAAATCTTTCGGATCAGTTTTTAAAGCGGCAGGTATTCTTAGAAGTGTATTTCTGTGTACCATCAAATGTGCCCCATTAAAGTTGTAAAGCTGTGTATTAATGCAAGCAAAATCAAACCATAACCAAACCCAATAAAATGGCTTCTGTGCTTAAACTTATTCATACAATTGTGATTCCTAAACCTAACCAAACAACAAGTGAAAGGAAAACTAAACAAGTAGACTGTAAACTGAATGAAACAAATATTTTTAAAAAAGGTGTATAAAAGGGGTCTTTAACTTGGGTCTAACAGCTGTGCCTTTCACCTCCCCACACCGTCATCCTTGTAGGTACTTTCTCTTTGTTCTCAAATGAATACTCTTGAACAACATTTGTACCCAGAGGGTGCAATGAGATGACTTCCTCCTGCACTGAGGCCCTGCCGGCACAGCACATAGTCCACAACGCACACAGTATTTTTCCCCAGGAGAGACAAGTGAGTGGACAGATTGATCAATCAGCATGAGAAACAGAAAAATCTGCCAACAGTGTTACACATGCAGGTCAATACAGCAGTTTCAGTTCACAGAAAGCATTTGGTTTGTCCCACTCTAGTGGTCTTTTGACAGAACTACATTATACTGTTTTGGTTGTTTTGTGCATTTGTATATGTGACCCCAGAACATTTATGGAACATTAAAGAAAAGGGTTGCAAACTGTAGACTAACATTCAGTTGACTGGCTCAAATGCAGCGGCTCCATTTTCCTCTTCATCATGTGTTTCATGCACATTCTGTACCAGTTTAACTGTAATGCTGCAGAACCAACTGCTCAAATTAATTTTTACACTATGACACGCCCAGCTGAAGCACCGTGAACAATAATAGAATTATTTACATTGTGATTTGTTAAAAATGTTTTCTACATGCTGATATGTTTTGTTTGAGATTTTCTTCTACAGGGAATGGCTGTAAAAACTGCCAAACATCCACATGTGCTTGTATTTTAACAGAAAAAAGGGCTAAATTTCTAATGTTAATAAGCAAAAGAACCACGTCATTGACGTGAAAACATGCCAAGTTCTAAATAAGGTTATATTGTATACACTAACGAACTGTAGGAATTGGACTCTAACCTTTGGCTTTCAGAAAAGTAATAAAAAGCCTTTTGATGAGGATATTTTTAGCCAGTGTTTAAAATGAGATTGTGTCTAGCTGCTGTTTCAGTGACAGTAGTGTGACCTCTTGAGAAATCTATAAAAGCACTTTTGAATATATTTAACAAGATATTAGTTACTCAGAAATCTGTATTTAATAAAAGATTGGAGTTACCGTACCGTACCGTACCGTCCTCTTCCGCTTATCCGGGGTCGGGTCGCGGGGGCAGCAGCTTGAGCAGGGAAG
>JBBBVU010000017.1:22145558-22155772 GCA_037177055.1 Atherinosoma microstoma
GGTGGGATTGAGGAGGTCTTCGAAGTATTCCTTCCACCGACCCAAAACGTCCCGAGTTGAGGTCAGCAGCCCTCCATCTCCACTGTACACAGTGTCAATGGAGCACTGCTTCCCCCTCCTGAGACGCCGGATGGTGGACCAGAACCTCCTCGATTGGAGATTGGAGTTATTTTTTTTAAATAAAAATACAAGTCTTTGGTTCTGCTCAACTTGAAAACTCCCATTTTTACCATCATGTGTTATGCTACGATGAAATATCTTTTATGGTTTTTGCCTGTGTATGAGGATGTCCGTATGGACAAATCAAACAGAACTTCACTTGAAAATCTGCCAGTTTTTTTGTGTCAAAAACATAGCACACAGCTTTTGAAGTAAGATTGAATGGGACCTCTTAAATCCATGAATTCCCAGCCTCATTTGATTCTATTTTGAGCAAATCTCTGACTTGTGACTACAATCTTTCATTAAACTATGACAGGAATACCTTGAAGCGGAAGATAAAAGTTGGGTTAATTGCTCCTTGGTGAGTATCTCCAACATGAGTTGAGCTTCCAACAAGTTCATTGCCACATGAATGCCCTTGTTTTTAAAAAAAATAAGAATCTAAAAAGTTCTGTAACATGGCTAAAAAGTGAATGACACTAGAATAATGGACTAATAGAATTTACATTCCAGCTGTACATACAACATTAAACTTAAAACGTGCCATTTCTTTCCAGCCAGCGTATGCACGTCCTGCTTTTCTGCATTCTCTGTAGAGCAGATATAGTTCTGTATAGTAATCATTGTAATAAAGTAGTCATCGTAGCAGGGAAAAAAGAAAATGTCTTGTTAGCATCTGGTTGGCTGCTGTCAGAACACTGATACCAAAGCACACCCTTTGCCAGGGTTTTTAAAAAAAATGGCAGTTTCTGCTGCCCTAGAAAGAGAAGAGATTCATGGTAGCATGGCAATGCATGTGAATCCCCTGGTAAATGAATAACAATGTGCTTCATTGGTGTATTGTAATCATTTTTAACAACAAAGGAAGTCTGTGGCAAAAGAATAACAAATCAGTCTTTGGATGCACAGATAACGTACACGATAACAAGATTGGTTTGTGTCTTACAAGAAATTGCAACCACAAACGTACTTTTCGCCTAAAAAAGAACCTCGTAAAGTAGTAGGCTACTTGTAAACAGACTCTTTTTTTCTTCTTCTTATTTTACTGTACAAAGTTCTGTTACTTGGAAGCTGCTTTGCTTTGATTAGAAAACAACATTTCCACATCTGTTGCTGCACATCAATGCTCGACTGAGAGTATGTCAGACCTTAAACACTTTGACAAACACTGCATCACTGTGTTAAGTGACTTTCAACAACTCACAGCTGTACAGAAATATTTATTAAATATTGAAATTTTGAAAGGCTTGTTCAAATTTATGGCCTTGTGTCTGTCACAACAAATGGAAACATTAAAGGTCGACCAAGCTTTCCATCTTTGCCTGTCCATCTTTTTTTTCTCTCATCTGTAATCTTGTATTTCATAACCTCTGCATCTCCATTTGGTACCACTTTGCTGACTAAATCACAAACACTGTCTGCGTTTAAGTGTGTGTGTTTTTGTATGTATGTGCATGCTTTCCTTTTTTGGTCAGCTCCAGTGTGGTACTACAGTTGTTCTCAGTTTGCTGTGATCAAACAGCAGTGACAGCGCACACATGCATGTGTTGTCATGAACCCATTCAGCAGGCTGTTTATCCTTCAGGTCCTCAAACACCAAACAAAACACAAAGACTCACAAAAGACCACCAGAAATGCTGCCTCACATGTTTTGGTAAATGCTGGTAGATGCATGTGTGTTCTTTGCCAGCATGAGATAAAAATAACTTGTAGATAGTCTAATTCTTATACTCCTTTCACAAAAACCTGCAATTATGAGGTTGGAAAAGTTTTGTAGATAGATTTTTCTTTAAGGGAGCTTTGACATCAACGAATTTGCAACAGACTGTCCTCCTTTGATTTGAATCACTGACATGACTGATTATAATCTTAAGTTTATTTTGCCAATTTACCTGTAAAACAGAGAATAAATCTGTCATATAAAGTTTGTTCAATGTTACTTGCAACTTTTGTCCACATTTATTTAATTTCTTTCATGATGACACATTGTTTAGTGTTAGCAGCATGTTAGCAGAGCAGCACCAGAGTTAATCTGCCCCTGTGTTTACACAAATCTGTTTGGGCACAATACCGACTGTAGGTCGGGAAAAAAATGTTATTTGTGCTGCATTACAGAGTGTGAAAAGTTGGCTTCACAAGTGTCCACAGCTCCAAGATAAAGCTGTTCTTCAGTCTCTGCGCTTTAGTCCAAACAGTTCTCAGCCTGCCTGATGGGAGCCTCTTGAACAATCAATGTCCAGGGTGCGAGGGGTCCTTCAAAATCCTGGGAGCCTGCCCGTGGAGACGGCTCTGATATATGTCACAGAGGGACGGGAGGGGGGAGCCAACAATCCACTGAGCTGTTTTGACAATCCTCTGCAGGATTTTTTCCTCAGCTGTAGTGCAGCTGGAGAACCAGATCGTGCTGTCAAAGGTACTAAAAGTTTGCCAGCACATCTAGAGGGAAGCAGTTCTTTTTCAGATTCCTGAGGAAAAACAAGTGCTTCTGAACTTTTTTAAATCAGGCTGTTTGTGTTGTGGATCCGGGTCAGGTCTTCTGATATGTGGACCCCCATGAATTTTTTATAGCATGCCCTCTCCAGCAGCTCTTCATCAATGAATAACTTTACATGAGGCTCTTATTATTTTTCCTGAAGTCCATAATGAGCTCCTTGGATTTTTCTTTATTGAACTACAGGACATTTTCTCTGCATCATGCAGACAGTGGCTGGACCTCTTCCTTGTATGTCACTTTTTTGTTCTTGTGTCATCAACAAACTTAACTGAGGACGGGGGTGCAGTCCACAGCCCTGAGGAACGCCGTTGCTGAGGGTGAATATGGAGGAGGTTTGAAGACCCAGTCTAATCTGCTGTGGTCTACTTGACAGAAAATTCACAGACAGAGAGGAGTACCTTCCTTGTGTTCACAGTTTGTTAACTAGTTTGTTTGGGCCAGTACTGAATGCAGACCTAAAGTCACTTAAAAAGATTTCTATCATAGGAATGGGAGTTTTCCAGGAAAGAAAGAAATTAATATGTGGTCTAAAGTTGTACAACACATATTAAGCGGGCATGGCAGAGTTGTTAACCTGGGAATAAATCTAGAATATCATGTTTATTTCTACCCACCTGAGCTGGTGCCTCACCCGTCTTTACAATCTTCATCTCAGTAAGATTATTATGTTTAAACAGGATTTGTATTACAGATAAAGCATTAAAAGCACAGTTATTAAAATGTTCAGGAAGTGAACAGTGCACATGCAAATCTTCAAGCCAACAGCAATGCACAAAAGAAAAACAATGAGTTGTGTTTTCTGAACAGAAAGTCAATTTGGTTATTGAAAAAGAAAAGCTAGTGGTTAGTGAGTTACCTCAGCAGCTCAGTGTGAACAGAGGAAATGGAAAAATAGACATAGATGCTTTAATAGGAGGTCTCAACGATGTGTGCTGATCTTAACTGCCAACCAAGGTCAAAACAAAGAGTGGAAAAACCCTTTATGTGCACACACTTCTCTTTTGTTATCTCATCTGACCTGATGATTGGAAAAAATGAATCTACAAGCTTTTCTGCTTTTTGTTTTTTCCATCTTGAACTTTTGCGTCTGTGAATCAGGAAGTTTGTTTGATTACCCCTAAGCTCCAATTTAACCAAATACAATAGCAAAAGCCACTTTCGTCCAGAGTGATGATTGTGACCATTTCTGATGCTTCATGCTCATTTTTGAGTTGTGCTTTAGAAAATGTTGACAGAAATGGCATAAATCAAAAAGCAACACTACCTTGAGGTGGCCTTTTTCAAAATGGATTTGTGTCACAAATGTTGTCTCTGGTTCTTGTCACTGGAATAAAAGAACATGTTCCTGGAAACATTACTCCATTGGAGGCTACTACATTGCAACAAAAATAAAAGAAAGTCATTCTAACAAAACCACCAACATACAAAGTAATCTAATGTGCAGTGTTTGAAATATATTTTGTTTTTCACGTCATAAATTATAGACTAATGCACAAAGATTGGGCAATTTGTCAAAGTGGACTTCTCACTACAAAAACAACAAATCTGTGGACTCACCTGCTAGTTTGCCAACCCTAGTTATGTCATGGAGATAAGCGAGTCAGCCATTCAGCATCATTCCACTGCCTGAGTCCGTACCGTTAGCTACAGCAGGTTACACCAGAGCTGACAGCAGGATTCATATGCAAAGATGCAACCTGCTCATGTTGTTTTGTGAAATGGACTATAAATAACCTCTTCTTTCCTCACCCACCCTCCCATCTTCCCTGGGTGGGGTGGGTGGTTGTTCATCTCAAGCTGAGGTCCTCTACCTATAGGCCTGGGAGTTTGAGGGTCCTGCACAGTATCTTAGCTGTTCTTAGGACTGCGCTCTTCCATTTATGTGCAGCATTGGCTATGCATGTCTTCAGAAAGTGCTACGTGTACACAAGATGATGTATAGGTAACTGGCAGAGTGTAGGGGGGCAAATATGAGGAGATATAGAAACTCTTAGATTCGCTAACCTCAAATGTAATGCTGCAGCTCTTACTTTTTCTGCTGCTAAATGGGTGATTTTAACCAAGGTTTTTGGTTTTTGCGGGCATAAGTTCCCTGTAAAAACCTACCTGTGTAACTCTTACCTCAGATACTCACCTGCTCGCACAGCCTCCTGTGACTCCATTAACCCCCGAAGACAACCAGTAACTCCCAACAAAAAAGTAAAACAAAGCAATCAGCCTTTTGAACTGTTTTACTCTACGTCTGGATATTTGCCTATCTCTAACTCAGGAATCAACCTATCTCAACCTATATATGTAAATCTGGCTCGCACCATCCTCTTCATAAAGCATTTATACTATTACCTGTCTCCATTATGATCAGCTTGCTTTAAACTGGCTTTACAAGCCATGACAGATAACTATTTTTACTTCAGTGGGTGCTAAATCAACACATAGGCTATGGTATTCTCTGGCATAGTGATTCACACGTTAACAAACCAAAACACAATCATTTAGATTTTTTATTTGCTTGTTTAAATAGTTTGTTTGTTTTTGTTTCAAAACATGCAGAATGCAGCGAGCGTGCTGCAAAATAAAATGTTGCTCTAAGATGAAATGTCAAATCAAACCTGAGTGGGTATACAGTACAAAACAAGTAACCTAATTTCAACAGCGTGACATTTTCTTACTTGATACAACCAAGGTGAAACTCCATTTCTCTCACTTGTGCCCCCATTTCTACTGTTACAGGCAACACATGCATCTTGCAAATTTCAAATATAAGACCCACCGCAGTACCCCCTCAAAAAAAAAGAGAGAAGGGTAAAAAAAAGTGATATTTCAGAGACAGGATGCAGATATTTAGATGAAAGAGGGAGAAATAGTAGCATTTGCACTTGGTGTTTCCCCTTGCAGAGGTTCTGGTAGAGTTTTAGGTTCATGTGAAATTAAACATAAACATATATGATTTTCATTCCACATCCAACATCATTAGATTATTTATGGGCCTCCTTCGTGAAATGTGTAAAACGATCTTGAGTTCAAATTAAGTGTAACTCGAAGGTGTGCATGATGTGCAAAATCAGAAAGAATTGTAATGCATAAAACATAAAATCCTTCTGACAAAGTGTTTTAGTTGCACAGTTTTAATTCACAGCACATTACTGTCACCAAATCCAGTTTATTAAAGATGCATTACTTAACTTTCCAAACAGTTTTAAGAAATCGCTCTATACAACTTTTTCTTCCAAGATGCTGCGTCACGTTGCAGTTGAGTTTCGCTTTACGCACGTGCTGCACGCTAATAAGCAGATGTATAAACGCACCGGCCATTTTGAATGTGCACTGTGGCTGATTCAACAAAGAAATGCAGGAAAACATTATCGGAGGAAGAGAGGAAAAGAAAGAGAAAGGGACAGAGCAAGAGATAAGACAAGAATCAAGATAACTGCCTTTCACTGGTTGGAGACAGCTCACAGTACAGGTAAGATGCAAGATGGATGCCGAAATTAGCCGTTGATAGGGGGCACGTCACTGAAAAAATGGCAAAAGTTCCATAGTGCTTCTTTAAGAGTGAAACTGTAACCTTTACAGCAGGAAACCTTCTGTTCTTCATGCACGAAAACTTTAATTAAATCAAATTAGCAGCTCTGATAGAAAACACCTGACTTCCCCTGATGATTCATTTATTTGAGTTTGGAACAAGAGACCAATCATGACAGATAACTGGAGCAAATTGGGGATTGAATCAAAGTGAAGATTCAATGCAATCAGTTGGTTTGCATTGACATACCATATGTGAATTGGCATAATGAATACGACTGAACTATATTGGCTTTACTGGATTACAATAAATGGGACTGTACTGGACTCTGCTTTCTTTTAAAGTTTTAACTGGTCTCAATACAAAAAGAGTAAAACTCCCTGTCATCTAATGGAAAGTTACTCAGATTTGTTTTGATCACAGGTTGCTGAAACTGTTGCAAAGCATGTGACTTCAATGTGCATGCCTCATTTTGCTTGCAAATAGGCAGATAAACACAAAGGGACACAAGATGTGCATGCAAGAACATGAGGGTTTCCACAGTGGAGTCACACATGGGTATTTTTGTGACCAAATACTGAAAATGAAAATTTGAAAGCCATTTCCTCATTTTTCAGATCAATAGCTTTTATTGGTAACAAACCTGACAGACATGTTACCAGCATGTTCCATCATGTGCCATATCTTTGTTTCTGTGTGTGAACTTTCCATATAAGAGTGGGCTGACTCAAAATGAGAGCTTAGGGTTTCCTCTCTGAGCCTTTGAGATGCAAGTTGAGTGGAAAACTGGTTTTACACATAAACACACACAGACATAACAACACAAGCACAGTATAGTGCAAAACAATACTATCGTATAACCAAAAAAAGAGATATACGGAAAATTAAATATGCAAAACATAAAAGCACATTCAGACACTACATAGGACTACTGTACACATAGCCTACTGAGACAGACACGTGCATACGGATCATTATAAATTAAATAGATAACAGATATGCACCATGTTGCAAAGATGCAGCTCTCTTCAACAAGGCAACATTACCAGCTTGAGTTAAATGCTCCAAGTTTGCAGAAACATGCAGGTCCAACATAAAATGTACAAGTAGTTTACCGCTTCATAAGAAAACAAAAAGAAAGAAAGGAACCTACATTTTTGCTGTAGTGGCAAAAATAACTTTTTTTTTTCCATTTTGCTAACTGCATTGGTGATCATCCAATATTTGCCAACAAATCATCCACATGACAAATAAGTTAACCGACAGACTTGCACACAACTAAATCTTATTACCGGCTCGTTGCATACTCGTGCTTACTCAATAGCCTTTTGTGACAGTTTTCAGCACACAGTTTACCCCTTTAATGTTACATTCTAGCATACAGAGACCTATCTACAGCTGTACTTGTCCAGCTATCCTGCAGTAGTAAGTGATGCATCAGCATTGAGCAATGCAGATATTAAATAGTGACAGGAAAACAATCACTCTATGGTGCTGGCTTACTGGCAAGTCAACACAGATAGTCTAAGTACAAATTTTCAGGCATATGTTTGAGTCCCGCCCACGCAAAGCTCCATTCTGACAGTTTGTGTTCCTCTAAACTGAACACTTCTAATCTTTTTCCAGAAATAAACCTCTAATTGTCTTGGTACTGATTAGGTATTTTAACTCTTTCCTTATTCAGTGAATAGAGGATCTATGAATTTGTTTTTAGCAATGCCCACATAGGCTATCTGCCTGCTAGCAGCTGACACTGGCCTTTTCTGTGTACTCTGCCTACAATATATTCTGTTCCCATACAAAGTTTCTGGCTGAGAGAGTTTAGCTGTGAAATTCCAAGTCACTGAGCTGCTAAAAAAGCTAGCTCACAAGGTTCTGCTGAGCAGTCAACTTGGAGGCCTTAGCTCAAAAGTCGGTTCTCAGGTGAGCTCTCAGGACAGCTGGCTTGGCTTGCTTCAGGCTCCCACAGTTCTGGTGTTCACTCAGCCAAGAGATACCTAGCTCTAGTGCTAGCTAAGATAGTTCTCAGGCAAAAAAGCTTGATTTACACAGCGATCTGGCAACTTATTCAACCAAGAGCTAGCTTATCCGTGTTGGCACAGTAGCAGCTTTGGAGGTCTCTCTCTCATTCAAAATTTCCCATCTGAGTGCTCAAGAAAGTTAGATTAGCAAGCTATGGGCCCCTGTCTGCCCCTCAGGAGATTCTGGCTCGTTCAACTGACAGCTAGTTTTGCTAGCTCCTTAGCTCACAGCAAAGCAGCCTCTCAGTTCTCAACCATGTTTGTGTTGTCCCGAGTTCTAGTATGGTGGCAGAGAACTGTATTCGGTCTGACTGTTTTTATTTCTTTAGATACAATTGTCTTTTTTTCGAGACAATCAGTCAAATTCATTTTAAAGAAGATTTTTTCACGTTGGTTCAGAGGCTGTTCTGCACAAGCGATTGCTAAGCCAACAAAATGGAGGAGCTAGTGCTAACAAGGTCTCAAAAAGAAAACGGAATGCAGTATTATGTGCTTCACCGAGACATGGCTGCATGAACACATCCCAGACTCTAATGTGTCTGTATGCTGCTTTAAGACTTTATGTGCAGACTGCAACAAAAAAGTCAGTCAAAATAAAGGGAGGTGGAATTGCAGTGCTCTTTAACCAGTGTTGGTGCCATTCTGGACATGTCACTGAAAAAGAGTAGATCTGCACAAGGGACATCGAACTGTGAGCTGTAAGTTATATTTACCCAGAGAGTTCATGTGTTATTCTGGTAGTGGTTTACATCATACCTGGTACCGCTGCAGACACATCCTGTGACGTCAGCAGCTCCGTCATCGTCAGGCTACTAACACAGCATCCAAAAACACTCATTGCAATCTCTGGAGACTTCAACAACGTCTCCCTCTCTGCAACATTACCAACATTCCAACAATCTGTTGGCTGCTCCACCAGAGATAAAAAGATATGGTGGACTTATTTCATGCAAATGTTGAAAATGCATAGTACTGCTCCTCTGCCCTGCCTCCTTTAGGAAGATCAGACCAAAGTCTGGTTTTTCTCATCTCCACCTACAAGCCCAGCAGCAACCTGAAGCTTAAGATGCTCTGAGAGGTTGCTTTGAGGCCAAAGACTGGAATGTCTTCTGTGAACCACATGGAGATGACATCAATGCCACGGCTGAGTGTGTGACAGATTATATCTACTTTTGTGTGGACAGCATCGTCCCAACAAGCAGAGGTGCCGCATGCCAACAGGCAAGGCAGGCAAGTGCTTGGGTCCCCGAGCCAGAAGGGGGCATCCGAGGGCTGATCAACTTTAGATTACAGAGCAGCGACAATAAGGACAGTTATGTAATATGTAAAGCACTTTGTGTTGCCTTGCCATGAAAAACGCTTTATAGATACAATTTTTGATTTTGATCTACAAAAAGGGACAGAGCAGACTCTACTTCTTAAGGAAGCCAAGATCATTCAGTATCTGCAGCAAGACACATATCTTCTATAGTCTGTTGTGGGAAGTGCAATCAGCTTTGCAGCCATCTGCTGGGGCAGCAGCATCATACTTAAAGAGACCAAACACACTGATGAAGAAAGCTAATTCTGGGCTGGTGACAACTCTGGAGCTGCTGGAGCTGATTGTCCAGAAAAGAATGCTGCACAAGCTGCTGAAGATAATGGAAGATTATTCACATTAACACGGTGAAGGAACAGCAAAGTTTGTTCAGTGAGAGAATTCTTCAACTCCAATGCAAGACAGAAAGACACCAGAGATCTGTCCTGCCGTCATCACCCTCCAGAACAAGTCAATATGTTCTTCACCTTCTAAAAAAATGTTATTATTTAAAAAAACAAAACAAAAGAAAACCCTAGAGCCAGCTTCTGCAGCTGCAGATCGGACCGCCGGGGTCCCCGCCATTGGCTGCCGCCCAGCTCACCACGCACCCAACCCCCGACGGCCCCTCCCGCGGGTTGTGGGTCCACAGGAGGGGGGGCCCATGTTTCCTCTTCGGGCTGGGCCCGACCGGGCCCCACGGGCGAAGGCCCGGCC
>JBBBVU010000017.1:22168081-22189723 GCA_037177055.1 Atherinosoma microstoma
GTGTGTGTGTGTGTGTGTGTGTGTGTGTGTGTGTGTGTGTGTGTGTGTGTGTGTGTGTGTGTGTGTGTGTGATTACAGGGGAAGTCCTTTTCTTTTCTGTGTGTTTGGGGATGCCAACCTCAGAGGAAACCCCTCCTCCCCCTGCCTCCCACGCATCCACCCACACAGTGGAAACTTCTGTCTGAAACACACTCACTAACACAGAGGTTACATGGCGTTTGGTCACAAGGCCACCTGTACCTTCTGTTACATGACATTTATACACTTTAATCCAGCCATGTCAAGCTGGGAGGAAATTAAAACTTGCAACGAAATGTATTTGGATATTTTTCAATGATATTGTGTTTAAAGACTATTGTTCTGGCAAAAAAGCAGAAAAATTACTTTGAGCTTTTGAAGATTTGTGATTTTCTTAATTTAGCTTCAGAAAAAAAAGTATAAAAAGTCAGAGCTCCTATATTTGATCATGAAACACTAAATTAGCAATTAACATTATTTCTGTAGTGATATTATCTTAATAATGTACAATTTTAAGCAGTACTTTTTTTAATTTACGCCAGCACCGGCTGCTCACATGAGCAACGTTTTACCGCTGTTTACAAGATTAGTAAGTTAAGTGTGTGTATGCTGGCTGGTCAAGCACTTGAATGCATGAATGCACTGGCACCATCATTACAAACAATCTGTATAAACACTTAAATACGGGCTGTTCGCACCACAGTTCTTCTTTCCTCAAAATGCAGCAAAACAGAGAAAGCACTGACAATTAATCTACCACCTTAATAACCCATATTCATTCATTCATTCTTTGTTCATATCCGATATATCCTATTCAGGGTCACTGGGGTGCTGGAGCCTATCCCAGTTGTCACTTGCTGGACAGGTCACACGGTCCATGACAGGGCCAAGAATAAACAACTGTGCCATCAATTTAGATCCACCAGTCAACCTAATTTGTATATTAGAACATATAAATTGATGGACTAAAAATATAACCTTAAAGGTATACAAATTCTCATTGACCCTCAAGATATATCTAACAGGAAAAGTTTTAATAAACTTGGGTTTTTCACATATGGTGACCCATCCTCATCAAAACAGTGAAAACAAATGATCTGTTAACATAACTGTTGCTGGAGTCTTTAATGCAATTGTTTTTTTTCTCATTTGTGGATGGCAAACAAGCGCACAAGTGTTTACTTGAAACCACCTTATCAGATTTCTTGTGATCATAGAAAACATCATTGAAAGCATTTACAAACGGACCACAACAAGCTTTGAGGGGTTGCTCGCCTTTTTCAGATTGGGTGCTACAGATCTTTCTCACAACAGTCTACATCACTCGTTTATGTGTAGCTGCTGCAAATGTGGGTTTGAAGACATTGATGACGTATGAACTCAAACTTTCAAGGCTGTAAAAAAAAAAAAAAAAAAAAAAAAACACTTTTACAGAACGACTGATGAACTTCTTGTTTCTCTTGGATTCAACATTACGGCTATGAAACTGTATTTCCCTGCACAAGACCTTGATTAGAGGAACTGAAAGGGACTTCATTGTGTGGGATTTTTGCGATGACTTCTCTAATACTCAAAGATGAAAAATGATCATGCTTAAAATCAATGAAAAACACAATTATATCAGTGCTGATGAATAGATAAAGCATGTTGTGTGACTGGTACAAACTCACACATCACAGCTGAGGATGCAGCGAAAACACACAACAGCATTTGCAGCAGCAGAAGAAAGCAGGATTCCCCGTATGGGGGTGGATACTTTTAGAACGGGATGTTCTCTTTGGTGAACATACGCACACGGCACTGCAAACACACCCGCTCAATGCTTGGGCGCAACTGAGCTACGGGCAACACACCATAAAAACCACACTGTTCTCACTTTTACATTTTTAACCTACCACATGCAAAAAAGCTGTGTGTTTACCTGTTGCCTTAAAACCCTTTATGAATGGACTTTTCTTATCACTTTTATGAGTCATAAAGATCTAAATGAACCAATCTTGCATCATATTGGACGTCTAACGTCACCACTTGTGCTTTTTGCAACGCCTCTTTTGTTAAAGAAAAAATGATCAGACCTTTTATCACTCCAGTAGAAAGACTAAATTCATGGTGTACTACTAGTATCCAAAAATGCACATTCCTGATGCCCCTAAAAACGACCTTTCATTTACTCTCTGGTCTTTTCTCAAACATGATTTGCACTTTTCTTCAGGAATTTTTCTTTTAAACAATCTTACAATGTGTTCAAAGAGCCTGAAAGGGTGAGCAGATGAACTAGATGAAGGACAGACTCAGTCTGCATGACTCTTCTGCCCTCCTGTGGCTGAGATCACCCACTTCACATTGTTGTAGTTTTATGACAAATGTAGTTGAAGAGTTTGAGGATTAGTTCAATTTATTTCACATCACTGATTAAGATGATGGTGGGACCTAAATGCTTTGATTAATTGCCGATATTATACCTGTTGAATGCATGGACAATTGTTATTTTGTTCTTTTGTATTGCTATGTTTACAAAAGTTAGATGTTGAAACATCTGTATCCACCTGCACATCATCTACCCCTGTATCCCGGGGACACTTGGACAGGTACAGGTAAATGTGCATCTGAGTTTTGTAGATTTACAACAACATGCCCCGAAACTGTGTTAAAACATAAATGTAATTCTTCACAGCACAAATATTAGCTGTAAAAAAGGAGTTTTAAAGTTGTAGTAATTCTGCCTTTTACCAAGATGGACTTGGGACTAAATATTGGATCTGTTCACTCCACAGTTGGCATGACTGAAAGCTGCTTATGAAGGAGTCTCTTCAGGGTATGATACAGCTTTATTCACAGAGAGTTCTGTAATTACTTTAGGAAAACTGGGGAAATTGCAAAAAAAAAGAAGAAGAAATAAACTGATTGGTCATTGCAGCGTTCACAAGTTGATATTGAGCCAACCAAATAAACAAAAATGCAACCCAGTTTTGGAGGAAATTGGGCAGCAATCCCCACTAATGTCGTTGTAATGGTATAGATTTGATACCATCTATTAGTCACTGCTTTTACATAAGACAGTCACACAGGGATTTACGTTATCATACTGACATAGATGAAGGAGATAAAGATACACCAGACAGAAAGATAAAGCAACAGCTGTTCAGTCAAAACAGAAAGACCAGGCAACCAGAAACTGCCTCTGCAAGAAAACAAAGCTGACAATCATTGGGAGCACCTATACAAAAGACAGACAAGCTGAAAAAAACACAAATCACTGCAAGCAACAACATCAGCGACACAAAAAATAAAAACTGTTAATGTAGTTATTGGTGATGAAACACAGGACAACACAGTATCACTGCATCAGCATGTACATTAGTTAATGTGAGTGCACTCACATTCACTTACTGAATCTAAAACACTGTCTGCTGTCCAAAAACTATTGGTCTACCAGTAATGAAACACCTGTCAAATGAGCAACAGTGTTCACTGACCAACCTCATCTTCCATAAGGAATGGTTCTAAAATACCCAAATGAAGAAAGAACTACTTGGTTGTTAATAAGAAAGAAAATAAAAAAAACTGGCTCCAACAGGTGATTGTAGGACAGCAATTGTAAGGCAACATATTTTTTTAAAATTTGAATGACAAATAAAAAACAAAGATCTGCTTTTTTCTGTTTTTAATTTTTTTTAAAAAGTTCACAAACTGTTCACACAAATTCCCAAACTTTTTTTTCCTTGACAAAAAATATCAAAATACAGTAATCAAGTTAACGACCAAATTCAGAAAAAATAAAATCGTCAGTTTGTGATACGTTGAGGAACCTGGTGCAGAAATAAGTCTGGGAAGCAGACTGGGAAAACCGAAGTAGTGCACAGAACTATACCAAAAACAGAGAAGACGTGGAGCATGAACACAAACTTGCAATACGCTCAATATAAACAAACATACAGAGAAGAAGATGGTGGAGAATTAATCCTAAAAAGGAGACATTTATGTGCATTTTCAATTTTATATAGATTTTGCTGTAAAAGCCATATAAAGCTTTGTCATCTGCCATTGTTGTTGTAGCTGGTTCAGGGTTCACACATAGGCTACAAGAGAAATGAGGCTATGGTGTCACCAGTTCAGGAAAGATATGTATGAATCATTCACTATGGGACCTGGTTCTGAGCTCCCAAAACGACTGTTCCATGTGGATGAAACGCTGATTAAAAGAACTTAAGTTGATACACCAACACTTGTCTCTGTGTGGACATGGCCTTAATTACTCAAAAAATGGCGGTACAAGGCAGGAAGTGCAAATGTAAAAGCCAAAGAGAAAATATTCTGCGAGGTGTGAGGGGAAGCAGGTGAGCAAAATGAAGAACACAGAATTGGTGGTAACATATGAGGCCGATGACAGGCAATAACAGAGCAGATCAGAATCAATATGACTTAAACTCAAAATGAAAAAAAAAACAAAAACTTCAAACAAATGAAGTGAAGATAAGGCAAATACTCCTTAAAACACAAAACAGCAACATACATGTGAACACAAGTAAACTAAGACTACAGAGGATTTTTTAACAAACATGACAGAAATCATAAACCTTGACACAAAAATATACCATAATACTGCATATATTAGATGTGTATCACATTTCTTTTTGAAGAAAAGGCACAAGCTCAGATTGATTTCTTTTAAGTGGCCGCTGTTCTTGACCCTCGCTGTTCTTACAACTCGTCATCACATGTCTGATTAAAATGGCAGCTGCCAGGATCAGCGAGCTGAGGAAGAAGGAAGCTCCGCTAAGGAAGAAGGTTGCAGCATAACTTCCCGTTTGATCTACCAACCAACCTGGAGAAGGAAGAAGAGACAGTCTTTTAGGATAGACAAAAAATATGTGACATGCACTAAATTTTTATGGACACAATTGTGCACATCTGTAAAACAATGGATGCAACAGCATGCTAGGCCAGAGCTAACTTTGATTGAGATTGCAGCATTTAATTCACAAAATCTTACCTCCAATTGGTGGGCTGACCAGGTATGGGATAGCATGCAGGAAGTAGACTATACCCAGAGCAGAGGTGAGATAGGTGGAGCCTACGGTGTCAGAAACTACTACTGGTATTAGAGCCACATATGCCCCATCAAAATATCCATAGAGGGCAGAAAATGGAACTAGTAAGGGAAAGGAGTGGAGGAAGGGCATGAACATGCAGCAGAGGCCCTCCATGCTTATTGCCATGATGTAGCTCAGGATCCGATAACTCTTCACGCACCTGGAGGGAAGGAAATCCATCACAAGAGCTTTAATTCAATGACTGATATTTATTTAACAAACATAACCTCCAGCTCTGACTTACTTCCTGTCTGTTATCCATCCAAAGGTGATATTGCCAACAATGCCGCTGACACCAAATATGGACATGAGGAAGGCAGCGTGCTGATGGTCCACCCCCACACTGAGGGCATAGGGAACCAGGTAGACCACTGGAGCGCTGCAGCCATATGCCAGAAATAGGAAGGATGCGGATAGGATCAGAAAGTTGGGTATCATGAGGAAGCCAAACTCCTCGCTGGACTCAAAACAAAGACATTGACCTCTGGATGGCGTCCGTGCGGTCACCAAAGGTTCTGCTGGAGCAGATTTGTCCAGATCATCTGTCAGTCTGACTTTACTAAATTCTGAATTTTCTCTTTTTGCGTTCATATCTGCTAACATGTTGGTCAAGTTCATGCTTTCCATCAGTTTCAAGTCCTCCATGGAGCTGCCATCAGAAGGCATAAGATCTGATACTTCCATCTCACCTAGCATCGTCTCAGACAGATTGTTGCTGAACAAAATACATTCAGCTATCCTCAGGTCTGTTAACCTTTGATCGCACAGGTTGGGGTTTGGTAGCAGGGCTATTTTCCCATGACGTCCATTGCTATCAAGTCCAAAATTTTTAAGTGCTGTGTTGGCAATAAAAAGGCCATGTGTGCCCTTTAAATTGTTTGTTTCCAGCTGCTTTGGCTCCTCTTGGCTGCAGTCGGAAGTTGCTTGTTCAGTAATTTTAGATTCCACAGCTGTCATCATGAAGGTTGCCTCCAGGTTTGTAGTCTTCTCCAATGTCCTGAGAAACAGAGAAAACATAATAAACTAAATTTAGATTCTTAAAGGATTAGTTCAATATCAGTCTCCTGAAAGAGTCTGAAACATCTTCCAGCACAAATAAAAGGAGCCTATCCCAGCGACTATGAGGTGAGAGGCAGTGTTCACTCTGAACAGGTCATCAATCCCTCAGATTCTCTGGTTTTTCTGTTTTGGTTTTGATTGTACGGTTGTTTCTGTTGTTTTCCATCTTTTCTTCGTCTCCTTTTACTTTTCTTCACTTTTTCTTTCTCTGTTGTCCTCAAACTCTCCATTATTTTGCTCCCCCTTTAAAGACGTACTACAGAACTTTGGCAGATTTTCTCAGTGAGGAGCCCCCTCTTAACAGCTAATCCGGCATCTATCTTGCATCTTACCTGTACTCTGAGCTCTCTCCAGACTATCTTGATTCTTGCCTTATCTCTTGCTCTGTCCCTTTCTCTCTTTCTTTTCCTCTCTTCCTCTGATATCATCTTCTTGCGTTTCTTTGCTGAATCTGCCACGGTACGCATTTAAAATGGCTGGTGGGACTTATATAGGGGAGGACTTAGAATATAGAAAAACCTAGCTTCTACAATAACCCATACCCCACTTTCTTTAAGCTTGCATAAGTAGAAATAATAGAAAATAATAATGATAATAATCAATGATAAACATTATATAATAATTATATAGTCACAATAAATAATGGGGAAAATGTATGCTCACACTAAGATGCATATGTTCGCATTTCAAAAAAGCTGGAATCAATTTATAACCTTTCTAAATTCAACCCAAACATAGCGCACATATATTACATCAAACAATAACCTCCTCTTTACTCCTCCCCACACACACATACACATACACATACACATACACATACACATACACATACACAGTCTAACCCACACACACACACACACATATTACCCATAACTACTGCTATAGCACACACACAATTCATAATAAATATGAAAAAATCCTCAGCGTTTCCAACTACAACCCAAAAAACAAACAAACTAAGCTTACATAAGTACGGGCAGCCTAGGGAAGGTTGACCATTTAAAACCAAAACAAATGGAAAGAAAAAGACACAAAAATCCAAATTGTGTTGCCATTAGCTGCCCACAGTGAATTTCCTGTTGTCATATGATCCACTTGAGAATGTATAAACATAACATAGCATCAGTTTGAGTTTTGCCCACATGGGATATGTGACAACAAGTATATTTTTCCTTAAAGTGGGGTTATTGAAAGAGTTGAGTTGAGACATAATTTCTTCTAGAATTGGTGATCAGCAGGTTTTAATATTTATGACATTTCTAGGATTCAACTTACAATGTAAATGGAATAAGAAATAAGAAATATCATTTATTTGTAGTATTAATAACAGTGGAAGAATCATTCATCTTGATGAATAAATAAGTACAATTATAGATGACTGACCTTTTATCTCCTTTTGGTTCCAGTGGCCTCATCAGAGCACCACAAACACACAAGTTGGAAACAAATCCCCCCAGGATGAGCAAAGCTCCTCTCCAGGAGTAATACTCTATAAGCATCTGGACTGCAGGGGCCAGAAGGAAGGTCCCAATGCCACTGCCTGGAGATGAGGTGAAATTGGATAAGATGGGGAGTACAAATGCAAACAATATGACGCTACATAAGGTAAAAGGTAAAAGAATAAAAGAAAGTCTAAAGGAGATGGAAAAGTACAAATGACAAGAAAACAAAATGACATTTAAGTAAAGCCTGTACCAGACAGAGCGATGCCATAAGCCAGAGCTTTCCTCTCTATGAAGTAGCGCCCAACCATCGCTATGGATGGTGTGTAGCTGAGAGCAAAACCAAGACCTGTAGAGGACATTGCAATGGGTTTGGAATTTGGTAAAAAAATAAAAATAAAAAAAAACCTGCCAAATCTCAACAGACTCCTCACACAATAGAAGTGTTTAATCAACTGAGATATGAAATAGTTCATTTTCCTGAAAATTTAAGATCCAACAATAACCCATGTTAGATATTACTCATGCAGAAACTTATAAAAAAAAATAATGCTTTGTGCAAGGAAAACCGAAAAACAATGATAAGGTGCTCATGTGTTGTAAGAAATGATGTGCCTGTGTGTACCTGTGACGACACCAAGAGAAATATAGAGGAACTCGAGACTGGAGGCGAAGGAGCTGAGGACCAGGCCGGCAGAGGACAGCAGGCCTCCCAGAATGACTGTTGCTCTGCAGGACAGACGGTTGCCAATGAAACTGCCGAGAGGAGCTGGAAATACAGTTTGTGGGGATTCCTTTTTGTGTTTTACATGAACATTTTTTAGTATTTTCTATCTGTCTGCCCATTTTTTAACCAACATATACAAATAATTTCCACCTTGCTGGTCTAAGAGTAGCATCTATGTCTGCAGACTTTTCTACAGAAGCTTGTCTTACCACATAGCATAGTGGTGGAGTCAATCAGACTATGTATCCACGCAGTGGTGGAGTAATCCTTCTCAAAGCGAAGCTGGAACTCTACGAAGAACATGGCGACACATCTGGGTACAGAAACCAGGTAGGGAAGGTTACATTTTGGTCCAATTTAACATCATAAATATAAAACAATGTTCTGACTTTTTTTTTTCATGGCTCACAAGCACCCAATAGTTTAATGATAGCTTTTACATTTTCTACAAAGATGTGACCAGCATCTTCAAGCCTCACAGAACAGTTTCCAGTTTACTGAGGACAAAAGTAATAAGTATGAGCAGCTTTTAACTATCATGTCAAAAACAAAGTCCTCCCCTCTCAAATTCTAATATTGTGAATCAGGATACCATAGGCTGTTTATTAAATATGAAAGGGGGGTTTAATTATGAAAAATGTCATTATCTCCGATATGAAAAAACTACACTAGCAATTGCATAATTACTATGATGACAATCATACAGTTTGTATAATTCTAAAGCCTTTTATCCAGATGTTCGTGGATATTATGGTATGGGAATTAAAATGAAGATTTTGAGGAATTTTACATGAGATGCATTTATAAAGTACATCAACCGGGTAAAAATATTGAGCGTACAATAATGTACATTGTAGGGGTTGTTTCAAATTCATTCATTCAGAATAATGACATTTCGGTGAGGACACACTCATCACCTGGTCACTGCACGGATGCAGATGGTAGCAAGGAAACAACCAGCGACGATCATCCAACCCCAGCCGCCTTCTGGTGGTCTCACGGCCCCGGATGCTTTCCGGCCTTCCTCGAGCCTCTCCTCTTTGGTAAATGTCATCCCTCCAGACATTCACAAGTTCAGTTTTCTCCTCTCTCTCCATAATTTCAACTCTTTTCAGTGACAAGATTTGTTCTGTCAAAAAGTACTTACCTGCTTAAAGAGCTTCAGAGGCCTCCTTCCTGTTCCTCCGGCTCCTTCTTCCACCTCAACTTCCTCACCCACTAAGAATGCATAGAGTGAAACTATGAATATCAACACGAATATAAGAAAAATATGAATATCAACATTAAAGAAAAAGAATATCAACATAAAATATTTAGATTTGCGTTATCTTTATCTTGCTCAATATGGACTAATTTCCCTCGTGCTTCTGTTTCTCTCCTCATTCATGTCTAAGCTGCAACAGGGGAGCCTATGTGCTTTACTAAATACTAGAAAACAAAGGTTTGAAAGACAACCTATTAGCATCAGACAAAAGCCAGAGTGCAGATTTAAAAACAGTTAAGACAAATAGTTTCAACTCCACCCACTTATTTCCATCTCAAAAAGTCAAACCTCTCCATTCTAACCTAACAATGAGAGCATTTTTTTTAAATGTCCTAATTTGAAAGAAGACACTAAACAATCAATGTTATAGATGTAAGCAAGATGCCTGATAAGAAGTATATTTACATAAATCTGACAAAATAACAGATAAAGTTTCATATCTGTGACCTAAACAGCTGTCCTGCCTTTGCTTGTATAGCAGAAAATTAACAGAATCGAAGGCCATTATGGGTTTTCAGCCTCAGGGATCTCCTCAGCGACTGCAGACTGAAGTTGTTTAGTCAAAGTTCAACAAATAAACGAATAAGCTCAGGTGGCAGTGTTGACCCTGTCAACTGGAGTAAAAACAGCTTGTGGCTACTTGCCCTGTTGTAGTTGCTCTAAACAGCCTGGACTTGGAGTGAATTTTAAAACACTGAAGGAATGAAACAAAAAAATTGTTGTTTTCAAGCCGAGGAACAAGAATTATATTTTTTGTGTGTTTGACACCCTCACAATCAGAGCTATCTGTATCAGCGGGAGCTTTCTTTTGCTTCAAACATACCACATTTTGTGGACAGGACTTGACACCAGTAAGCCAGAAAAAGGAAATTTGTCTGTGGCAGACTTATTGAGAAAGTAGGTCTACTTTAAACTCCTCATGAAGGAATATTTGGTTGTTTAGGTGTTTTATATCATCTTTCTTAAACTAAATTTACTCTATATGCCAGTAAGTGTCCCACAAATGACAAAAAAATTCATGATAAATATTGTTCATGGTATGAAAGAGTTTGTCATTTCCTGGAAAATATCTAAAAAGTTGAAGAATTGCCTTATTTTCCAGAAACATACACAAATTCTGTATCCAATAAAGCACTTTCTTGACATTGAAATTCCAGTATCATTGATCTGAAATGGATTGGTGGATATTGATTGGGCCAATGTTGCTGACCACGGAGTTATTTCTTATATTTTTTCTTAGAGTGGGGGGTTAATTTAGCCTCGCTAAACCTAACCAGTAGTTGTTGATGCCTAAACTTAACCAATTACTTTTAAATGCCTAAGACTAACCTGTACATTGTTAATGCCAAACAAAATGTCAACTGACAGTGGAAGGAAACAACAATTGAGTGACTTTAAAAAGAACAGGAGCTTTGTCTGAAATCAGACTCTAAATCTCACTTTTTACCAGTTAAAGCTGGTAAAAAAAAAAATTTGTGACAGTTTTATTAGATATTTTATTTTATTTCATATTTTTGTACTTTTTCTTTATTTTGTATTGGACATGTATTTAGGGGCTTATTATAAAGTTCCTCAAAATACCTCAAAATCAAAGTGATTCCAAGTATGAGATCAGAGACCAAAAGTCATAGTCAGCAACATTTTCCCAGTTGCTGTCATGTTTTGGTGAAATACTGTTGCATCATGGTTGTTTGCATTTCTTAATCCCAGTCCAAGGTTGAGCCTCACTGTCTTTGTTTACCAGTTTGATGCATCTCAAACGCACTATTGCAAACAAATAACTGAGTCATTATGTTTATTATACACGAAGTCTCTAGGATTCACACCAAATGAGCAGTTTTTCAGCTTCTTTAGCTGTATATAAAACCAGGGACCTAACTGAATGACAAAAGTTTGGGTCAGAAAGGGAGCAAGTAAATGACCTGACAGTCATATTTGTAACTTTTAAGAAGTATACAAGAGCTTTTTCTGTTCTGTTAAATCAACTTTTTTCTGTCCAAAGGTTTATTTGCAGCTTTTTTTTTTGTCTTGTCATTGTTTTCCCAGAATACTTATCTCTACATAGTGGCAGGCTGTAAAGTTTGCGTGTGTCTGCTGACTGACGGCATGTGTCCATCACAATTGTAACGGAAACCTCCTCCTGCTGCAAATTAAACTGGCACTGAGCCATGAAAAAAACTGAGTTCACTCAGAATCACTCTTAACCATAATAGTTTAAATTGCGCCCAGATTGAGATTATAGTGTAATTGCACATGTTGATTATTAATTATCCTTAAAGTCAGTAGTGGATAAAAATAGAGCATAGGTATAGACAGCTAGCATAAGTATCCTAGGGTGTTGTCAGTCTCCTTAACATATTTACAATATTTTTGCACATTTTTAGAATTTTTTTTTCCATTTATTGCAGGACAATGCATACTTTATAGTATATGTATTTAACAATGACATTTATTAATTGCAATTTAAACAAAATATACAATGAAATAAAATATGGGCAGTACAAAAGAAGTTTAGAAAATGTGTGGTACTTACCAAGGCCAGCAAACAGCCTCTTCACATTTGCTTCACAGCTTCATGGCCTAAATGCACATTAGATCAAATTCAAAGTTTTCTTGCTGCTCCCAGTCCTACAAACACCTTCAAAGTGCTTTGCAACACAAATGAGCCTGCGAACTGTACATATAAGAGGAAGTAGGAGGAGCAAGGGGAGGAGGAATAGTCCCCAAATATTCCCTCAGTCATGACCTAGGGGTCACTAGTTTTCCTTGTTTTATTCAAGCAGTTGTTCATTGCTGTATTTTGAAACAGTACTATGATAAACGCTGTATGGTCTGATAAAAGAAGTCCTAGTGTATATTAAGAGAAAAAAATATGTTTTTTCTTTTTTTAAGAAAAGTCATGTTTGTGTCCTTTCATACAACTATCCAACATATTTTCAATTAGTTTTATATGTTTTACTGAAATGAATGCACAATTTACTTTTATAACTGCCTTTTAGTATTGCATTTTACTTTTTAATTTCTTTTTTTTTTCTTTTTTTTAGGTAGTATGTAGAATTTTTCTAAGCTGGCTAACATGCTGACAGAAATTTACCTTAAAATGACACATGCAGGATAACATTACACATTTTGCTTCATGACATATACACTGCATTTGGAGTTTTATTTACCTCTTCTCACTTTATAAAAGCAAAGTCATTTTTAAAACATATATTTTTCAGCAGTTCTCTTTCTGTATCTTTCAGTTTAATCATTGGTAAATTAAGGAAGTATGGTGTTAACCTAATGTAATGGTTTGTTTCATGAGCCATATTGCATTGTCACCAGTTCTGAGGTAGTATTTTGCATGCAAAGTGCAGGATAGTATTTCTATACTCAAACAGTTAAACTGCAGAAAATTCATTAAATGCACAATACTGTATGAATCTATAAAATAATCACAATGTTTTGTTTTAAATTTGTGTACATTAAAAGAATTAGCCCTCCAAGATAGCAGGTTTGGATTTTATGGAGGATCGAACCAGTGTGACTGTAGAAGAAACCCAGAAAAATACACCGGCTAATTAACATAGATCTTGCATTCAACTGTGCAATTCAAATACTCCTCTTCCTTCTTTCTTTTTTGTCCTTCCAGCTGTTCCCTTGCCATTATATTTGACAATTTTTAGCCAAACAAAATCTAACCCTGTGGCAATTGTTTTAGACTATAAAGGAGCTTCGCATCGGATGGTTCACGCCTCCGCGTCGGCCATTATTTTCTGATAATTTTCTGACATTACGTTATTAATCTAAAGAGCTCTCTTTTTTTCAGTTACTTCTCCAGTTTTCCTTTGACACATATCCAAGTAGAAAAACACCCAGAAGACATGTTATCCAATTTTACTTTTAATTTGTTAGAAAGAAACATCTCTTCACTTCAGTACATACACATTGCACAAGGCAGGAAGCCTTTTAAACTGTAATTTTTTTCCTCGTTTATCCTTTTTTTTTTTTAAACTTCTCCCCTTCCCCCCAAACCAAAGTTAAAAGCAGCAGCAAAATTGACACCAACAACCAGAACTGAGCTTTCCGAAACTTCCCAAGCTCTGAGGAGCTGAGGTGGACACAACTGGCACTGAAATCCGGCAGACAGAGAGAACAGGCATCCTGACTGTGCTCCATTAAAACCTCTAAACTTGCAGTTTAGGTCTGGTTCTACTACCACAGCTCTATGCCATTCAGATGTAACTGTACTCTGTTCACTCACCACAAATGCTGTATAAATTCTTTCTCTCTTTTTTTAAAATTTAAAGTCAAATATGATAATATATTTGGGGAAAAAATATAAGTCTAGAACAATATACATCCAATTATAGTGAATTTAAGATGAACACTGAATGGCAAAAACTTTGAACAACATCAAAATGTATAGCTCTAAAAAGGAATATCTTAATCATGAACCACATGAAGAATAAGACAAACTCCTGTTATTAAGAGTCATAAAATACAATTACAGCTCCTTCAAACTGTTGGTAAAGGAGATAAATCTGTCTTCTGTCTGCACTGGGATTGTAAATGACGTGCCAAGCTGCACTCAGGAAAATGGGCACTGAACAGTTGAAACCACTTTATCAACACACAGGCTGCTGGTGTGGAATATATCATATTATTAATATTACTGATATTTACAAATCTCTGTACAATCAAATACACAAGGGATAAAAGGTCTGTCCTGCCAGTTAAGCATTCCAGGAAACAGTTTACAGGCTGGATGTGTTCATACAACAGGATGTTGAACCAGATTAAGAACCTCTGAAGAAAAAAGGAATCAGCCAAATAGAGTGCAGAAAATTTAAAGAGCACAGGTGGTGGGATGATGGTTGAAGTTAAACCATGAGAGGGTTCCAGTCTAATTCAGAGGCCGTTTTTCCTCCACATTAATAAAAAAAGGGCAAGAATTTACTTTGAGAAAATTTAGCTCTTGGCCATTCAACCAACAAGATGCAATATTATACAGAGTAGGAATATTAATATGATTAAATGAAATTGGTCACACTGAGAAAAGAGAAAAAAAATATCTTCAAGTCCTTAACTGGGTCAAAAACATCCTTTTACGAGCATCCGCCTTAACTATAGTTCACTAAATCAGCAGGACAGAAACTTCAGGAAGAGAAACTCTCTCCGTCAAGTTTCATACAGGATTTCTCAGAGGGGACCGCTAACAGGGTTGCATTTTTTTTTTTCTTTTTTTTCCCAAAAAGCATTTACAAACAAGTCAAATCAGCTCTGGTAGTTTACAGAAAGAACACAGATAGATGGATGAGTTACTGCATAGCTTGTTAGTTTCATATTTACCATTGATGACAAACATTTGCAGTTCTGTCAATGCGCCTTACAGTACCAAGAAATACACACTGACCAGAGTGCAGGTGGTCCCAGTGGAAAATGAACTCGAAGCAAATTGATGTTCAAACAGCAAATTCCAAAAATCACAACTATAACCACTTTTAAAGCTCACAAACAGGAAAACTGCAAATACATCAGCACAAGAAGGTAGGTCCAAAAATACTACAAGTGTTTGAACTTATCATGGCCTTCAACACTGGCTCCAGGCGGTTTTAGATTAGTATGAAAATTATATTAAAACTAACAGGTAAAGTTTAGTGGAAACAACAGGCCACCTGTAGTCTGCCGAGCACCTGTATCGCCTTATTAGCTTTCAAAAAAGGCCGTACTGACTCCACGCCTGGGTCAAGTGAGGAGCAGTACATTACACCATTAGTACAAGTACATGGTGTCAGGTTTTAGATAAAAATGCTCTGCAGGTCAGCAAGGGCAAGTGTTTAAACTGGAACAAGTCACTGTGAGACTCATCGGATATTATAAGCAAATCAGAATTCGCTCATACAAACCAACAGAGCGTGATAACAGTGATTTACATTTGTGGGAACAATCACACTGGTTCTGTTGTGCCAACAAACAATAAAACTGCAAAAAAATAAATTGTGTGATAAAAAAATAAAAAGGGCATATCTTTAATAAGCTTTCTCTGAAAATGAAAATAAAAAAATAAAAAGAAGAAAAGACAGAACACGCAAAGTTGTTGTACAAGTAGAAGCTAGGACTACAACTCAGGACTAGCAGGTGAACTGTGGAGTGCTGAATACATTCGTATTCAGACTGAATGTCTCTCTCTGTTCAATTGTGATGGCCAAAGACAGAAAACAAACAAAAAACAAAAAAATCAAACACAGAAAGCAAGAGTAAATCATATAAAAGTATCTGCATGCAGAAAAAGGAAAGAAAGTGAAAAAAGCGAAGGGCACAGACACGGTGAGAACAGGCCGACGCTCAGAAAAGGCAACTGATATGGGCTGTCAGTTTGAATGAAGCGGTGGCACAAAATAATCAACACCAGCTTGATTTTACAGTGGAGTGGCACCTGAGGGGTTGAGGTCATTATTATCATCCAAACATGATTTGGAACAAAGGCAAATGGAAAAAAAGATAGAAAGAAGAGGAAAAACAGAGCAGAGGACACGGGTTGCATCACAGTTTGCTGCGTCACCACTGCAGGTTCCTGATGATTCAGCGTGGTCAGAGGAAAAGGCATGAAAACACCTCTTCAATAATACTTTATAGAATTACATTGCAGTCTAACTTTTAACACTTGCATATGTAATAGAATCTGGATTTTCTTAGTTAAATACGTAGATGATGTCTTTTACACTCATTGTTATTCAATTTTGTGTTTCTGTTTGATTAAAACAAATCCGATTTAATAAGCAAATTCATGAAAAGTAAGTGGAAACTAAAAGAAGAGAGATCGTCATAGCAGCAAACAGGTTACTATTTGGGGTCGAAGTGTAGTCCAAGTGTATGTTAGATAACAGCATTTGCTCAATTCTGTCAATGAGACGTTCAGAATACTTACTTAGCTAACAATAAAGTACCTGATTAGAGTCTACAAGTAATCATATATGTTCTGTAGGAAAAATAAAGCTGAGTGAATCTCGAGTGTTGTGCAGATCCCAATATGTAGATAGTGATTAGTATGAACATAAGGTGATGGGTGCAAGCTATTTCAAACTGGGGAGAGAGCACAGTCCCTCTGCAGGAGAGTAAAGGCAAGCAGGCATCACTGCTCAGCTTCAGAGTTCAGCTGCTCTGATAATTAAAAAAAAGAAAAAAAAAAAAAGAGAGATGAAAGGCTGTAAAGGTTCAGGCTTAAAAGGGGGGGAGGGTGCAGCATCACTATGACAGTATAGGAAGAAATACACTTGTGGTCCACTTTTCTCAAAACCACTAGAATCCGATAGGTCTGTAATCCACTGATGGTGAATAAAAGCTTATTGATAATGAAATTTCAGCAACTGTTAACGCTACAGATTAAATTAACAACCTTTCCTACAGCATGAGACGTGTGTAATATACAGTTTCAACTTCCGCAAAATAATGGCAGATCTGATTCATTTAAAAACAAATCGATGTATCCTTGAAATATGAAAACGCAATACCAGTAGATCCACATGTCATTTTTAAGTATTAAATACAACATTTTTATAGCATGCAGTGGGTGGTGAGGATGTGAATCGGCTCAGGACACAAGACTTCCCCGGCTTATTGGGTTGTTTCCACATTCAATGCCATTTATAAGCTTAGTTTGAGCCACATATTAGTTTGCATTACTGTGGTTCATTTTTTTTTACAAATTCTGCCAATTGCCAAGTCAAAGTGTACCTGGGGTCTAAGTTTCATGGGTGGATGAAATGAACCACTGAAGCATCAGTAACGGGAATGTAGAACAATGATTCCAATAAGTCTGTTTGCAGATATTAGATCATTTTTCTCAATGTGTGTGGGGGGGTGTGGCGAGGAAGAAAATTTTCTTACCAAACTTAAACAACCACCAACAATCTCTGAATCATAATGGTCTTGCTGCTGTTATAGCATAAACATATTTGATATTAGCCAATATGAATATCAATCCCTGTTATTTCTTTCTTTTTTTTAGTTTTTCTTTTTTTTCTTTAGTTTTTTTTTTTAGCTGAGCTTCTTATTTAATTTCATGCCAGGATTTACAATATGCAAATGTAATCTGGGCCTGAAGGCCTCATTAAACCACATCCAATTAAGGCCGCAGGCTGGCAGAGATGCCAGGGGAAGAGGAAACAGTGGACAGGGAAGGAAAGATCAGAAAGCGGAGGACTTCACACTTCACAAGCACAAGCTGCTGAGCCAGACTGGGTCCTAAACAGAAATCAAGAGTGCGCTCCAATCAGTTGGAAGACAATGTCTTGGTCCCGTCATCTCACACTCAACTCAGCAGGTTGGATATTTGTGCATGGCAATATGGTCATGTTAGTGTTGTTTATAAGTAGGCAGATGGAGGAGACAAAAACAAAAAGGCCATATGCAGTGGAGCAAAAGACCGAAAACTGTTTTTTCTGCTGTCCGTCTGAGCTGAAGGAGGCAGGGGAATCTCAACAGGATTTGGCTTCAGTGCACTCCTCAGAAGACCGTAGCATAGGGGGCAACTCTTTGTGCGGGCGACCAAACCTCCCAGCTCTTAAAAATAAAATATCTGGGGCTGCAGACATAAAATTTCCTCGAGTCACTGTTGGTCAAGATCATTCACTGGAGAGTTGCTTCTTTCCTGTGCAGGCGTCCTCTTCTGAAGTGTGGCTGCACAAATAGTCCCTCAATGCACCCATTTCCCCGGGATGTATGCTACAGTAGCTATTCACACGAACACAGTAACAAAACACTAAAATACTTTGTGTCTCTTTGCTTCCTGACAGGGCTGATCACAGGAATCAACAGGAAACCATAAATTAAAAGATCACAATATTAAAACCTCTCTGATAGTGGGAACTCTTGGGATTTTAGGAAAAGACTGCTAGAGGTTATTATTTACAAGTTGTAATAATTAAAATGGCTTTTAACAGTTTCTCCGTCTCCATCTTTGTGTTCTTTTAGTGGCCTCTGTGAATGGGACCTTTCAGCAGCGTCAAAAGTTGATGACGTCACAGCATTTAGAGTTGATGACATCATGACGTTTGGGATGGAGGGCTGACGTAGTCCTGTCGAGAATTGATGGTGTCGCAACAGGTTTTCCTTCATGGGTCCTCTGTTGTCTTGAGCAGCTCCATCAGTGCTCCCACAGCTCCGAAATAACCCTGGAGAGAGAAAGAAGGCACATGAAGACTTCTCTAAAACACACATGTGATACAACAGTTTATTTGTCAAGTGCTCACCTCATGTTCCAGAAAGAGGGCTCTTAGTTGTCCTTTGGACCAGAAGTCCATGGCGTAGGCTAGCAGCTTTGTGGACACCGTATTGATCCGAAGGAAGTTCCCAACAAACACCACTCGTTCGATTTTCTGATATGAAAAAGGATGGACAAAAATAAGGAGAAATTAAAAAAGTCGAATGCAACAATTACAGGGAAAATCATCACTCCAAACTGCACCGCCTCCAACTTAAATCATGACCGCAATGTTTTTGTAAGTCATTTCACATCCATTACTTCTGAAACAAATCAACTTTAATAGAGAGATATTATGGGGGGAAAAGTATAAAAACTACAAAAAGATGAATATAAAAGGCTACAATAATACTTTTCATTTATTATTTAAACTGCATTGAAGTACATATTTTAAACTGCAGGTAAAACCCTGTTAGTAGCAACCTTTAATATAAACTTGAGAAGGTAAATGTAATACCTCTTTCTAACCACACGGTGGTGCTAGAAACTTAGAAACTATTTACATGTGAATCTCTCGTATCAAAGGAAATATATGGGCATTCAACCAAGTATTTAAATCATGTAGAATACCACAACACAGCCAGAGAAGGACATAACACAACTCATTCACATATTGTAAATTGGATTTAGTAATTACACAATTCTAATTATGCACTTCCTGAGACTTTAATGCCAGTATCTAAAATCTGAAACCATCACAGGGGAAACACTCCCAAAACCCGTCTGATGCTTGGCCTGACGTGTCACTTTGCTGTGGTTCTGTGTGCAGTGATAGCCCTGTACAATGCTGCTTGATCGCCATGCCACAAGGCAACACTGTAAAGAAGCTCACAGCACACAGAAAGACTCCAGAGACACGTCTGCTGCAACTGAGACACTTTCTAATCCAGCTTCATCCTTTTCTTATTTATTTGAAATTATTTATTTAACACGGATGACTGCAGAAAGTGTGCTGGAAAAACTGTCAATTTAAGGCTGCGGTAATAAAATTGGTGTCATTCTTAACACGAGCAAAAAATAAAAAAAGGAAAAGTTTGATGTTTTTTAAACCGCGTTAAGCAGTTTGTACAAGACAGGACCGGTCAAAATATGGCACAATACTTAATACTTAACATAAAATAAACAAAAAATCTATCATAAAAAACCAAAACATTAAGTTTTCGCTACAAATCCATGTTTCAGAACCTGCATTAAAGTTGTCTGATGAATGAATTACAGCAATCCATTTGGTTCCATTTTCTTTACTTCTCATAAGTTTATAAAAAAAAAACAAACAACAACTTCTTACTGAATCTGCCGCTACAGCTGATTGCTAAACATTTCCTCTACATTTCAAATCTGTTTTCAGTGTTTTTGACCCAGTCATTGAGTCTTCTTTGCTACTCAGTGGAGTGTAACTGGATAAACCCTGAGCACAGTCACATCTGATGGAATCACCTGCATTTAATCCACATTACAACACTTCTACTTCCTTTGTTTTTATCCTACAGCACACGGTAGATGCATGGTTAGTACAGAATAGGTGATCGTGACCAGGATTATATTTGTGTGTTTATGTGTGTGTGTACCTCATTGACAGCACACATGCGTGCTATGGATCCTATGTTATTAGTGATGGTGACCAGCGTAGCTCTAGCCAGGTCTTCCTTACTGATGCTGTCTCGCTTCTCTTTGCTCATCATGTGACCAAAACTGAAACATGACATATAAGATGACAAGACAAAAAAATAAAATAAAAATACATTTCTTGTTGTAAATCAAATCAGATATTAAACTTTCCTTTTGGCAACTAATCAAGTTTAATAAACTCTAAACAAGAAAACAGAAAACCAAACAGGTACAGTACACTTTGGCAGGATCCGTGATTTATCAGCACATCCAAAGTGTATTACAAGTTAGGAGTTCAGAGGAGTGCAGTGTTTATTGTACTGAATGAGTTTTTGACCTGCTTTTAGTTAAGAAGGGTTTGATTTTCCTTTGGAAATGATCAGTGACTTGAATGCAACAGAGCCTGATTGATCCTCCAAACGCGCCGTTAACAAACATGCTCTTGTAATGTTTTGTCCTGAACAACATATGCAAGCCATGCACATAAATAAGATATCCATAATTTCTGTTGTAAACCAGGGATCTCCAACTCTGCAGGTTGCAGATGTTTCACTGCTCGGCACAGCTGGCTGAAATTAAGGGGTCATTGTGCAGAACTTCAACAAACTGCTGAATCCACTTCATTTGACCAGGGTTGGACGTCCCTGTTGTAAACTATCCACTGAACTTTTAAAAGACTTCATGACAGAACAGCATCATCTGTGGGCTGTTCATGCCCACAGATGATGGAACCTCAGCTGAGGCAGTATATAAAAAGACAAAATGTATTAGGTAGTATCAGTTTCAGTGGAAAACCAAAGCAAGCTGTACCATACTGAACTGTACTGTACCATGTAATAGAAAGACATCAAGAATAACTGATAACTGGTTTATCTCTTGAGTTTATGTTCTGTCTTACTAAATGCTAGAAGGGAACACCATAACATGACACAGTGATTATAATCTGATCACTGTGATAAAAAAGTTTTTCCTTTTCTCTAAACTTAACTTTATGGATCCACCTTTGAACTCAGCTACATGTTTATAGTACACAGATTGAGGTGGTGTGTAGATACCACCTCATACCATCTCAGAAACATCAGCAGAATAAAAGGTTTAGTCTCCCAGAAAGACCAGGAGAAACTCCTCCATGCATTCATCTCCAGTAGACTGGATTACTGTAATGGCATTCTAACAGGACTTCC
>JBBBVU010000017.1:22203521-22214785 GCA_037177055.1 Atherinosoma microstoma
CATAAATGTATCAAAATGGTTTTATTTTCCCCATTCATGCATGTTCTGGAATCCATAGGGGTGCCCACCTATCCAGAGTTTCTCCTCAAAAAGCCCACAAATGCACTGTGTGGTGTGCAGCCAAAGGTCACTGTGACAAGGAGCAGGGCTGGGGCAAGAGCAGTGATTTGTGTCCATGTAGGTGAAAGGCCTCTGGCCTAACAAACACCTGCCTCACACTGCATGTCCACATGGCGGATTCAGTGTGCCAGTGTGAATGGTCTAAAAACGGAGGGCAGCATCACCATGTTGCTTTTATCCTGTTGGAGTTCAGCTAAACTTGTCCTGTTCTGTTCCGAGACAAGTTCTGCGATAAGACATGAACATAAATCAGCGGCAGATTGTGTTTATAACATGGCAACAATGATAAACATGTTACTGAACTTAACAGAAAGTTTTGTCCTCAGTTCTTCTCAACACTGATTTACTGTTGTAACATTGTTATCGTTCTCTGTGCATCCCTTTTTACTCAACAGGTACAACTCTAACATGACACTGATACAATTACTACTCACAGTACTTTTAAAACTTCGTCTGAATTCATTTTTGTCTACAAATACACACAATCAGGTTAGCAGATCATGAGCTGAAGTGTGATATTTTCATATCTGTGAAAGCAAACAGATCATTTGTCTGCCATCTACGCTAAAATCACAAAGATGGAAGAAACACCGTGAGGACAGAAGTCGTCTTTGTTTTGTAAAATTAAGCAGATTTAGGATTGCACACAGTCTCAGACAGGTAAAAAAAGTTATTTCTCTGGCTTGTCGCAGAACACTTCCCTTCATTTTAGTCGGCCTGATCTCTGACTTAATGAGCAACACATTTACAGAAAGTTGCTTACAACTCCTGTACACGGTTCCTCTGTAAATGAGCTGTAGTGGAACTTGACCTGTGGAGGGCCTTTTTCACAAACTTGTATCTTTTTATAGGAGTTATTGTGTTGCTCAATTAACACACATGCTCAGGGTGTAAAGGCTGACCTCGACTAACTGGAAACCGGGTGTGCCATAGCACTCAACTGCAGGTTGTTCCCTTCAATATGAAAAAGTGACCACCTAATCTGATTCAGCTCAAATTAGAGTTTCACTTGTGGTCCTAATTTAAATTTTTGTGAATACTTGCTGATCCAGCCTCACCCCACAGAAACCATCCTTTTATGAGCACTCAAAGCTTAAACAAGTGATTTCTTTCTTCATTTCCCTTCATCATATCCCCACTCTTATCTGTAACTAACTCAAACCATTGAACAACAATACCAATATCCCTTACTAAAACCCTGACACTAAATAATCAAAACTGACCAACCTGCTCATTCTGTTTTGTAGAGAGGTTAAGTTAAAATACATTGTTTTAAAATAAACTTTAAAAAAAAGTAGTTTAGAAGTTGGAAATAAGAAATTTACATCCAAATGTCTGGAGAAGACAAACGCAGGTAATATTGTGGGTTACCACAGATCACAGTGGCTCATAGGGAGGTTTATGTACACCCCTCCCAAATCACAATAACAGACTCTTGATAAAAAGGCTGAGGGTGTCAGCATGGCAAACTTTACATACGGTATTATAAACAGTGCGACATACTGTATCGTGCAAAGTACAATTCCACTAAACAATTGCAGCATTAATTGTATCTTGTACTATGTTTTCCCAAACAGATATTTGTATGTTGGGAGCTGCTCTGCACTTTAAGGGCTTGAACACTTAATACTGATAGCTCTACGACTCCTAATCTGTTTGCATTTCATGATAACACAGCTAATGTCATGATGCATGACGACTTGTTCGAAGTCTTGTCTGCCACTGACGAGAGCAGTGGTCTGCAACTCTTGTTCAAGACAGAAAAACAAGAGGCGCATTGTTGATGAAGTTGGTGGGTTAAAAGAGAAAGATCCACCACTTCCAGTAATGTCCACAAGTCAGCAAACTAACGTCTGGTACACGGGGAATAGAGGAATTGCTAAAACTCACAAATCATATGAAACTTAAAAAGAACTTAGAAGATGTAAGTAAAATGATGGACTCCCCTAAGCAACTTTATACTACTTTTAAGTCACTACTTTTGATTTTGGGTTAACCACAACCGGATAAAGTTTGTAATGACTGAAAAATGTCAAATGTGATTAGGCTTCTGCTCTGTCATTCCAGGAGACCGTCCATATAAAGTGCTGCCAAGTTGCTTTTGGCACAAACAAGCGGCTCTTTGGGCAGTATTACCCAAAAGTAACCCCAATCTTTAACCACCTGAAACCCCAAACAAAAAACAAGAAAAAATAAATAAAACCCTGAGAACAAAAGTGAAAAATCACACCCCTGAGGGGAACACATTCCACGGACGCCCCCCCCGGATGAGGAAAAGCTTAGAGTTTTATCCAGGTTTATCAGAACTGCTGGCCCTTGTTCAGGGATAAGTCAACCATGAAGCAAAGGCACTCTAAACAAACATTTCAAATTTACGGATGAAATGTCCCTTTAATTTCAGCATTTGGCATCATTCTTGTATATGGCCGTTCATTCTCAGATGCACAGCAAATAATCACCACTGTATTATCATAATAACGTCACAAATCTCCACTGTCTCTTCCATCAATCATTAAGGATGTACAAATCATCTCATTATATTGCTTTCACCTTTTCAGCCTGTGTGTATGTGTGTGTGTGTTTTATTGTGGCAAAATGATGTCAGGGATACAGCCACTGTAACAGGACTATTGCAAAGCTGTTTTGAATACTTTGGAAGACGTTTATGCTTCAATCTGCAGTCAGCACATCACAACCATGCAAACTAGTCAAAATCTTTACAGGTGTAAAAATTAAGGATGATTCCGAAGGTGGGCGTGGTCAGTCACATGAGTACCAAGCACTCATATGATCATGTTAAAGATAGTACTGGTTGCTGATGGGCAGAAAACATCAGCATTTTAATGCAGCCAATTTGAATCCATCCCAAATTAACTCTAAAATTAAATAAGATCATCATGTTTTCTGGTGGTTTGATTTGTCTTTTTAATACAGTTCTGCAAATTACAAACAAATACTGCAGTTCACGCACAGATAGAGAATTCAGAGTAAATCATGTATTTCTAAAGTTGAATCTAGTTTGTAAATGTCTTTGCAACAAAAACAAAAGATTTAATTTTATCTTGCTTTGCAGATAATTTTTTTATCTTTTCATATCAAAAAAAGAATAAATAATTACACTAAAGATCATGTCTGAACCATGACGGCAGATCACTGTCACTTGTGCACATAAAGGGAAACAGTTATTTGATATATCAAATAGGTCATCCTGCAGCCATCCTCTAAATGTTAGAAAACTGTCATAATCTTCATAAATAAGGAAGATAAAGTGTTTTTTTAGTGGATTCTGTTCACTGACAAGCCATCTATATGCCCAAAATCAGCTTCTCTCGCAGAGATAATGCAAAATTCGGAATCTTATTATGCCATGAGTAATAACTTTGTTGTGTATGCGTTAATGTGTAAAAAAAACAAAACAAAAAAACAAAGAGTGTTAATTCCACAGATTAATTTCTTGGCATTAACACGTTAATTTTGACAGCCGTAATCAAAACTTGAAGACCTGTAAGAAATTAACACATAATAATCATGATTACTGTAAAAATGTGATTACTTCTTTGACAATACTCTTACAAAGTAATTATGAAATCCCTAGATGCTTGTGTTTAATTAAACAAGTAAATTCAGAGGTAATTCCTTAAAAATAACCTCAAATGTGGCTATGCACGGTGCTAAAAATGATTAACTTTAATCTCTAAAACTAATGAGGGGTTTGACCATCAGGGGGTGATGAATAGCAACTGATAGAAATGTAAACACTGCAGCAGGAGCTCATCTTAAATATGTAAGCTTTCCACAAGTGATAAAAAGAATTTCCTTGAAAGCTGACACAAGAAGGGCACCCTAACCCTTTTCTTTCTCTTTCCATCCTCTCCCTAACAAAATTACTTACAGATGTTAAGGAATTTTGTATAAAATTCTGTAAAAGGTCTCCACAGGGTGAGATCAAATTTTGTCATGACAGTCACGACAAACCCCAGGGCTTTGACCAAACAAGCAGGCTGCAAATCTCTGCTTTGAGCTGCAACCATCAAATAGCATAAGCTGAGAATGTCAAGTGTTGTGTGTTTATGTGTTTTCCCTTTTACCATGTTAAACATGAGCAACAAGGAGCCTGACTGAAACATTAATATGTGGAGAAAATGAACAGCAGGACAACAATAAGTCATAACTTCACTTAAGGAAAATTTTAACAAGGCGCCCTTTTAAGTATAATCAAATAAAAACCAGGTCTCACTTACCAGGTTTCTTCTCAGTTATAAGCTTCATTGTAAAGAAAAGTTGCAATCAAGGAACTACTTAAAAAAAAAAAAAAAAATCGTAAACAAGCTTTTCGATGGAATGTTTAGAAGTCTTCAGTCAGTCTCGAATATCTGATAAGACTTCACAGAGCGAAGACATCAACACTTTTAAACATTCTTCGCCAAATCTGCAAACTTTAACAGGATGATCTTCACTCAAATCAACCGAGACACTTGGTAAGCTAGGGGGTGGGATTGCGGCCCATTTACCCTTCCTCTTGTAGCCAAGAGTCGCGCCCTGATTGGTTGAGGCAAGCCAGGCCCACTTATCAGGAGCTTTTTCACCACCGGAAACCGACCAATCACAGCCCTCTACATGCAACCTGAGGGTCGCTAAACACAAAAAGGTCTCCCTGACGACGGAAGGCTGCTGGACTGGACAGTTCAAATACAGACGCAGACTGATCAAAGGGAAGAGAAGGTTATGTTATGAAAAGACAGGTTAATCACAAGATATATTAAAATTCCAGAAGCTTTACTAGAAGTTAATGAAAATACAGCGAGCAAAGCATATGCAGGGTGTCAGAGGTTGCTTTATTCTTATTGCAACACAGCAGTGTTGTGCAAGCCCTTCCAGATAAGCGCTGCTCAGTTGCCGGCTTGTGTCACACAAACAGCCAACCACATCATGTCAGAGCAATGACAGCGAATGACTGAAAGATAGTAGCACGGAAAAGCATTTTATTATTTTATTTATATTTTTAATTGTTTTTCTTTAACTTACGGGGTCTGTTCCGTCTCATCGACTCTGTCCTCCTCCGCAGCCGGCATCTCTTGGCCGGGGACCCGTTGCAGTCCGCATCCTCCCCGTGGTGCAAGTGGTGCATGTTTTCAAACGTACCGCTGTTGGTTCCGCTGCTCAAGCCGAATGCATTGCTGCTGCAGCAGCTCCCGTTGGCAGCCACCACGACGTGCCCGTGAAACCCCCTCTGGCTCTGTCCGTTATTGACATGAAAAGGTCCCGACGCCCCTTTCTTGTCTACCAGCGACTTTGCTTTATCCATGGCAGCAACTACCTTAGCCTAGCTTAGCTTAGCATCTGCAGGAAACAGTGTAAAAAGCTCAGCTGCTAGCAATGTACCCCGGCTACTTTAGCCTAGCAAGCTAATATTAGCCCGGCTGACAAGCTTGTGAGACAGCCGTGCGAGCAGCGAAACGCCTTAATTTAGTATTTTTTACCCTGAAATACCCCAAAAATATTGGCGCACAGTTTTGATATTATGTCGTTAGAAAAGAAAAAGCGAACAGTCGCTAAAATACGGTGTGTCCTTTGAGGTCACTCGCGGTCATTTCCCTTCATTGAGATACTGTCAAGCGCAGCAGTAGCCGGTGTGTGTATGTCTGTGTGTTGTTGGGCTGCTACGTCACTCCAGCCGAGGCCCGAACCCGTTCACCTCCTCCGACCGGTTTTCTTTGCTCTCTCTGCGGTAAAACTACACCGTGATTCTAAACTGTTGCATAAAGACGAACAAGAATGGAGTCGTCCCGTGTCGCTGTCTGTGCACCAACGAGTCGCGGTTGCTCCCCGCTGGTAAATTAAGCACCACCACCACCAGTCCGTGCAGCTGTGGGGGCTTTTATTTATAAGCGTCGCTTCTCGCTGTCATCCTCATTCCCCGCAGTCCTCTCTCCACACATGATGTGCGCACAAGGCTGCCATACAGTCAATATATTAGTTACGAAAATGAACCATAGTAACCCCGTTGTTGTATGAAAAAGCACTCCCAGCAGTAAAAAACGTCTTTTTTTTTCTTTTTAGGAATACCATCTGATAACATGTCTTTTGTTATACAGCAGACAGTAGGTATCAAGCAAAGCGTTAGATAACAAGGACACTTCAGTCAAGAAACAAAGGTCAAACAGCAATCTTATCTTGATCATGGAAAACACTCATTGGAAGACCATTCTGTCTCTCTGTCTAGGCAATTTGTAATTAATAAAATGTCTTTTTGTCAAAATATAAAACTATAAGATATCCCAGAACTGATCAGATATCAGCAACAAGGAAACCGAATGTGTGAAAAACATGGTCAATCAGTACTGCAGCTCTTTACATGAAGACATACATCTTTAATTTATAAACATTTATAGAATTTCAGGTATAAATGGTATGATTAATATAACTATTACAACTGTGAGAAACATTGGTGAAAGCTGACGGGGAGCTGAAGACCATCTTGTACAGCTGTTCCATTCAGAGTGTGCTGACTTTTTGCATCTCTGTGTGGTTCTCAAGCTGCACCAAGGCCCACAGGTGAACACAACAAAGGGTCATGACACCGCCCAGAAAATCATTGTTGCCCTCCGGGAGGAGATTTAAGGCACTGAGGTTGCAGACAAACAGACACAGGGATGGCTTTTGCAACTGGGTAATAGTCATCATCAATGCAACATTTGACGATACATGCCCTGCTTAGGCACATTATAACTGTTAATGCAGTTTCAAAATACTGCAAACCTGGGAATAAACATTGCTTGTGTTGTAGCACCAAATGAAAATATGTGTGGAATTTTGAGCCCTGTATACCTAAGGTAGGGTAGGAGTTATTATTTAACTATATATGTCATATAATAAGTTAACTTAGTATTCCAGACTTGGTAGAAATCAGGTCAGCGTTGTCAAAAAATCCCTTAACAAGGCTGAGTTCGGTCATATCCCAGGCAATTAGTTACAGCTTACTATGGCTTAAGTCCTCACTGTGCTTTTCATAGCATGCACAAACACAACATCCACATGCATCACATATGATGATTGTTAAACAAAAAATACATCTGCATACTGGCCTGTTGAACACAACCATTATTCCTGCCAGTTTGCAAATTGGAAGTGCGACATCTTCAGCAGAACAGTGACTGAGGTTGTGATGTAACTTTGACACATAACATTTGGCCCTCACTGCAGCAAACTTGTAGCCCACATTAAAGCTGCATTAACAGAAGAATGCTACTTATTTGGTCAGTACTGATTTTTAGACTATCAGAGGTTGCTGATAATGTTCTGCACATTACATTAAAGGAAGAACTCCGTAGCTTGAACAATAATAACTTCTTGGCGTATTTGTTTAAACTGGTACTTTATCCCGACAGTAACGCATGAGACGACCAGACAATTACAGTCAGGTTCCTCTGGCTCCTCCTGGTGCCTCTGATGAGACTTACAATAATTCATCATGACTGAATGAAAATAACCGGTATGTCCCGCCGTGCTTTTAAGTGTGAACTTCAGCTGACTATGGCTGGATTGATGCTCAGCTGCCTGTTGACTACCGATGATGTGAATTACCATTAAGTTTACAACCAGAATAACTTTACCAGTGGCTGACGTCAGGAGAATACCTGTTAAAAACCCTTTTAGAGATATCTTTGTTAGATTATTTCTCCTGTTTGTTGAGAAATTTGAGCATAATGTCAAACAATATTGCCAGGAAGGACGACATGAAGATAGATCTAAACCTCTAGACGTATGATACTGTGCAAAAACAAGCTCTTTAAAAGCATGCATCGCTTCCAAACCATCATGGACCGAGTTAAGTCAATGTTGCATCAAATTGAATGCACTTAATCTGTCTCTTCAACTATTACCATGGTTACCAGCTTGCATGTACTACTCATTGAGGCATAGCTGAAGCAAACCAAAGGCTATTAGCAAGTTTTAGTCCATTTTCTTTTTATCAATACCGGCTTCTGTTCTACATTTTGAGAAATAAGTTTTTCTTTTTCTTCCTTCTGATGATTTAGTGACTTCAAAACCCACTCTCGGAGGGCGATTAGCCCGATTTGTCACAAAGACCGGAAACAATTCAAAGTTACAGCTGTATGCAAATGTACGGAAACCCCTCGGCAGAGTAGGTCTACTATGATGTCAGTTTAAAGTTTCACCTGGCTAGATCACCATGGTAACTTGGTCCGAACACACAACTTGCCCTTGATTCAGTTGTTGATAACAAAATAAAAGACCCATTGATTCCTTTTCAGACAAGATCAGGCTGAAACATTCAAATGCTGTCAGGCAGAAGTGCTCAGTCCACACCGATGCACAACAAAAACTGAAAGGTGACGGTTGGAAAAACTTTGGATTGGGGAATAGCTGAGAGAAAAATCAATAAATTAGTCGTTGATGTTAAAGTCATTCAGTTCATTTAGATGTGGTTGAAATGTTGCCATATTTAACACCAAATTGAGCCAAAATACAACGAATTTCTTTTCAAAATTTTATCTTTAAAACAGTTGTTTGTATTAACTGGGAATCAACATTTTTTGGGCAGGGCTGTTTTTTATTAAAAACTTGCAATGATTCACTTCAGAATGAACACACTGCATATAAACTTGTTGAGGTACCATGTACAAGCAGAAAGCTGTGCTTCACGTTACCATGGAAACCTGCCTACTCTGTTGAACCAGATTGGGCTACATATGTTTTTTTATATGTTGTCCCCATTTTCCAACAAGCCTATTATTAAACTGCTGATACTGGATCGAATGAAGATTTTTTTTTAAAAAATGAGTCCATATATAAAGAATATTCAATTATGCCAATAAATGCGAGTTGTTTTGAGACTTCTCACGTTATATAAGACAGTCTCAGAGTGTGTATTTCGTGTGAGGAAAAGCACCCAATGATGAAGAAAAATGCTCAATTCTTCTATTCTTCTGAGCCTGCATGAAATCTGAATTAGAAAAACCGGATTGGCAAAGAAATATTATAAACATGAATCATAATCTCGTCCTGTGTTACAGTTCCAGCCTGATGTTGCTTCGTGTTACAATCAGGTCAAATTTAACTATTTGTCAGTCTGTGAAACACAGAGCATGGTCATGGAGCTTGTTCTTAAATGTGCTTTTATTTCATTTGATGAGTGTAAAACATGTAAAAATGTAAATAACTGCTGCATGTGCAAAACTTTGTGCGCTCTTTGTTGGACTTCCCTGCACCTCTTCTTAGCAAATCACTCCATGTTCTGAGATATTTTTAGATTGTCTTGCACTCACAGCATGTTTGAGATGACTGAGGGCCAACCAGAAAGCTGCAGCTGGTGTTTTGGATCATTGTCTTTTTTTTTTTGGTTCAAACCGGCTTCAACCTCAACTGATTGCATGACATTTGGACCCAGAATGAACTCATATGTAGTAAAAACTACATTTTCAACCTACCTGTGCAATTTGTCCTGTGTCCCCGACTGTCACAAAGCCGAATATTTCAACTTAAAAGGCTTCAATCATCTTTTTCCTTTGAGATCTTGTCTTGACCTCCTTGGGTTCTCTTAATGTCTTTGTAAAATTTCAGACAACGATGATTAAAGGCTGAAACTACCCACCATAAGCTTTAAAAGAGTCAGATAATACATTAATATTCCTTTAATGTACACCACTTGGTTTACACAAGCAATGCTAGAGAGAAAAGTCAAGATTTGTTAATAAAACATTATTTCCACCAAAAAAAAAAAAAAAGGAGTTACATCAGTTCAGGTGTTGCAACTCATCTTAAAGCCACATTTGGTCTTTGTATAGAGGTATAATTGCGAGCAACGGTGATTCAAGCACTTTGGCTGATTTTGAAGTAACAAAGAAGATTCGCCTGAGACTGTTGAAACTGCGAACACATCTTGTACATCACCTGTTTCAAAGTCCAGCTTATCTCAGAACAGCCAGTTTGTACAAAGAACAGTGGCGAGTAAGTTCACTTCTATCTTTGTCCACTTATTGATTCTACCAAGGAAGCTCAGTCCCGTCCCAGTTGTACGCCTTTCCAGTCTTTTCGATACTTAGTGAGTTTATGATACTCATCAGACAGTTGACTGAATGTTCTGTGCTGAACAACTTGTCTTTTGGCACGTTCTTGTGATAAGGCCGGGAGAGACTGGTGTTGACTGTTCCTGGATGCAAGGACACACACACCACCTGGAAACAGCAGGGAAAACAAGTATGAATGCACCACCCTACTGATCAGATTCTGGCATCCTTTCACTGACCAGTCTAGTAGGATGATGAATAACAGCCACGTTTACACATGCAAACAGATGCTGATGTCAGAGCAGATATGTGCTAACTTTATGGACCACCAACATCCGCGAGGGGCTCACTCCAAAACATCTCTAGCTAAAGTTTTCTCATGAAATACTATGTCAGTTCATTCTTCCCACTAGTTTTCATGATATGATTAACTAATTAAGTTCTTGTTATTAGTATGCTGGGGCTCTTTCTGGAAATAATCCCTAGAATAAACAGATATTAAAAAGACATGTTTGTCCAGTCAGGTTTCAAGTATCACTTTTCAGAGCCATTCGCTGAAATATGGAAACTTCTGCCTCCAAAAAAAAACAAAACACAAGACTGTGACAACCAAAATTTATGAAATTGGTTTGTTGGTTTTGCAAACAAATGGTAAGGCTATGATGGCTAACTCTGCTACTTTTTTAATACCTAATAGTAGTTATAGTCTCTAGCTAATGATCTGCTAATCTAATGAAGAAAGAGGAGAGAAAACACATTATTATTCCAATCAAGATAATAATAAATTTTTTTTAAATCTGATTATTTCCACCATACTGTTGCTAACAAGTAGATTTTCATGAATTTGAGAGTCCCAAAATATTAAATTGGTAACAGAACGACATGTTTGTCTTTGTGTTTTACTTGTAAAGTTACTTTGTATAGTCTTTTGTGATCTCTCTGCTGGGACCTGGCTATGTCTTTTGAGTTGTTGGTCTTGTCTTGTTTTTTTTGTATAAATAGTTAAATAAACTCATTAAAGACTAATGAAATAAGAGTCTGAAACTTTGAGTCCCCAGAAACTATTTAGTTTTAAACCTGCTAAAGATTTATCTTCATCTGCTTGTGTTAAGT
>JBBBVU010000017.1:22215675-22226878 GCA_037177055.1 Atherinosoma microstoma
GCAAGGGAACAATAAGCAAAGCAGTGTTAGTACATTATCTGAACCATTATAGAGGAAACCCGCTGTTACAATCACAAATATCCTTCCATAAACGAAAGAAAATTCCCCTCGACATTTGAAAGATACTTTACGATCCCCTAAAATAATTGGGAATTTCCCAAGTGATAGAACAAAATGATTAATACTTCATTTAGTCCTTTAAGAATTAACGGCTGATCCACAAGCCATTAAAACCAAACTCTACCTGTGCGGAGACATCCCTCAGGCTAGTCTCGCCTTTTCCGGAGGGGTGAAGCATCGCCGAGGCGTTGACGATCAGGTCCAGCCGACCGAAGTTCTGCTTCAGCCTCTCAGCAGCTCCGCGGATGTCCTCCTCCTGGTTCACGTCCAGCTTGAGGACCGTGAGTCTGCCCGGGTGTTGGCCGGCCAGGCCCCGCAGCTCCGCCGCCCCGTCCGGGTTTCGGCATGTCGCTATGACAGAAGCGAGGCTTTTGTTTTTTAAGATATGTTGACAGAATTCAAACCCCAGTCCTCTGCTGGCACCTTGAATGAGAGCGACGGGGGCAGCCATTGCAAGTAAACGACCAGCTAGTGAAGTGACGTAATACACTGTTTGCTGCCTTCAAATCCTCCCGAATGTTCGTAATGTGGACAATTAAGAGAATAATGCAACTTAATCTAGATTAGAGGTAAGAAAAAAGTTACTTTTAGATTAATTTTAGACGTATAAATACTGTATCATATATAGTACCATCAAAACTATAAACCCGTGCTATGAAATCATTCATTTTAAAATCAGAAATCAAATCTAAAGAGGAGTACCTGAAGGTAACATGTTTCACAACAAGGAAAGTACGCCCCCCTTAGGTCGTTCTGAAGACACTTACACAACTGAGACATTTGCACTTGCCTGTTAATTGAGCGTGCATGACACATAACATAAGAAGCAAGCAAGAAAGAAAATTCATGAGCCATGAAGAAGTAACCCAAAACTGAAGTTAGATTAAGTTTGTTTATTAAAGGCATTATATGTTATATGAAAGTCCTGAAATAAATACATGCTAAATCACAAGATTGAAAATCCCTGAAGTTTTTTAAAAATATAGTATTTGTAGATTTTTTTAAAATGCAATGCACTAAAATTGATAAACACTAAATCCTGAATTAAATGTTACCTTGAATAAATAGATCCCATTTGTGGAAAATGTTTTTATCAAATTACAGTAGTAGTATTTACTGATGCATGCTGTCTAATTTACGCCTACTCAATTCGTCACAATGGCCGCAGACCTGCAAGTTTTCAATGTATCTCTGCCCCAACACACCCGACTCAAATTAAATGGATCCAACAGCCTATGAAATTTTGCACAATGACTTATTAATTTAAGAAACCAACCAACGGTTCTACTCCAGCCCAACAGGTGGCGATAGCAGAATACTAATCGCTAATAATTTCGAGGGGGAGCATCAAACCACGTCTGTATTTGCTTATTGCGTATTCAGTCTTATGTATAAAATCTTAGATAATAAAACTGCTTTAAATACATATTTTTTTAACCAGTAAAGACAGGCAGAAAAGAACAGGGGCATAAACAATTGACTGTATCCAAAGAAGAAGTCGGTTGCCTAGCGACCAGTGGACGTGTAGCGTCTGTTAGCACGTTAGGCGCATTGCTAACACATGGAGTTTGTCACTCAAAACAGAGCATAAATGCCACTAAAACGAAGAGGGCCCTTGCAGATCGTCCAAAGAGAAGTGGATGAAGTGAAAAGACAGGTTTGTTTAAGAATGACAGCTGTTTGTGTGCTTGAACTGCGGAAGTGTGGCCGTATAAATATCAGTAATGAAATTACAACTTGTAGAAGTTAAAGTACAGTTTCCAAATGAAGTGGTCCAAAGACTTGAACCTGAACCCATTTTATCCATTTGTATGATGTAAACCTTTTACAGACGGGGTGTGAGCCAAGATAAATGTATGTAAACATATCTACATATCAGTTCATTGTAAGGAAAAGGTAAAAGGCTAAGCTGATCCCAAAAAGACTTTTTGGAAAATTAAGTGAAGGCAACACGTATAGAAAGACATTTTATAACTTCTCCAATTACATATGCTGCAGTCGGACCTGTAGAGTTGATTATTTGAGGTTGGGCATTCTTTATCCCTGTGAATATTGATTTATGGTTGCATATATACATGTAAAAGTTTGGATGTAACCTCAAATGCACATTAATGTTAACTGACACTTTTTTTGTGTCATGTTTCTGGTAAAAGGTTGACAGTCTGGTGAAGGATGTACAGACTAAGGCTGGATCTAATGAAGAGGCATTTCGAAGGTAAACACTTCTGATGGAGGGGCATCATTGCTTCCTTACCTGGTGTTCTTGCTATAGCTTCAACTAACACAAGGACCATCCTCCAGACTTGCACTAAAACTTATTTTCATCCCCTTTTTTTCAGCTGTTATAGTTAACATTTGTATAAACTGTCTTTTTTTCCTCCTATTTATAGTCTAATTTTCATCTGTCAATTTCCCATCAGATGTCAAGAACTGCAGATCTCTGCAGAAAAGACTCAAAAGTCACTACAGAAACTGACAAAGGTTAGTACTCAAAGAAAGCTTGTTAGGTAGAGTTGTATAATAATTCAGTCCAACTTTTCCTTTTATTTTTTCGCAGATCAAAAGGCAGATTGCTCAATAATGGTGGAATTTACCAGTCTTGGATGATATAAAGTTATAGTCTGATGCTTTGTTTTTCCAGGCTGATGAGTTGGCTCCTGTGGGGAACTATGATCAGAGAAAACAGGAAGAGGAGAGACGACTGCAAAACATCTTGGAGCGTCTGAACACACTCGCATTGAAGCTTTCACCACCAGGACCCAGCACAGAAACGGGGTCAGTACCTGTGTGCTGGCTGCAAAGAAAACAAATGACTATACGGGATGTTTTTGGTGTAACATCAGTTTCACTGTACATTTAAAAAAAAAATTCAATTACATTAGTAATGTTCCTTATCTATTTTATTGCATTACTTAATCTGACATTTGAAACTCCCCATCTTTGGATTGTTGAGGAAAACTAAAGAATATAACCTGAAATCTCATCCAAAATTAACACTTTTCCCCCATTATTATGTTTTGATCCACAGCGATGCATCACAGGAAGAGAGTGAAGATAATGTTGACGTTGATGATGATGATGAAGACAGTGCTGGTGAAAATGACACTACTGACAATGATGGGAGCGATGGTGAAGATGGAAAGAGGGTTGCAAAGCCGCCATCCCAGTCAGACCCTCAAACCTACACAGTCCTCAGTGATTTCAAAGGAGAGCAGGATGGAGATTTATCTGTCCAGGTGAGGTACTTCCTGTTTCAGGAAACATGTCAGTAACATGCAGGGGTCTGTAGAGGCCAAGTTATTGTGTGTTTGGATTTTAAAAAGTTGCACAGTAGTTGAAGTGAAACTAGAATTTATTTCATGACAAATAACTCTGTTATAAGAGAGAGAGAGCTATTCTTTGCTACTATAAGAACATCATGATATAATGTTTCCTTGAAACATTTTTTTTAAATTTGGTTTTGTACTATATATAGTGTATATACTATACATTTAAATAAATATATTTATTTAAAACAGAAGATGGCGCTGTAGTCATCCAGATCTACTGATCAGAGTCCTGCAGCCAGAACAAGCTTGAAAGGAGAGGAAACACAAATATGTAACTGGAGATTTTCATATGTATACTTGTAACTTTAAAGCCTTTTATTTTTTTGGTGTACCTATCAGAAATCATCATGTTTTCTGATATGATTAAATGCAAGCCTGTAAGCATATTTTTCTGAATAAATATTTTGAGATTTTCATTTCTTTTTCTTAAAATCCCCTCACAAAGTAAATCAGAAGTCTGTGTGTTTGCAATCTATCACAAACGTTCAGGTGTGTTTTCTGTTTCAGAGAGGGGAGGTGGTGACAATAATCAGGAAGGCAGCAGATGGATGGTGGCTGGCTCAGGACACAAAAGGCAACAGGGGAGTGGTTCCAAAAACCTTCCTGAAGGTACAAAAGTTGCATCACAGTCAAGTGTCAAGTCCTCTTTATTCCACTGTTCATCTAATCTGAAACTGAAGGATTTGTTCTTTTATCGAACACGACTTGGCAAATTTAGATACATACTGCCAAAGTTATACGTATTCACAAACTCCACGACCACTTTAGTTTTTGCTTTATTCTGTGACTCTGTTTATTCTGTTAGATCGGCTCTGGTGTTGATAAAGATGACGAGGATCAAGATGATGATGATGATGATGATGATGAAGAGGATGATGATGAGGAAGAGGAGGAGTCAGAAGAGGAAGAAGGTGAAGATGGTGAAAAGCTCATGGAGGATGGAAACAAACACAGGTTTAGTGTTTTTACTGTTCATTTTACCCACATCGAGCTTCATTTTCTCTGATCCGATTCTCTTCAGATTAAATCACTTCAGACAATTCGTTCATCGTTTGTTTATGATCCTTTGACAGCTCTTCTTCCAACTGGTCGACTGTCAGAAAGGCTCTCACTGAGGTAGAACTCTGCACACTCAATAATAACCACCATTAGATCTGATGCTGCTGAACCAATTTGGAGGTTTTTACAGCACAAATTTATGATATTCAGTGTGTTTGTGTGTGTGTGACAGATTGATGCGACAGATGTGCTGTCGGCCATGGGAGCTATACCTTCAGGATTCAGACCATCAACTCTCAGTAAACTGCTGGTGGAGGAAGGTTATTATGCAGAAGCTTGTGTTTGTGTTTGTGTGTCTGTGCTTATGAAATTACACAGCTTTAAATTTGAACGTAATAACGCTGCAGTAAAATGCACTTGTTGGTGCTGATTATGGCTAATTCCATCCCTGTTGATTCAGACAAAATTAACTTTCTTAATGCTGCAGCAAATCAGCTTTTTGTTATGAGCTCCCAACACTGTGCCTAGTATTTTCCTGATTGATCACATTGTCTTCAAAATATGAAGATACAGTAAATGTAACATTCGATATTTTGTTCACCCCAGGACTGTGTGCATTGCATATATTAGTTTACTGATATTAATTTACATTTGTTTGTAAGACCTGGAGGAAGATGGAGGTTCATGGGGAAGGTTTGGTTTTTAACTTTTACAATTGACCAATGACACCATCAGTGCCACTCTATTAATATTTAGTTAAATTTCAGGATTCAAAGACAAATCTGTCAACATTTGTGTTCTGTTAATAGGTGTAACATACAGAGGAAGTCACTATATTCAGCCTGAGCTCAGCCAATCACAGCTCTCTTTTAAAGATCTCTTCCTGGACCCTGACACTGGCAGGGTGAGTGTGTCGTGCTGTATTAATAAAGACACTGATTTCTCTCAGTACATGGCATCCTTTCTAGACTGGAGCAGTTTATTGCTGTTAACATGTGCGTCTTTTCTCCGTTAGGTTCGTTCTCGCCAAGTCAGAACTTGCGTCCATTTCACATTGTGGAGCTGCAGGATGATTCCCACCCCTGGTGTTGGAGTTCAGGTCCTCAGCAGGCACATCCGCCTGTGTGCTTTCGATGGAGTCCAGGTTTTATATAAATATATGCCCTTTTTCCCTTTATATTCTCTCTGTACTTCCTCATCGTTCAGTAGTGAAAACGGTTCAATCTACTTCGTTTTTCTTATCTGAGCTGTATTTGTATTCCAGGTGTTGAGTAACATCCACACTGTGAGGGCAGCCTACAACTCCAAGAGCCCAAAGACCTGGAGCTTCTCTCCAAGGGTGTGAGGAGGCTCCAGTTGCTTTGCACACAGCATCACACCAGAACACTTGTTTCACTCACTCTGTGAAACCCAACTGCATTGCTACAAATGTGTGTGTTTTATCCAGATGACTGGCCTGCTGCCTACCCTCCTGGATGGAGACTGTTTCCTACGCTGTAACTCTTCGTCTCCTAACCTTGGGGTGCTCTTTGAACTTGGAGTCACTTTTATACGGAATGTAAGGACACATACATGTGAATTTGATGAGGTGCAGATAAAAAAACCCTAAGAAAGCTAAAGAGTTGTTTGAGAGGCACATACATCTGGTCTTGTGTGTGTTTTAGTCTACAGGTGAGAGAGGAGACCTGAGCTGTGGCTGGGCCTTCCTCAAACTCACCGATGAGGCTGGAAATCCACTCCAAAACAGGTGCAAAGACAAAATGGCAATTAGTGAATGATAAAAAGATGAAAGAATAACCGTAACCTAGCCGAGCTGGATACTGCATATCAGCCATGGGTTGAATAGGTTGCTTTCATCAATAATTCATGATTAAGTACTTTAAAATCTGATCTTGTTAACAGGACCTGTGAGCTACCAGTAAATGGAGGCACCCCCTATGAGAACGATGTCACAGTGGAGGCATCAGTTAACAGAGGATGTAAGAAGAGACTGCAAACTTAGTACACGAAGGACTCGGCAAACTTAGATTTTATTATCTCAGATTAAAAAATACTAGAAAAACTAGAGTGATGAGTTCATGTATTTTGTTTGCAGCTCCAGGTGGTGTTTTGCAGCAGATTCTTCAGTCCAGGCGGCAGCCCAAACTGATCGTAAAGCTGAAATCAACCAACAGTCGGACCAGAACGCAGCTCAGGTGGGAGGATCGGGAAACCATCCGCAGTGCTTGAACACATGCAGTGGATTATGCGATCTGGTTCTATGTCAATAAATCCTTCCAAAATGTACTCAGACACATTCCTGAATCCTCTCAGGCTAATGCATGCGTTTACACTGCCAGCACAACGTTTCCAGACCTCAGAAAGTTTGACATATTTTGTTGTTAGACTGTGGTTTAAAATGGATTCAAGTCATTTTTTCTCCCATCAATCTACTCACAGTTTTCCACGACACAGCAAAAACATGTTGTTGTCCTTTTTTAAAATGTATCAGATAAAAGATGAAAATGATAAATTTATGTCAGATTTCAGGTTCTTTACTTAGGCTTTTTTGGTAAAAACATCAACCATAAATCTTTCTAGCAATGATCTTATAAGCTTGGAGTATCAGTCCTTTGGAGTCATCTCCATTTATTTATTTTTTGACAGAAACATGGAAGTTCAGCATGGGAAGGTTCAGTGCCCAGCCATTTTCGGGCCTCTCAGTTTTCCTGAAGCTGCTCTTGTTTTTTCTTGGCTTTGGATTATTGTTTAGTTGAAATGTAATCCATCACCTGAACACTCAGGATTGCTCCCTACTTTTCTGCTTCCATCTTTCTCCTCCATCTTTATACCTATGGCAGATTTTTTTTTTTAAAACTCCCGACTGACTGTAGGAATTTTTTCTTCTCTTGTGTAATTATTCAGTTTGGCTGGGCGACCAGATCTAAAAAGCCTGCTGGCTTCTGAACTTCAGGAACCTTTAAATGCATCCTTCCAGATGGAAGGACACATTGTACCTAATGCAATCCTACTCCACATTTCTGCAGACAGTTGTCATGAATCCAATGCCTGATTTCTGATATTCACCATCCATCAACTCAGAGAGAGATTATGCAGATAGATTTGTCCCTGTACTAAATACGCCTGGTGCATTCAATTCTCAGAGCTCAGCTGCAACTGTCATAACAATTTCGAAGGTTTGGTTTTGCTTTGTCATTAGGAGGTATTGCATGTAGGTTGATATTTATAGATGGGTCTGAAATGTTTGATACCGAAACATTTTCCTCTCCAGTCTCCTTCCAGACACCCTTCTGTTCTGTCTGAGCTGTGTCCACCTGCTGGCTCTGCACCGGCAGCTGCTGGCTGACACGCTGCTGATGGACAGGCCTACCATGCAGAATGCCGGTAACATTCAAGCCACATACATGCTTGCATAACCAAACTGATCTTATTTACAGCTTTTAGAACAAAAGATATTGATTTTTGTCTCTGTTTCAGATCTAATATGCAGTCCCATACTTTCAACCTTTCCTGTGTTGTTGGACCAGACAGACCTGCTGGATGCTCTTAGGGTACAAAAAGAGAGGCTGTGTACTCATGCTCATCCTGAACAGTTTTAAAACGGTGTTAACTGAGCTCTTATATGTCTGTACTTTATTCTTGTATTAGCATGTGCTGAATTCTAGTTAGTTGTCACCCTGTAAAGGTTTTTATTAAAAAAAAAAAAAAACATGTTTTGGAAAAGTTAGAAGCTAGTGAAGCTTTAAATGACAGGATTTTCTGCCAAATTTAAAATGAATTTGATATTTTTCAGAGTGCCTGGCTGGAGGCTGAGACCAACATGAGCAGAGCACAGAAGGTTTGTTTGTTTGTCGTTGTGTTACTTGTGCCGTGGGGACATGTAATGTGTATTACTTAAAGTCTAAGGTCAGAGCTGTGTTTTGACAAGTAGTTAAGTCTCCAGGACATGCGTGGAAGTCAATGGAAACCAAACCGTTGGTGTGTAATAGCGGAAGAGGTCTGCAGAGGCTGCTATCAGTATGAGTTACTAAGATGCTTTTCTGTGTGAAAAATGAATATGTATGTGTGTGTGGATATAAACTGTTGTGTGTGTTTACAGAGAGACTTGCCGTACCTGAAACAGGAGTTTATTAAAGTCTACATGTCATGCGTGTACTTCCTCCTCCACTCGCCTTCGCTGCCTTCTTATCGCTGGGCGGACCCGCCTTCAGAGGAGCAGCGAGCCAGAGTCATCTTCACCACCCTGGACACTCTCAAAAAACACCAGCACACCACTAGCCAATCAGCAGGTCCCGATCTCTTCTTTGACTCAACACATCAACATCTGGCTTTTGATGTCACAGAACTGACCTTTGACCTCCTCCGTGTGGCGCGGTGATGATGGCGTCACCTCTTAGAGCCATGGTGCCATCTGATAGGAGTAAACTTTTTCAAAATTGGTTTTAATGTAAAAAAAAATCTTCACTTTTTGTTTTGTTTGCAAGAAGAATGTAATTCTTCAGTGTGCCATTAACACATTCTGGTGTCCCTTATTTAACAGTTCAAGAGGAAATCACCAAAAATACACATGCACATGAAATAACACATCTCCCATAATAACTGTGGTACATTCATGTGTTTTTGGTCTTCAAGTGTTGTTCCATGGCGGCAACATGTTAATGAAATCACACTTGAAATACATTGCAACAACTTTTGAATGAGTTTAATGAATTCAGCACCGGGTCTCTGGGATTTACTGAAAATAAAGGAAGCAGAGACTGATTGAAAACTAAATCTTTCTGCGATGAAACCAAAACAAAATCATCTCTGTGTCCTTACTCTTTACTGATTGAGACTAATGACTGTTAATTGGTTATATAAAAAAGGTTTTTGTTTATTATTATTCACCATCATTGCTACTCTTTATCTTTTATTAAGGTAACATTTGCATGTTTACATTTGTTTTTGCAATAAACATTTATTTAGTATCTAATGTGGATTTCAGTGTTTTCATGAGCTGATTTAGTTTCACTCCAGTCATCTCCACCCGTTGGTTCAACATCAGTGATGTGTGTGTAGTGTAAAGTTACAGGATATAATAACTGGTTGGCTGCAGTTTTTTTTTAGCCAGGTATAAAAGGAGGAGCAGTGGAAGGTTGGGTCAGTTTAGGTGTCGACGGTCGTGGTTTCACTTCAAGAGTAATATCTATCTTTATTAGCATATATAATGTGTCATGCTGAAATGTATATATTAGAGTTAAATAGAAAGATAATTAGTCTTTCACATTATTTTTTAGATTGCTCACTTTTAAAATGTTGAATTAAACCTGTGACCATGAATAAACTGACTACCAGCTGTATGTTTTTACTTTAATTATGTAAAAGAGTCAAAGAGAAGCCGCTTTAAACTCTAAACATATTCCTACTAAATAGCTTCTGGCACTTAGAGGAATAAAATTAAACATGTTAATTGAGAGTGAAGGTGCTGCTGGGCACGTTTTGTCACGTATGAAGAGCTTGACAAACTGATTCTCCTGTTTTGAGTCAGGTGTGGGATCTGGCTTTCCATCTTAATGTGCAAAAGGCAAAAAGTATTTTATCCAAAATGACAAACTATTACTTTAGTAAGAGTTAAAGAAGAAAAGCAAGAATAATAGTATTTATTCTCTGTACTATCTCCTCAGCCATATTGATAAATTCAATACATTTTCGTTGGTAAAACTTTTAAGTAGATTCAAATGTAACTCTATGTCTCCATTCTAAAGCCTGAAGTTGTTTTCTTGTGTGTGCAGACCCACACAAACACATTGAGTCTTAAGGTGGGTTAGAGTTTGCAGGTGAATCATATTCCACAACCTGTATTTCCACATTCCTGCACTGTTGCCGTGGTGACTGCATGCTGCCCATTGCGACTGGAGAGTCGCATTGTGTTGAAAAAACTGCATAGATATCAGCACCAACTCAAACTGAGACTGAGACATGAGTGTGTTTAGATGTTTAACCAACATTAATAATAAAAAAAAATGTACTGATTATGCTGTTTGCATGCTGTCTGTAACATTTAAGAAAAAAAGAAAAGTAAACTGAGTAATAGATGATTAGAACTAACAAGAACTAAACAAAAGAAAACATGACATCAACATAAAAAGATTCCAACAGATATCTTAAAGAGGTTAGGGACAACGAAACTCTGGAAAAAGTAAGACGTATTGAAAAAGCTGGAGAAACACCTGTTAAACGGCAAAAAGTTGGTAGCATGATTGGATTTAAAAAGAGCACCTTAGAGCACCTTCAGATTTAAAAAAAACAAACAAAATCAGAGTTTTTGCATAGTTGTTCATATTATCATTTTAATGCAACATTTATCACACCTATGTGCGATTTAGGGCCCTGAAGTGACATGCATACAGAGGAAAACATGTCGCGCAGTGCGTAATGTTTACGGAAGTAAATGTGGATGCTTCATGTGTTTGTGTATCAATTTGGAAGTACTTGCACAGTCAGAACTGACAAATATCAATACCCCAAATACTAATTAAATCCAAAACGTTACTTTTTTCCCAGTGATTAGCTGCAGCAACCTTATCCACCATGATTTGATTTTGCCACGTTCCACTTCCACCGGCGAGAGAATTGTGACGTTTGTCTCACTTCTGTAACGTCAAAATAGGATGAAAAACGGCATTACATTTCAGACCACTCCTGTGGACCCACCACCCACGGGAGGGGCCGTAGGGGTCGGGTGCGTAGTGAGCTGGGCGGCAGCCAAAGGCGGG
>JBBBVU010000017.1:22239341-22275262 GCA_037177055.1 Atherinosoma microstoma
TCAGCCCGGGACTCGAACCAGCGACCTTCTTGCTGTGAGGCTGCGGTGCTAACCACCACACCACCGTGCAGCCCTAAAGTCAAACATTTTCCCCTAATTATGCTACACAAGCCTTCCTTTTAATCACATTATTATCCGTTTGGGAACAGGAGATGCAAATTATCGTAGTTTTCCCAGAGGAATCTGTGTTGGTTCTCCCTGAACTCAACATTTCAGTGCTGCTCAGTACTGTGGGGTTGTTGTCTGATTTTCCTCCGAATAAGGTGCCAGACATTTTCAATGGGAGACAGATCTGGACTGCAGGCAAGCCGGTTAAACACACACGTGCGCACACACTCACACACACACACACACGGTGTCTTTGAAGCCTTGCTGTTGGAAGTCGTGCAGAATGAGGCCTGTCCTGCTGAGATAACCACTTATCTCCCAGAAAAAAAGACACAATCGTCTGGCTCCCTTCTGGTGGTAACACAAATTCAGGTTACATTTCTTGATGCAACATCAGAACCTGTTGAGCAAAAATGGTTTCCAGGAGACTCCTGAGCACATGTGGCTATATTGATACTGGTTTCCTTTGCAGTGGTTTCCATCCTTGGGATTTAGATTGTTTTTTTAGATGAAGTTGGTCAGTTAAGACACTATAGATAGTTTCCTTTACACTTATGTCTGTTAAGGCTTCAAATTAATGAATTTTTAAAAACTTTTTTAGTAACATAAATTGCATATTCCTCACAAACCATCACACTGGGCTTTTTTGGCTGAGGAATGTACATATGATGCATAGTTTTCTTGGTGATTGGGCTGATATAGCGTATTTTAGATATTCCAAGAGTGTAGAGAAGCTAGAGAAATCTTATTTGAGACTGGGAGAAATCTATCCAGATACCTTTAAAGTTAATTATGTATAACATTTTTACTTTCCCAGAAGCATCATCATTGAGCAAGCATCATCATTTATATCACTTTGTAAAGAAAATTTAAAAAGACTCTCTTCACAACCCTTACTTATAGCTGTGTTTTTCTGCCTCTTCCCACAAACATTTCTGCTCTCATCTGTCCTGACCCATCTTTCTCAGTCCGCACTCACATCCCATCTCTCTTGTTGCAGGATGCCGGTTTTCATTTTTTAGCGGTCGTCTTCTACCTCAGTGCATCGGTGATTCTGGCCTACATTACCCTCTTCGATTCCGTTATAGCCATTACACCTGAAAGGCTCAAAATCTACAGACTGGACATTTCCGCAGTGGTATGTCAAACAAACAACACCAGAAAAGAAGTATATTTCCTTCCTGTAAATTAGATTTGTTCAAAGCAAGCAAGCAAATTCTAGCAGATTTCAAGCAACAAGCAATTACATTCTCAGTAATTATCATGCAAATGGTGTTTGTATCCATACCTGCTAAATAATCTATGTGGGTGACAGTAAACACCATTTTGAATTCTTAAAAATTACATCAGGTTATAAAGTAATCTGGATTTTATGGAACAAAACTACCAATAATGAAAACAGCTGTTTCTTGGCCAATCATTTGGTCTTCCATATTATTCTGCTTAACAGTTTCAAAACATTAAACAGGTTGTAAAGAACTGAAAATCTACATCTGTCATATTCTCCATTATATAGATTAATTTTCAAAAAACAACTAAAACATACCAAAATATTTTTCCAGATCCAGTTCCATGTTAACATTTGAGATCACTTAAATGTTCTCATCCATTGAACTTGTAAAATCCATGGCTAGTTTACCTCCCAAAAATAAATACATGTATAAATCATTGGTAAGCAATAATTACAACTACAGTGAAATGTCACATGAATACTTAAATTAAAATGCACATTGTATAAATGTTCTTTATTCATCCTAGCATCTCAAGTCCTTACTGATTATCATCCATGTGTCTATTTCCATGTTTTCAGGTGATGTCCTACGCAGCCACTCTTCTCTACTTCATCCACACCATTTTCTCTGCCATTCGATGGAAGAGGTCCTAAAACAGAACACCAAGCGCCACACGTGAAGAACAAGATGGATTAAATAGAAGTTATAAAACCAGATAATCTGTCACTGTAATAAACACAAAGTAGCTTTAGTTTTTTTTTTTTACCCTTTTCTATTTTAATTTCAGTGTGAGTTATTTTTTCTTAGTCAAAATGCCAAATAAAATGGATCAAATGGGTGGAAAACACGTGAACATTTGCCATTCAAGCCTGCTCATTATTACTTCCCAATTTACTATTTTGTTATTGTGGAAAAGCAACATTTGAAATGAACCAGTTTATCAGTAAATGTGTTTTTTTAGAACTAAATCTGGTATAAAAGAGGTTAAGTGTAAATAACTTATTAAATCACTGATTTAATTGAATATTAAGTGCAGTTACGACATGCAGTTGCACTGTAGCGCATTTGAGTTAAGATAAAGATTTAGATAATGGCAATTTCATTTCACAAGAAAAGAAAATTGTGATTATACATGTGGTCCATCCATTGTCAAACCTGAAAGAGCAGTGGTAGAGATATGTTGACTTTTAGTCCATACTGCGCATTCAGCTTTTATAACAATACGAGATCCTACATTTCCCATAATGCAACTTGATAGCATCTGTCATTTGATCTTTACAGCATTCCCTAATGTCTTCCATACTCCGTGTTTAAAATGAGTAAAGAATAGTCTTACAATTGTTCGAGTACGTTGTACAAATAATACAATACTCCTAAAAGTTAAAAAAGTTAATCTAAAGTTAAAAAAGCCATTGCTCACATCATCAGGTTTACTTTCTTAGATTCCTCGTCGATGCATGAAAACGGGGTTACAGCTACACATATCAGTAGTTTCATCATAATATCATCTCAACAACGGGTGGTTTCTTTTGTTGTGTCATACTTTATATTTCTCCTTTAATAACCGAGTTTACATTCTTTCATTTTCTTGCTGTTCAGGTTTTTTTTTTTGTGTGCACAAGCCACCAGTTTGTAAAGTCCTTTTTCCAATTAACAAAATGTAAAATTATTACATGGCCAATTTAAAAGTCAGGTAAATGCAGCGTGCAATTATTTAGAGACCAGATCATTTAGTTTCAGTTTGTACAATGAAGAAATAATCAGCTCAGTTTAGCTGTCATTGGGCAATCGTGGCAGCATCAATATTCCAAATCTGAAATACTTGATTTGGCAGGAAAATCATTTTATTTTCTGGAAGTTTTTTCTCTTTTGTTGACAGATATATTTTCAATGATTGATATAAATAGATAAATGCATTTTCTCCTTGACCACCTTTTTATTCAGCTGAAAGACGATAGGTTTAGTATCTTTGCCCTCTTTTTTTCCTATAAGTTTTTATGAATGCTGTGGATGAATATATGACATTTCTGAATGTAAATTATTAGATGATTTTACATGAAATATATGTTGGAAATCAATTCTGTGAAATGAATAAAACTGATACTCAAACATATGTTCTGCTTATTCAGAAATGTGAGGAGAGCGAAGATGGTGGACATTGCCTTATAAAATATTACAGGAATCCAATGAAATGGATTATTTATTATTAAACTGTGGCTGAAATATGAGACTACACTAATTTCAGACTAAAGTAGGTTTCTAGCTGTAAAAAAGCTGGATCTCTCAGTTAGAAAACAAAAGATAAGTCAAATGGATTCCTGAGGGGGGGGTATCTGATTGAAGGACATGCTCACTTGTCCTTGCAGTATCACCCATGTGAAGGGTTTGTAATAAACCATGTGCAACCTCCAGAGATCATGAGAACAGTGGATGTAAAGCCTCACCCAGTGGGAAGTCAGAATCAATTTCTCCATTTTTCTAAAGAACAAATCTATGTTTAATTTTCTGAAAAATATATTATAATTGTAAATGTTCTTCAAGTGGTAGAATTTGATGTAAATGCAGAATAGACACATAATATGAAATTAAAATGGTCAGAGTCTGGCTAACCTTAAAACAAATGTAGCTGTTGTGCTCTGTCTGACCTGGAGTTCACACACCCTCAGACTTGTGGAAACTACACAGCCTGTGCAGCACAATAGAATTTAAAATTAATTTGAAAAAGAATAGTGTTTTGAAACTTAAAACAAACGTCCCCAAAACAATTATTTGTAAAAGCTCCTTAAATCGTAATACATGCTACTTTCCTAGTAAGTCAAACTGAAACCAGGGATGTGGATTAAAATGATGTGAAATGAGAATATCCTTTCTGGACCGTGCAAAGTTGCCTGCTTTGCACAACTGGTAATCCAGCTTGAATATAGCTGAAATGCACCAAGCGATGCGATCATCATAAAAATGTTGACCAGTGAAGCTTTTAATGTTGAAGAAAAGTTCAGTCACCAAGCATCTGTATTTTGAATAGAACCTCCTGTTAAAGTTTGCGTGCAATACAAATAGACCTGAAAACTCAGTGAACTGTTTCTTTACTCAACAGTGACAAGCTGATTGGGATTCACTGTAGCCTGAAGCCACAAAATTCCTGCTGGTTGTTTCAAAAGCCTGTCACAGGCCACCAGCTCTCATTAAACAGAGGCAGCGCTGGCTGCTGCAAGAAGAAGGGTGTGTCTGGTTTGTTCCAGGGCAAGGGGCTGTTGTGGGAAGGGAGCTCTCACCCACAATAGCAGAACGGGTTTGTCTGCTAGTTTAGCTTTCCTATAAGGGTCAATTACACCTGCTGCTGCTCCGTTAGTTCGGGGGAGAGGGCAGTTTGTGCACTTGCTGTTGACTCGGCATTGAGAGAAGGAACAGGCAGAGATGGCTGCAACTACTGCTCAGTCCATGGGGAGCCTGCCCAGCGGATTGGGGATATGCACCACGGCCCCAGATATACTTTATCTGCCTGAACTGGTAAGTGGAAAAATTGCCGAAGACCTTGGAGTCATTAATGCAGGGACTCAAAATGATTTGTTGCCCTTACTTTGAATAAATTAACTTGAAATAAACAAACATGGCAACAAACAATAAGATAATGAGTAAGAAGAAGTCAACCAGAATTTGCTGGGCATTTACATTTAAATAATTATTGTAAATATATATTATACTAAAGTAGAGACAATTTTGCCATTAAAATTTCACGTTGAATCTCCAATTAGGTATAAAAGTGTGACACATGGTGGACAGGGAGACAATGAAACATATTCCTCCTGTAGGAGGAGCACCTTCATCTTCTCTCCTCTCACATTTCACTCATATTGTGTCTCTGTTAGCAATCTAAGAAAGAATGCGGCCAACTTTTCTTCCCCCTGAATGATAACAAAAAGATGGAAACTCCTCACATAACTGCTGAAGAAAGCAACAACAGAGATAAAAATGCCTTTTAGGCGAATATCTGCTTTAGATATCTAAGCTTAAATTTCATTGAAGGCTTCGTTCGACAAAGCTGCAGATATTTTATTAGAAAATTGAGACAAATTACACGAGACAAATGAACACTTCAAGTCTTGTTATGTTTTTACCTTAATTAAAATGTCAATTTCACATACAATACCAAATCTAAGAGAAAATGGGTTTTCCTGTCCATCTAAGCAGCTATTTTTGCTTATTTTACATCTGCTTAGTTTTTTGGGCTGTTATAAAGGATAAAGCCGCCTTGTCTTCTAATGTTAAATTCGACTTCATCTTCCTTCACCTTAGATTATTATAGCTGGAAGAGTGGGTATCTGACGTCAGTCCATGTGTAATGATCTTCTTTCTTTGTTTAAAAACAACAGTGGAAAATATATCCTCATTAAAAAGTGATTTTTATCTCTCGCTGAAAGCTAAGAAATCCGACACTGTGGTGATGATCCTCTAAGGCAAAGAAATGGCAGCAGATAGTGATTCAGCATGTATGTGTCCTCCTCACAGATGATGGAAAAGCTGGACTAGGTCAGCTCTCAGTGGCCTAAAAACTACATCTACGAACACAAACAAATAATCAGAAAAATAATCATTGACGAAGTCTGACACTTGCTTCTAAGACAAGTTGAACACTAATGATAATTCATGTGCACTGTGCCATAAGTATTAAGCACATGTGTATCTTTCCATGAACTCTCGCCACCAGTGGAAATTCATCCTGAAGCTTACATATAAGAGGGTAAATAGTCTGAAAATGCTGGGCCCCAACAACATCTAGCAGGCTATTAGAGATGGAGTCTAATTTCTTTATGTTAAATCTAAATGTATCTCTGTTGTTTGCTGCAACAGATGCAATGGACATGAGAGTCGTAATGCACTTTGCATCTGAGGGACTGAAGACCCGTTGGATGACTTATTTTAATGGGAATGTCCTCAGTAGTAGGGAGATGTATGCTTATTGTGGCTAAAGTTACCATCCATTTCTGCTCACTTTATGACACAGTTCAGTTTCTGTTGCTCTACTGTGTTTAAAAGTATAAACTCACAGGAATCATAAACATTTTAGGAAACACGTTCACATTTTTGTTGATTATGCTGTGCTGTCAGTGGGGTGTGTTTGTGGCCCACTTACTGAATATGGGATGGCTAAGAGCTGCCCAGATAAATTTAGAGCTGCAGAAAATAATTCAGCCTATTTGAAATGGGGCTAAAAGCAGAGGTATTGCATGCATGGTAAAATTACGGATACTTTTGTTCAACATTCCCACGTGTGACTTCAGAGTCACATACAGTGTGGGAACTTTGTATATTGAGTTTTACAAACAATTTCTGTTTTGTATCTGTTAAAAAATGCTCAGAAAAGCACTTGTACAATCTTATTGCCCTTTTAATTTGACATGTTTTAAAAATATAAATGCAAATATGTTCATATGTTCTACACATGTTACATCCTTAATTTCATTTATTTACAAGCTCAATGAGTCTAATTTGAGCCCACACTTGGGCTTTAGGAGTTTCCAAAAAGAAACCACCCTAAATAGTTAAGGATTAGAATTATATAATACTTTTTGAGGCACTCAAAGCACTTTACATTGAATTTATGATTAATTTCCTTTACATCTAACCCGCATGGTGCTAAGCTACATGTGTAGCCATAGCCAAAGTTTTCACTGACAATTTATTTTAAATCCAAAAGGGCAAAATATGAGTGTTTGACTACCGAACACTATAGTGCAGGAAGTTTAAACGCTGTAAGATGCACTTAAAATCTGCTATTTGCTAGCAGGTAAGCTGTTACTGACGTGCAGTAGCTACATTTTTTTCTTTTGCTGATACATAGACTGATAATAAACACGGGGCAGATTTAGTTTATTTCTAATCTAATATTTGACACAGACATCAATAGTTGGTTATGATTATTAATTCTGCTTCGCAGTTCATTTTTGCACCATGTTGGGTTTCTAACCTTTGACTCTGAGTCAGGTGTGGTTTACCTCCTGGAAATGTCTCAAATGAAGATGTACATGGTCATTATGTACATGATCATTATGTATTATGTACAGTCATTTCTTTTCAAATGCTCTTGGCAGTGATTATTTGGGTATGATACAATCTAAACAAAAAAAAATTCCAGAGTTGAGTATAAACGGCGAGGTCAACATTCAGGTAACCTGGCAAACTAAACCTCACCCACAACTCAGTGTTTATTTAGTCAACAGTTAGAGAGATAAGGCCTCTGATACAGCTGATCTGTTATTTGCCAACTGTGTTTCAACTGGTTTTCATTGTACTTTTTTATCTTTTATTATATTTGGTGTGTCCGATAAGATTTCTTTCTTTTTTCTTTTTCTTTTTTGTATGCCTGTTTTCTGACAAAGTTTCTCGTACAGGCAACGATACTCGTATTGTAGCTTGAAAAAGAGTATTTATTTTAGGAGTACTACATAATCATTCAAGCAGAAGCCAATTGTAGATGGAAGTCATATAAATTTGAGTCAGTATAATTGTGCATTGTGTAATTGTGTAAATTGCTTCACATCCAAGCAATGTTTAAGCAACCTGACGGGTGTGTGCAAATCAAGATAATGGCAATGAAGTGACAGAAAAGCAAAGGTTTCATCAGGGCGACAGGGTGGTACTCCACGGCGGCTTGGATAATTAAGGATAATTAAAAGGAAAAAATAAAGACAGGCAAAGATTAAATAAATAAAAGAGTTTGTTAAGTTTTATACTTTTAAAAAAATTGTAAAATCTACAGCTGCAGCCTGTTTTAACACCATTCAACAGTTGACTTTTAGATTACACGTGACCAAATCACAGGTTTTTTGTTGTTTTTTTTTTTAACATATGATGTGCTTTACAAAGACAAAGAGGTAATATTTAATTCTTCACACAAGCACTAAATGCTAATTATAAGTAATAACATTATAGTTTGTGAGTATCTAAAGCTACCATGCATGGACTTGGCTGTTAGCTTATCAGACTGCAATTTTACTGTAGCTCAGATCTGCAAGAAAACCAGACTAATGTGGCGTGTCAAACAAAGACATCCCAAATAAAACAGGAATTAGCCTAACATTAGAATATGAATTCTTGTTATACAGCTATGTTATATATTCTCAATGTATCAAGTCCTCATGCTAACATCGGTTTGTCATAATCGGTAATCAGAGGAAATAACTCAGACAGGAAGGAGATGGGTGAACTCAACCAAAACTTTTCAACAAGTTCTGCAAAGGCAGGGTCAACAAACACCGAGAAACTAAGCCTATAAAACATATCAGGAAGTAAAGCTAGCTAGGATGCTAACTAAACCAGAACATACAATTAATAAGTAAGGAACCAAGATTAACCCAAAAGAACAAAAGCTGATAGACCATAATACGATGTAAGAGTTTGAATTAATGAAACATGTTCCTGCCAGGCTAATGTTTGTACAGCTAGTTTTGGAATTGCTCAGATTAATAATGCCAGTATCGGCTGTAGGAGAATCAGGACAAATCTTTGAGATGAGGGGCTACTGGACCAAGAAATTTATACACAAGAGCAAAAAATATTAAAAGATCAGAATGCTCCTCTAACCTCAGCAAGAGGGACTAAATGTACAGGATGATGTAGCTATGGCTACTTCAAAATCTAACATCTAAGCTAACATAGAAACAAACTTATTTGATGTTCCAACACATTCAAACATGCTGTCCCAGCTAAATATTGATGAGGCACATCAACGGCCCAACAGCTGACCAGTCATAAACTGGATACCTGGAGGTACCATGGCTATTTATCATGGCTAGAAGATGCATTCTATTGTAAATCTGCTGGTTTAGCTTAGTACTTGGCATTGACCAACAGCATGATGTGCAAACAATCATATATTCATCATATATTCATTGCCTCTTTCAATACTCAAATGGAGAAGTTCATAAAAATACCACTAACCTTGTTAAAATGGCATCTGAGTTTCTAAGCCATAATGTCAGGTTTAAAGTGACTCCTGTAGGTATGAATCTTAAAGAATAATATACCACCTCTCCAATCCATTCTTGCAGGTTTTTGGTGGGTTGGTGTGGATCCTGGTGGCGTCGACCCATGTGAACCCTCCAAACCCTCTGGGATGGGTGATGTTCGTCTCCGTCTTCTGCTTTGTCATGACCTTCCTCTGGATGATCATCTTTGCTGCTGGATGTCATAAGAGCAGTTCTGGCTGGGCTGCTGCTGTAAGAGGGAGACAACAATAATGTGAAATTTAAGAAAAGGTGACAGGCTGTGTCCAGTTTTATAATATTTCTTCTGTGTCTGCAGGATTTTGTTTACCATGGCTTGGCAGTGATTTTCTACCTCAGTGCAGGGGTGGCTTTGGCTTACATCACATTCCAGAAGCAAACAGGAGTATATAGGATTTACCAGATTGATATTTCTGCTGTGGTTAGTACTGTTCTTTTTTTTCTCTCCATTATTAAGTTACTTATTTATTGTTCTGATGTATTTTGTCAGCAGGACAAATGTTAGAGGAGCTTTACAGCTCCGGTTCTTATAGGATGGCGATAATAGTTTCAACACTCAGGTGTTACCAGTGAAAATGAAGTGAAGGCTTGTGAAAAAAAACCTTTAGATACTGACGAGGAAATGTATGAAAATTTAAACTAGTAGTCTTGACTCTTTTCCCTTGGTAAGTGCTCATGTTATTGGTGTCAACAATTAAGAGTTAATAGACTTCACACAAACAACCAGTGTTCACATTGTCCATTTATTCTCGATTGCGCTCTTATTGTGCATTATCCTTTATGTAATGGCTGAGGCTGGGAAACAGTAAGACTGGTTGTGTGAAGGTCATAAAAGATCCCATTTTTGTTTCGACTGAACAAAGAGCATCCTGTTCTTCTATGTTCTTGTTCTATTCAGCTTTTCTTGAGCCTTTAATTAAAAAAATACATTGAATATAGCAATAACTGAATTTATCATGATACACTATAAAACAGGAATTTTAGCTTTATGCTCTGTATAAATTTGTGTGTGTGTGTGTGTGTGTGTGTGTGTGTGTTTCTCAGGTGTTTGCCTTTGCAGCCACATTTCTCTACTTCATCCATGCCATCCTCTCCGCAATCCGATGGAAACATTTCTAAAGAGTGAATTTCAGACCTGCAAGAAGTACCTACACTGAATCCTCTGGACATCTGACTAAGTGTGTGTGTGTGTGTGTGTGGTGGAAATTCCCTACAAGCAACAATAACTCCAGACTCAACAGTCTTTTTTCTTTTATCAACTCAGTATTTTCTCTTTTGTAATATAATCAAAAAGCTGTAAGACACACACACACACGCACACACACGTTACATGGCTGAGCTCATAGTGACGCATTTGTTTTCCATTTTGCCATGTTTGGTTGAGACTTTGTAAACTTAAAGCCAATAATTTAGAACAAGCAGGAAGAAAGTGAAACAATGTAGACATTTAATTTTAGAGATGTCATACTGTATGTATGGAAGCAAATATTACCATGTGCAATCAAAGAAAATAAGTAAAGAGTGAATAATCGGTTAGGTACAGTGCTGTAGTTCTATCATACAAAAAACTACAAATTTCCAGCCATTGATCAGAACATGATCTTTATTAGTCAGCTTTCTTTCTTTCTTTTTTTTTAGAAATACGGTATAAAATGTTATTCTTGATAATGTTGTAAGTATAGAAATCCCTGTTCTTTTTCTTCTAAATATTGTGTACATGATTATGATGATTATTATTGGATGTCTCAGTACACTAATGGGCTCCAGTGGCGCAATCGGTCAGCGCGCGGTACTTATAAGACAATACACTGCAGAGCAATGCCGAGGTTGTGAGTTCAAGCCTCACCTGGAGCAGATTAGATCCTTAGCCATACATGATGGCTGATGCTAGCACATTTTGTCTGATTCCAACCTATTTCATGCCTTTGGCAAACAATCCAGGGAGTCAAGACCACTGTATTTGAGCTCCTTGAGGTTCAAGAATTACATGCATTTGAGTCATGAAGTAGGTGCGACCAGTGCTTTACACCACTCTGGGTGGGAACCCATCTCCACACCCTGTCACTGTTCAGCAGGGTCAAATTATGCCCTATATGCCCTAAATATAAAAATAACATTGTTGGCAATTAAACAAATAGCTTAAATGTTGAACAAATCTTTTAATGGTAGCTCACTTAGATCAAAGAGTAATACATATTTTCCCTTTTTGATATCCACATATTGAAAATCCTGAATGTGACAACTTGGAGTTCGATTGTATCTAAATGCTCTCCAGTACCATAAATAGAATTAAATTCATGTCTGTAGTCAGGGGTGGAGACTGTGAAAAGAAGAATAAACCAAGAATACATATCCTAGTTACTGAGAGCTGGTGGGAAATTTGATGTTTAACGATTTGTTTGCAGAGCATCTTGACCTGTGTAATTTAAATTTAACACACAACTGTTATCTTTCATATTTTCTAAATTCAGTTCACCACTGTCAAAAGATTCCCCCCCGAGAGTAACAGAAAGCAGTTTGTTCCAACATTTGTGTGTTTTTCCACTTAAAGTCAAAGTTTTTTTTTCATAAATTGTTAAAACCCTCAATTTACAGGTATATAGAGGAAGTCTATTTTCATATTTTAAGATTTTTGAATGAAATTGGTGTAGTTTTGTGCCTTTTTTAAAGAAAAAGAAGAAATTGTATTCCCAATATTAAAAAGTTTCAATATACACGTGTCTGAGTCCTTTTATTTTCCCCTCTTTGATCCTTGAAAACATTTTAACGAATGCTAATTAGGTTGTCATGGCAATTCAGATATTATCATATCTTTTGATCGGAACTGTGAAAACAGTATTGTAAGGCGAGGCAAGGCAAGTTTATTTGTATGGTACATTTCCCGTTCAGGACAGTTCAAAGTGATTTACATAAAACATTAAAAAGCATTGCAGATAGTGCAAAGAAATCATTTTAAAGTAGTAAAAGGCATCAAAAAATAGCTAAAATCACAATAAAATGTCTTTTTTAATTGTATCACATTATTATTGCTATTTTAAAGTGTGAATACTCAAACAAAATGGGTTCATATTTATTCTCTTACTTTGAATGAAATTTAAAATGTGAAGAAATTTAAAAGCAAGATATGAGCATTAAAGCTAATTTAGCAAAGACTAGTATGGCTACTTTCGAATGTAAACCACAAGTAAAGCAAGATCTTTTAAAACAAGTGGTCTAGACATGTGGAGGTGAAGATCTAGGAGGGGAGAGTTTGAATATTACACATTTGATATTCAGATGTATTTCTACACATACAGCTGAAACTTTATTACCCACAAAACAATCCCAGCCTGAACTTGGCTAGCATTTATAGCAAGCAAACTGCAGAAACACAATTTGTAATGACGCTGTGCTTGTAAGGCAATATGTTCAAGCTGCACCTCAAGTGTTTCTGGTCTTTATGCAGAATGAAAATATCATACAAAGGAACGGAATTAAACATAACATAGAAATAAGTGTAAGAAACCCAAACTAAAGAATAGTTTCATAAGAAGTATAGTAGGTCAAATGGGGCAAAATGGTCAATCCTAGCATTAACAGCCAGAGATGTTGTTAACAACAACCAGAGACGTTCAGTCAGAAGCTCCAGAGACATAACTTGTCAGCACGCGGCAGAAAACAACATGATGCAGACAAATGCTGAGGTTGAGTTCAAGATAAGACTCTTACATACCAGAGGCAGCATACCAAAATGTATAACAGCTTCCCATAAGGGAAACCAAATATTTCAGACTGCCAGGTTTTGCTGTTTTCAACTTCTTATTTACCTAAAAACACAACTTAGAAAAAAAAAGAGAGAAAAAACTGTAAAATCTAGCTTTTCTCTGCAGTAGAAAGAGAAGTCGCAGTTACTGTGGGGATTGATCGGTTCCAGCTGATTGGCAGACATGACCCCAGGATGAACTCGTTACATTATTGCTGAGTCTGCACTTTAAGATCTCCTAGAACCACACAGTTTTTGGATGAACCCTCCCACAGTGAAGCTTCTTTGCAGCAGCTAGCAGCTCAACTTTGGACCGGAGTCAGCCCTACATATGGAATGATGCACATGTAGGGCTGACTCTGGTCAAAAGTTATCAACTTTTTTCTTAGAAAGTCATTTTAAAAAAAAAAAAGAAAAAGAAATCCATCCTTTATGGAGAAAGAATTATTGTTACATTTTTACAGATTCCTTGGTTTGTTCAAGAGATAGCAGAGCTGAACAATGGTACTGTTTTAAATTGGTAGGGGGAGGTCGAATCTAACAGACGGAATTTTTTTAATGGTATTGATTAATCAGTTTCCAATATAAACTGACTTACGGTGTTCCCCAAAGCTTAATTTTAGGTCCAGTTCTTTTTGATACATAGTTCTTTTATTTGTTTTTAAAGCTCTTAATGGTCTCAGTCCAAAATAATTATAACTTGCTTCCAGTATATGAACCTCCCAGAACCCTCAGATCCTGAGTGGCTGGTTCTTCATTCATCGCTAAAGCTGAGACTAAAACATATGGAGAGGCACGATTATGTTATTTCATACATAAGGCAACTCAATGTGCTGTGTGCTGGACTACTTTTTACAATGTGTGGTTACATATAAGTCAGTACACTGCAGAGGAATGCTGAGATTGTGAGTTCAAGCCTCTCCTGGAGCATTTCAGATCTTTAATGTCAGCACCAATCACTTCCTCAGGTGACTGAAAAGCAATTGAGGGAACACAATCTGCTGCGTGTGATAAGGAGGCTTGGTTCTGACTCCTGCTCTGCAGAGAAACCATCATGAACATATACCTAGAAGCCAGTTTAGATTTCATATAACCCCCAAGAGTGAGTTTGATCTCCTTGTAAATTTGGTTTAATTATATTACAGCATGTGATCTGCATAGATCGAGCTGGAAGTCCTTGTATCAACTTCCCAAAGATTAATGATGCTCCAGGTGAGGCTTGAACTCACAACCTCGGCATTGCTCTGCAGTGTACTGACTTATAAGTACCGCGCGCTGACCGATTGCGCCACTGGAGCTATGTGAATCTTCCATTGCAGCTCTCATCGTGTACGTGAATGATTTCCGCTTTAGATAACATCTTAACTTTTAAGAATAGTAGTGATGATAACAGCTCCAGTGGCAGAGCAATGCCGAGGTTGGGAGTTCAAGCCTCACCTGGAGCAATGGAAGTCTTTAATCATCTGTAATATTACTACTTAACTCTCTTCAGGTGACCAAAACACAATTGAAGGAATAGAAACTGCTTTGATACTGTATTTCCATTAGTTTTCTTCTCAACTTGGTTTGATTTCAATGACAAAAACTCAAAACTAAAACATGGAAAAGGACCATTTATGACTCTTACGTAGAAATATTGTAGCAGTTGAGGTAACTTAACAATGTTAAATAACATTGCTAACCCATTTTTATGGCCATGTATTGTGGCAGAGTGTTATCAGTGAATATCTAATCTGTATAAAATAGCTCCAGTGGTGCATTCAGGCACCATTGTTATAAGCTAGTACACTGCAGAGCAATGCAACTCATCTCTGTGGCCATACATGTTTTGACTGTCTAAATTCTTTGCAGATGACAAAAAATAAATAAACAAAACTCCTAGAAAATTGTCACAAGTAGTCATCAGTGATAAGGACGGTAAGTTCTGTTGTTGTGCTTACGTTGAGATGAAAGTTGGTGTACTTTTTATTTCTGCTGGGCTTATTCCAAAATGCAACCCATCCAAGAAACAGTACCGCTGACCGATGGAGCCGGCCGAGCTATGGTACTTACAAGGTGGTACGTTGCAGAGCAATGCCGAAACTGTGACTTTGAGTCCCACCTGGTGCATTTCAGATCTTAAAACATGCAATGACCAAAAAGCAATTGAGGGAATCTGCTTGTACTTCTGGTGGAAACAACCAATCCACTGCAGCATCTGTGCTTGCTGAGGTTTAAGGTGTGTGTACTGGCACCACATTACTCCAATAATATTTAGTTGTTAGGTTCAGATATGCTCCAAGGAAGGCTTGAACTCACAACCTCTGCAGCACAATGCCTTAAAAGTACTGCACACTGACCAATTGCACCTCTGGAGTTGTGTAAAACATCGGTAGTAGCTGTGTAGTACTGAGTGGATGAATTATCCACTCAACCTGGTCTGGTTTCAATCACTACTTCAATGTGAGTATAGTAGAGAGGAAATTGTGCTCCAGTGGCGCAATCGGTCAGCGCGCGGTACTTATAAGTCAGTACGCTGCAGAGCAATGCCGAGGTTGTGAGTTCAAGCCTCACCTGGAGCATCAGTGATCTTTGGGAAGTTGATACATGGACTTCTAGCTCGATCTATCTGGATCAGAGGTAGTGCATCAGTTTCTCTGACATCAAGTCTGTTTTCTCAGAAGTGGCATTATCTAACAAACCAAAGGAAGCATTTATTTAATCAGTACATACTCTAGCAGCTTAGACATGACCTTATGGATCAGTTTGCCTTCTTCATGGTGTATCTGGAGAAGTATCTTTCCAAACCAGATGCTTTCACATTGAGAAATATTTATTAACTTTGGTTCACAAAAGAAACAGACATTTACAAACTAAACCCACTTTATGTGGAGATCTGATGTTCTGTCTCGCTCCACAAGTATTTCCACCTTTTCTGAAAGTTGACCTTCTTGGCTTCAGTCAGTCCAACAACCATCTGTCCTGCTGTCTGTTCTACCAGATGGTGCGTTTGACACCAGCCCAGATCGAGCGCTTTATTCCCTGCGCGGCTCGCACGTCGTCCCAGTGCAGCCTGGTGTTGGGGATCTCGTCCTTAGATTCCGGGTCTGGACGAGCTCCTTCTTTAGGACTCGCCACCACCATCGGTAGCGGGCCTCGGTGCGACTGAAACTCCACAACGTGGAGTTGCTTCTTGTCGGCCAGCGACTGGTGGGTTTCCTACGGGGGGGGCAGAAGAAGCAGAGGTGGTGAGGAAAAGGAGAGATGACAATGGTTCCTGCCAGTCCTTGTGTTTTTCCCCTCATTGTGTTGGTTTTCTAGCCATTTCTAGCCATTAAAATAGAGGAGACTTATCTCTATTTATGTCATATTTCTTATTGATTAAAAATGTCATTAAACATGTTCCTGTTTACACCAAAGTTAAGTAGATTTTGCATTTTGTTCCCTTACTGTACTGAAAATGAACCGAACCGTGACCTTAAAACAAAGGTACGTACCGAACTGGGACTTTGGCGTACTGTTACTCCCCTAGTAAGCACTTTCTGATACTAATCATGCTGCTTTCACACACACACTCCATGGTGCAACTTGTCAGTGCAGTGGCGATAAAAAAACAAAAGGAAGCTGCTGTTTGGAATCTCAAGTTTTTATCCTTGTTAAGACTTAATTTTCCAAAAGAACGTGGTCTTCATATTTTACAACAACAACATTGAAGCATTGTCTAAATCTCATTCTGCCTTCAAATGTGGCTGTTTGGTTGAACTATTTATAAGTGGTTGTGTCTTTTACAGTAGGACTTGGGCCTGAACGGTACTGCCCAACTGTACTCTTTCATCCATTTTCCTAGAAAAGAAGAAAACTGCACATCCTGAAAAGCACCGAACACATGCCAAAGTTGCAGAGTCATCGTTTCACACAGCGCTGCATTGGAGACGGAGCTAAAAGTAGACTTCAGTGCTAATCCCATGACTGCTCCATGATTTATAAATACTCGTTTGATGAAAGTTTGCTGTATTAGTGATAAAACCGGGCCACTGTTGTGTTTACGGATTTTAGATTTTTTGAAAAACTTGCCTAAACCCCCATTTTACTCAACTCTACAGACGTAACAGACTTGTTACGTACAAGGAGCTCCTCATAATATAGCATCTCCTATGTTTCTTTGTTATATTTTTGAGCTTCTTCCTTCTACCGGATGACTTCTGACAGCCGTCTTGCTTTTCTTGACTTTGCTGCATTAGTTAGGTTGTCGGAGGAATGGACGTCTGTCATTTAAAAATGACCCAGAATTCTTCAGGCTGCTATCACTTTATAGAATGGAGTGTGTTTCACTTTGAGACTGTGCTAACATTTTTTGGTGTCTGCGCTAATGAAAGAAAGAATAATCGTAGGTGTTTTGAGTTTTTACACAGAATAAAAAGGCAGACTTTTCTTTTCCTGAATCTTAAAATTCCCATAAAATATCTTGCCGAGTGTTAGATACGTTTGTGCATGTTCAAATATTTCTTGTTCAAACTGTCTGGTCCCAAAAGACTGCCTGCTCCCATTGGTCAGCTTTTTGACTGGACACAAAATATATTCTCCCGAGTGAAACATTTTCAATTTGAATCTTTTATTTTTGTTACAAAAAAATGACTAAAATTGAACTAAGAATCACAACAAAGCTTATTTTCACTGGACTTAAATTAAGAGTCTATGAAGAAAACAGATATCGAATAACTCCATCCCACCACACCAACACGGCCTCACCTGATTGGCCAATCCAGTGAAGAGGGCTCTGGTGATGTTGAGGAGGTTGACTGATCCCTCCACTTTACAGTACATGTCCTTTATGCCGATTAGCTTGCACAGCGTGATGACCGCGCGGTGGCAGTGCAGACCGTAGCCTGCGGCGACAACGTAAATATCACGGGGGTCAACGATGTGGTGCAACACAGAATCAGCGCTAAATGAATCCTGATCAAAACAAGCAAACTTACCCTCGTTTTGTTTCCTCATGCGCAGCGTTGTCCTCTTGAACTTGGACTCAATATCATGATAAACTGTTGGGAGACAGAAAACAGCAGCTGCATCAGACTCTCAGCCTGCAGAGCTGAAACAGATGGAAGAAACAGCTAAAGCAATAAATAATAAAAAAAAAATGAATCCAGAAAGTCTAACGGGCTTCACGTGTTTGTGTCATTTCCAGTTGGAGGCTCTTATGTTTTGTTATGTGCCTTTTCTCCTGCTCTCCCCCAGGTCTCGTGTTTCTCTACCTGCCCACCAGATGTCCTCCCCACGTGCGAGTGTCTCCCCCCCTCACTGCAGTAGCAGCTGCGGCTGATCAGTTATTCAGACGCACTCAGCTCCTCGGTGGGAGCTGTGTGCCGCCAGCTTCGTGGCTTCAGGTTAAAATCTTGTTCTCGTGTCTCGACGCTTTAAAACATGTCACTCCCAGGCTGTTCCTGCATCCTCTGGACTTCCAGTGTGAATTTAACACTCAGAGAATTAAGCTGAACACTGGGATGATGCCACAACAGGGTGGAACTAGTTTTGGATAAGATGAAGGAAAATGTATAAATGTATTTATATATTTGGTTAATACATTCTGTTGAGTGGAGAAAACTCTATTTTGAAATTTCATGTTTACCAGGCTGATTCATGTACACAGAGGAAGTAGACATTTGTTAGGACAGCAGGAGGTCCAGCTTCATCTGACAGAGGGATTACGTCAGAAAACGATGGAAAGAGGACGAGAAACATTTTATAATCAAGTTGTTCAATAATCTAAATAACACTTCAACAAAAGGAAATTTAGCTCATCATCACACTGTCCAATGTCTTCCAACTATGGAGAACCATTCATGCCAAACAAGAACAGAAATGCATAAATATAAAATAATTTCTTTCTTCATGTATTAATTCATTTCTGCTTTATACATGTATTTATATATGAATTTATTTAGCAATTTAGTCCGTTTTTCATTTATCTATTTATACATTTCTACATTAATCTATTTCTAAATGTATTTATTATTGTTTTCCTTGGTCAGCAAGGACGGCATTTGTAACCTCTTCACCTGCGAGACGTTTATGTGTTGTACGTCCAGGTGACACATCCTGCATTAGAACTAGTGTCCATAAAGCAAAGAATTAACTAAATGTCAAAACGTAGAAAAATATCAATGATTGAATAATTGTAGAAATACATGAAAGGATGACAAGTACATGTAGAAATAGATACTAAATAAATTAGAAAAATAATCTAAATAAACCCAAAATAAATAAGTACATAAATGAATATATATATATTTAAAAAAAACATTTAATTTATTAATGTATATATACATTTCTAGATCTAATAATATTTCTAAGTTTTGAAGTCTAAATATGGCCCTTTTGTTTCTCCATATACAATAAATTCTAAAATAAAAAGACAACAGCTACATTCAGATTTATTTATGTCTAATTAGACTTTGTATTGTTCATTGATTCCTACTCAATACCAGTGAAGGCGCATGAAGAACAAACTAACAAGTCACTTTTACAGCCATGCCACTAAATGTAAAACCAGCGGCTTGGTTAAACTGCTGCAAACTGTTCTTTAAGTATAAAACACACGAGTGACGGAGCCACAAATGTGACAGAGTGAGTGAAGATGATTTAGAAGCCATCGGAACTGAAAGATACTTGTGACATTGAGACAAAGAAGAAAACAAACAAGCAATCACACAGACAGGTTGCAGATGGTCACGCAGTGAGAGCTGAACCTACAAAAATTAAAAGTACCACCATTCTGAACTCAAACTGGGTGGAGATAGAAAACCACACACACACACACGCGCGCACACACACACACACGCCTCTCCTCTGGTTTCGGGCCAAAGCAGGAAGCTAACTTTCTCCTTCGGTGGGCGCGGCGGAGGCCGATGACTCCCACACATTAATCTTTCTGACGCGGCATGAGAAGCCAAATGGAGCTTTACAACAAAAAGAAAAGTACAAGAGGTGCATTTTAAATCTCTCTTTTTTCTTCACAAAACCATCCTTCAGATTATGTTCCTGCGTGAATATGAGCAGATACGAGGGGACAGTCAAGGAGACTGGGGGGGGGGGAGGTAAGAAACCGGGGTGAGTGAAAGTAAAAAAAAAAAGAAAAGAAGAAGAAGATTTAAAGTGGGAAGCAATATTTTAGGGGCTCCTGGTTCAGAAGATAAATTGCCATTCAATTTTCCCCCAAAGTGAATGCTGCATGAGTCACTGTTGGGAAACTTTTAAGACTCGGATCAGCATTAGACCAAAAAAAGAAAAAAAGAGAAATCTGCATTTCTATTCTGTTCTTCATAAACAGAAAGAAAATTAAGATTATTTAAAGATCGAGTTCTCAGCTCACTGTTTAAAATCAATGCACTCTTGGAAAACATTTATATTGACAGATTTGGATCAATTCAGACAGCATGTTTGTAAAGAGATCTCACAGTGAGTACACTGGCAACTGGGACAAACACAGAGAAACATTTCTACATCATTCATAGAGTCCTTCATTCTCTGCTGAGACCTTTATAATAATAATTAAAAAAAAAGAGTCAAGCTGCATTCCTCCTACAATCCTTTCATCTCCATAACAAAACCAAACATTACAAAAGAAAATCTCTTCATCTTGTAGATATACAAAATTGGATGAGACTGAAAAGTTTAGAGGCAACATCTGTTAAACTGTAATCCTATTTTTAGCACTGTCATGCATTTAGGTAAACAAGTTATTTCAAAGCTTTCTTTTTCTATTTAAACCTCTAACCACACACCGGTGACGGTTACAAGAGTATATCTTCTGAGCTCAGGTGGAAATAAGGCCCACAACATCCCACCACCACCATGTTCATCTTCATCGGTGGTTTTTCTCATTAATATTCAAAGTTTGCAGCGAGGTGCTCAGACATATATTAAGCTGTCTATTCCTTTTGTAATACCTGTGTGTGAATAAAGTGTGAATAAAATCCAAGATACAAAAGGGAATTCAACACCTGGAATGAGAGAACCAAAAATAAAGGATGAAAAAAGGAGTCAAAAGAGGAGAAACTTACTGGTGTTGTTGTAACGTTCTATGTAGTACAAGTAGTGGATGGCTCGGTTCTTAGCCTGCAGATCACATGACACAAACGCCCAAAGACAAACCGTTAGCATTTCGTAACTGGGTTGAAAAGTGCTTCATCTCATAGATTTCAATGCTCAGTAGCGCCCCCTGTTGATTAGCTGTAAGAAAAGTTGGAATATCTGTGCAAGATACTGCGAATGAGTGTTAAATTCTAATTTCCTATTATGTCCTTATGCTAGACATAAACTTAGAACAAAAAACTCAGGAAATGTGTGTTTGGTGGATTATTTCTTTGCTCTAACAAAGCCTTGGCAATAAATCTTACACTGTAGGAAAGCCTGTTTATTTCCCTTTTTAAATGGAGCCACATTTGTAAAGCTGTATCTGTGTGATGGGCGGCAGAGTTAAGCATGTGGGTTTTGCCCATGAAAATCTTGTCAGCCAAAAAGCTCCTTCTGCTATTGACTCCTGTTTGGTGTCGTTCATTGGATCGGATGATTAAAGTCTGAAGAAATGAGACATCCTGGAAATTTAATAAATTATTCATTGAACAGACAGGGGCCTCAGTAACATGTGGACGAACTATTTACAGCCTGGCACCTCCTCCTCATGCTGATCACCACCTTGGTCACACACTGCTGTGGGATGGCATCCCATTTTTCAACCAGCATTTGTCAATAAGATTTATTGCCAAGAAGCATTTACACAACAAAGAAATAATGGACATACAAACACAAATGTCCTTACTTTTTGTGTTAGGTTTATTTAAACCACCATTCAACGTCCTAAATCTGTTGGATCTGTGCCACCTATCCAGTTTTCTAGTATTATTTACATCATTATGTTTGGGGCTGCAAAAAAAAAAGTCATATTTTTACATCATTTTTTAATCATATTAATGGTGAGACTTGCAGTCAGACTTTTGAAAAATAAAACACTGGTTTAAAAGTTCCAGAGATGTAAATCTATGTGTGATTTATCAAATGAACCAATCCCGTGACGGGAGTATTGAGAGCGAAGCTTCATTTATCACTGATCGGGATTTCTGGGACAATGATACAAGCCTCTGACTGGATCTTCATCTAAAATGACCCTTTTCTACTTGACACATACTTTCTAGCTTCAGGACATGTGTCCCATCTCTGGTGAATACAAACTAACTTACACACAGATGGATCAGGGTTATTCTGCTTATACTTGTTTTAATCACACACATCAGTTAATTAATGGACAATATAAATCATATTCATTATGAATAAAATGTTTTTCCAAGCTTAATGTTATGTTTCGATAACTTTTCACAGTGTCGACCCAAAACTGGACTTGTAGTTTGTGCTCTTACCTTCCTCAGAGCTGTGTTTCTGTCTGCTGCTTTACCCAACGCGAAGCCTGGTGGGAGGCAGGGAGGAGGGTCAATTTAAAGAGAAGGGGACTTTAAAACATCATCTTTTGATAAATGAACATCACATTCTCAAAATGTAACGACTGGAGACAAAAATCACAGCTTTCAGCGTTGTTAAACGTGTGACTATCAGCTAATGAGCACTGCTGAGGCTTCAATAACATCTAGGAGAGGCTGAAGGCGGTGCCTCAGGAGTGTGTGAAGAGTTTCCTCCGCACTCTTTTCATTTCTCCACTTACTTCTCAGGGGTGTGAAAACTGTCAAAGCCGTTCTAAGCACATCCCCTCATCTAAAGAGGTTTGTAAGATGTCAGAGATAAAGCCAATCGGCTCTGCGAACCTGCACGACATCTTTTCTTTTACTTTGACGTGTGATTCAAAGCTGGTTTTGTTGTTTATGTTTTACAAAGATTCAGACCTGCAGCTCCGTTGCCGTTTCCCACGGCGACCAAACAGCTGATGGACCTCTTCCTGCCCTCCTTAGCAGTCATGTTGAAAACACTCTTCACCTATCAATCAAACACAAATGCATTACAAGCTTAGGACGCTACAGAACACATACATACAACAGAATGCAATTATTTGTAAATCATTTAAAGTCTAGATTTAATCAGAGGTGGTTCAGTTGTCTTTCATTTGTTTTTAAACAGAATCATTTCTTCTCACACGCCCTTTTCTCCACCGTGTAACTGATAGACTTCCTGCAATGTGACACTGAAACACTGGGGGGCAGCCTTGATACACCAGAGAGACAAATGGGGGGGGGGGACTTAGCAGAGGAGAGGCTGGCGGAGAGGAAGAGATGAAAAGAGGGAAGAAAGTAAGAGTTGGAGGGGGAAAGGAGAGACAGATGAAAGATGGAAAGAGAATAAGGGAAGAGAAGTTGAGAAGGCACGGCCTCTTCACACATGAAAGGATTTTGAGGAGAAGTGATTCATCTGATTGAGTGGACAAACAAGATGCAGAGAAGGAAGACATGAGTAAACAAAGAAATGACACGCTCAGCAAGGAAAAGAGGAGGAGATGGTAACTGTGGCTTTGGAACGTGTTTCAGAGGTGATAATAGCAAACTTAAAAGGAAGGGACTGCGTGTGGAACTTAACATGCAAATACAAGGGTGAAAGAAAACAAGATGGTGGTGGTGTGGAAATATGAATGTGTGTGGTGCCTCAACAACAGACTGCTGACTCCCCCCCCAAAAAACTTCATGAACTACACAATACACACACATACACATACAAAGTGCAAAGAGATGCTAACGTATCTATTCAGCACCAAGAGAGCGGCTCAGAGTCACGTTGACATATAAAACGCTCCCACTTATACAGATGTGCTCATCAGGGCGACTTCATTGAGATAATTGGAGCGCCAATAAAACTATTTTTCTCAACATCTTACATTTGATTAACTCCATCATTATTCTAGTCATTTTAAACATTTGGGATCATTAAGTTTTATATGTTAAGCTGCAATAATGAGCTTTTGGTCAGGCCAATAAGAAGCAGCCGACTGAACAGATTGCGGGTTGGAATTGAAAACTTCATGTTTCGATCAGCGATATCATGTCTTAGTAAAACAACAACAGTCCCAGCTAGCATGTTTCCATACATCATGTATTTCCTGATTAAAGATAGCCTAAATGTTCAATGATATTCCTTCATTTCATAGCCTAGCATTGAAGAGGCAACTAAGGTGGCCTACCAGTTTATACCAGCAGGTAGTACCATTTAGTGGGATTTAGCATGAACTACAAAAACATAATAAAATGATCTGTAACATACAATACATGATTGCCATAAATAAGATTTGCAGCCACATTGAGACATAGCCTTAACTTCTGTGTGGATTTGTTCCATTTTAACTCGTTGACTAACCAATATTTCTGATGGATCTTTGACCTCAGTGATTAATCTCTTGCCTTCCATTTTATAAATACATTTGACAAGCAGGGGCGAATCTAGAAAATCTTTGATGGGGGGGGGGGTCAAGGCAGAGGCACAGACCAAGAACAGGGTGGCACATGTTAAAGAGACCTTTTTAAAGGTCTATATTTTAGGAAATAATGAACTGATTATTACAACTAAGGTGGTCATCTAAAGTAAAAACTAAGGCAGAATGAGTAAAATCCTACACCAAACGACATTTTTTCTATCAACACTCGTTTACTTGAAATGATCCTACATTGTTTGGCTTTAATCGCTGCTGCTCAAACATTTAGACTTCATTGATAACAAGAAAAAAACTTGCTTTGAGCCAAATTACAAGTTTTATCAGTGTTTCTTCAGCATTTAACTTTGCACAGTCAACGCATCTGGTGGTTTTTAGAACATTTACATCCTCTTCACAAAATATAAACAGTTTGGACAGACAACGTTACACAAAAAGTGCGATAATGCTGTAATAAATGCTCCATTGCGATCAAGAACATGGCAGTGTTGTATAACAGCAGGTGTAGATCACGTCAGCCTTGCCCAGGTCATATTTTGGCCAAATTGTAAAATATGCCCAACTATACTCTGGTAACATTATCATTTCTGAAAACCTTGAAATATGACTTATGCAATTATGCAGGTTTACCCAGGTAAAGGTAAACCTCCCGAGCAGATAAAACTGTTACTTCAGGATTAAGAAGCTCTGAGATAAATGTTTACTTTGCGACGCTTTACGTCTGTATGGGGAATATTTGTAGCGCCCATATCTCTGCTGTACTTGTGTTTCATCAGTTTTTTTGACATGAAAATTGAGAGGAAAAAAAAACGTCACACTGGGATTGCTTTTAAGGATGTCACCGTTTCACCCTCAATGTCAGATACTGCGTTAGCAGCATTCATCAGACAAGTGCAGCCATTATTCTACAGAAATGGGGGGGAAAAAAAGGCTGTGGTTGAGGTTGGAATAGAAGTGAGGAAATGACATTGCATTCAGCAATATATTAAAAAGAAGTCCAGCTGCTTTCTATGTGAGCCCTCAGGTTCAGTAATAAATCCATCAAATATTTATCTGCTCTGCAGTAAAGGGAACAAACCAAAATGTGATTTTCATTATGTTGCAGATATTAAAGCTTCCACTACTGATGTTGTGTGTGAATGACAGAGAAAGTTAAAAAAAAAGGGGGGGGGCAAGATCAAGTGAATGAGTGAAAAATGAATGAGTAAAAAGATAGGAAGAGCACAAGAGTAGCTTAAGTGGAGAACACACAGGCATCTATTTAACAGCACAAACTTCAGATGACGATGGTTGCAGTATAGTTTGAATTGAAGGCACTTTATAGTCTAAACTTGTCACCACTAACTCTTTTTGAGTCTTAGTCCTTCCCACCAGGGATGAGAGCAGAAATGTCAAAAACAGACAGGAGGAGAAAGGAAGCGCATCATTTCAAACCATCGTCAACTATACGTGACTCAACTAATGCTACGTTGCAGCTTACCACTTTATTTAATCATTTATGTCAGATGAGTATTAAATGTGTTTGTAACAAAGTAGAATTCACTTTTAATTCGTTTTAAAGTGCAGGATTAGAGTGCCAGTCTTCAGACATTGCAGGTACCGAAAACACTTCCATAATGGATACACTGCAGGGTTTCCTCCAGGATTTTTTTAAACTGTGGGGGAGGGCCATTTTCTATTCTACCTTCAGTTCAGATCTGTAGTGATGAATATATCTTTGTGGTGTTTTGTAAACATTAAATGCTCGGCCATGACGGTTTCTGAATTTGCATATTCAATCACTCAAATTAAATCATGAAACTTTGCTGCTCCCGGACTTTTCCGAAAATTCATTTTCATTTAAATCAAGGTTTAATATCTATGCAAAGAATAGAAATTTCTACATATTTCACCCAGAGGTGCTCATTCTGATCGATATGCACAAAATCCCATGCAGTCAGAAAGACCTGTGGCCGGATTATGTAGAATTTTCTATTATTTACATAAATATCAAAACTTGTTTTAATGAAATTTTATGTAGTTTCGGGAAAAATCAGGGAGCAGCAGGGCTTAACAATTTCATTTGTCTATCGATCTAGCTATCAAATATGCAAATTCAGAAACTGACATTAATTGCTCGACCATCTTGGTCGAGCACTTAATGTTTAAAAAATACCACGAACATTTATTCATCACTAAAGATTTGAACTGAAGGTAGTTATAAAATGAGCATTTCTGTGAGGTGCAGACTCAGAAGCCTTGGCCGAGTGTCTGATGTGAAAAACAGGTAATTTAGTGAGGTGATTAAATGAATAGATGTATGGACGGAGGACTCCAGGGGAGGCTGAAAATCCTCATAGTTCCAGTGTTGAATGCATCAACTACCGCGGGATGTTGCAATCCTCGGGTGATTGAGTGAACTGGAGAATCCAGAGACGCTCTGCTCTGAAGCTCCTGGGTGAATATCGTTTCCTCACTGCTGTGTCAGGCCTAATATCTTCATTGACTTTTATTTATAAATTTTTTTTTTTTTACATTCAGTTAAGAGACAGTCACTAGGGATGGGAGCTCATGTTTGTATAGATTGAGGTTGGGGTAGGGGGGTGGAGGGGTTGGGGAGAGTGTGCATGTGCTCTGTGTGTTTGTGTATGTGTGAGTATGCATTTATGATTTTGTGTGAAAGAGATAATGTATGTTTAAAATTTCTGTTACATACTGTTGTGTGAAGGTTTTAAATTATCTTAAAAAGAAAATTGTTTCAACCATGTAAAGCACTTTGTGTTGCTTCTGCATTAAAAGCACTTTATACATAAAATTGAATTGAATAGGGAGCAACCGCTTTACGGAGCTTCCGCGTTCGGTGGGACCGTCAATGTTAATAACGAAGTGTTAGCGACAGTAACATTTAGTGTTTCAGATGGCGTTACAGTTACGTTTGGATAAACAGAACGATGTCGGGTAGTTTTCTGTAATGACTGAAAAGAGACCTGAGAACCCGGCTGCAGGTGGACCGTCTGGCTGTGGCCGACTTCCCGTACTGTCGCCTCTTTGCCGCCGCCACTCTCAAGTGAACCCGAAAAGAACGTTTTTTCAAATTAAATTATTTGCAGAGCAGTGTCACATTTCCATACTACTATTATGCTCCATAAATGTGCGCAAATATAGACTTTATATTTATGTGGATCCATTCATATCATTTACATTTGTAACATCTAAAAAAAAGATCATTATGAAGGCTTGGCGGCTTTTATTTTGAGTGGCGGTGCGCCACGATCATTTACATGTAGCGGAAACCATGCACTGGTGTTTCACTGCTTAAATCCTCCGCTCAATGTATTGATGAAATTTTACATAAAATAAAACCAGTAACACTTCAAACCAGATTGGAACTCACATATAATATGCATTGTACAGCATCATCACATACGCTGTGAGTTTCTGTCCATGTGATCTACTTGGAGCAGGTTTTAGATGCGTCCCTGTTCCAACACACCTTATCTAAAACCTGCAGGACAGGGCTGACTTGCATGTGATTTCATCAGATCTTTTGGTGCTAGGAAACAACCAAACATCTCACTGTATTCATGGTGATCTAAGGATTTCAACCACGCCTCTCCCTGCTTCACATTAAAAGTGCAAAGTGTAACAAAATCAAAGGTCTGTGTCAGAAAAAAAAATATATTATTAAAATCTGTGTTTCTATTGATATCTAACCACATAATTGACTAAAATACCTGAGTAATTTTACACTTGAGGCCACCAGATCCACTCACAGATGAAAACATGTTCATGTCTGGAAGAATTTTGGCCACTGAGGGCCACCGTACATTCACAACAAGGCTCTGCATTTGAAGTCATTTCTTTGCCCTTCTTTAATACTAGATGTCAGTAATTCTTACAAACTGTACCTTTAAACTGATTTTTGTTTCTATTTTACTTACATTTCTTATCCATTAATTTATCTTTAATAATTTATACTGAAGCAGTATACTTTTTGTTGTTAATTTCAGTTTAATTTAAACAAATTTAATAAATGACTTAGATTCAGGAATTCTTTGTTAGTGTTTTATTTGTATTTGTATTGTACTTTTTTAAATTTCACAAAAGACTCCTAAGAGCATGAGATAAGCATGATATAGCAGGCGTCTTACTCTCTAAACAAGCGTTGTTAATTACTGAAAAACCCACATTGACTGCAAATAACTTAAAACTCAAGCTAAGCTTGGTGCTGCTTGTCTCCCACGCCACTAATGAAAGAGGCAAGCTGACACTAAAACCTCTGAACTTAAAAAGTAAACCCTCCATCATCTGTCATTGGATGGGTTATCCCAAAGAGTGTTTCTGGATGTGTTCTTCCCTGATGTCCACTGTTTGATAAAGGAGGCATTAAACTCTTGAGGGGAGGTGCTGCCGGTCCCCCGAGGAGGAATTGCCCTCACTAACTTGTTTTCTGATCGATCTCTTGGACAAGTCCCTGTTAATTTGATGTGAGTGTATTGTTTGTCTGTTTCCATGCACCGCTTTGCGTTTCTCTATTAGCACCATCTGCCTTTTTTTGAGGAGGGGGGGGTTATGACCCTTATCTGGGTCACAAATCCTGGTTTGCTTTCATCCCCATCGGAGAGCGCAAGTGACAGAGCGGTGCAAAATTTCCTCTGAGCGAACTTCAAAGTCTACATCTGCCTTCGGCTTCACAAGTTACGCAACACACATTTCAGCTAAGAGTTTGTAATTTGACTGTAGGGCCAGAGAGGAAGGATTGGGGTCAGGGCAGCAGCAAACACCAAAATGCTAAAGAAACAACCCTGCAAGACACACGCACATAAAAAAACAGCTCTACTCTCTTGCATATTTTCTTCCGTCTTCTCCATAAATCTCCATAAATTCTTACTTTAAGCTACTTTCAATAAACATGCATAAACATATTATTGCTAATACCTACAGTAATCATTTTTCTAAAGGTTTTTATGGCTTAGTTTGCAGGTTTGCATCTGCAGGCCTGTGAAGAGGAGCTGCAACATCTCTTTTCTTGTGTTGGTACCTATTAGGAGAACGAAAGCCTCCGCCTCTGCACAGACTCACACCAGATGGCATCTCAGACACTGTTTCTGTAAATCAAAGTCCAGGAACTTATTTAACTCTCATGTTTCAGTGTGGCCTGTGGCTGCTGTAGCAGGCGCCTCTAGTGATGGCGGGCTCAGAGCTACATTTGTCATTTTAGGTGAGGATGCAGCAGTTTTGGCGGAGCGTCAGCAGCAGAGCAGATGGGCCGAGTTTATCTCAGCCGGATGAGCGACAGAACGGCAGTGGGAGGATGCTTCTAGCTCGCTCTCGCTTCTGTTTAATCTGTTATTTTCTCAATCTGTTACCGCGTGTCTCCCTGTCTGTATCTGTCTACATGCTGCAGTGCAGGGAGGGAGTTTTCACCGCATGAAACCAGAAGGCACTGAACGCTGTCGATGCTGAAGACTCTCTGACTCGCTGTTGCATGACCACACATCATTTCTGAGATTTGGATTAGAAGTTTTCTTGACGCTGCTAAAACACTGCATAGTTTAATGGGTTTAGGTTACAGCTAAAAGATGTTGCAGGCAGACTGAACGTGGACGTGTCCATATGTTATGCACTGATGTTTTTGTGCATCATTTGCTGGTTTCAACAGCCAAGTGTAGCTAACATTTGCTTGGCTACAATGCTTCTGTGTTTAGATCTTTATCATTTATATAGTAAGACTTAATATTCCGCTTCTGTGGCACAGATCTAATTGGTAACTCTGTTAGTAAAACTGGCTGTAATTAATTTATGATCAGTGTTAGGACTAAATGACCACACCATCCTGCCTCAGGAATTTTTGGAGTGTGACACTTTAGGCTTCGAAGCAGAACAGTAACCCTCTGCTTTAATTATTGTGGACAGTCAATGTCATAATTCTTTCATAATTTCAATAAAATTCTCATCAAATTCTGCATGTATTTGTATTAGTATCCCCGTCTGAAGTCTCATCCAGGTTTGATCATCTTCTCCAAATTTACAGAGCTGGAAATAACTGGAGAGTCTTCCCCGGATCAGGAATGAGGTCTTGCTCACAAGTGTGGGAAGAATGGAGCAGGAGATTGACAGTCGGATCGATGCGGCATTTGCAGTGATGCAGGCTCTGGATTGGTCTGTCCTGCTGAAAAAGGAGCTGAGCCGAAAGGTGAAGCTCTTGATATGCCGGTGAATCTACATTCCTTCCCTCACCTATGGTCGCGAGCTTCTGGTAGTGACCGAGGGACGAGATCGCGGATACAAGCAGCTGAAATTACTTTTTCCACGCAGGGTGTCGGGCTCTCCCTTAGAGATAAGGTGAGAAGTTCAATCATTCATTAGAGCCGCTGCTCCTCCACAACCAGAGGAGCCAGAGGAAGGGACTTGGGAATCTGGTTAGGATGCCTCCTGGACGGCTCCCCGGTGAGGTATTCTGAGCACGTCCCACCAGTTGGAGGCCCAGGGGAAGGCCCCAGATGGATGGATGGATGGGAAACCTGGTTATTTATATCTGTGTGAACATGGACATTTAAGGTTTCCAGGTTTCTGATTGTTCATTTGCAGTAACGTCTCATTTCTCTTCCTATCAGAATCAGTTTTATTTATCAAGCATGTGCACGGATAGAAGGAATTTGACTCTGGGTTTTCATCTCTCTTTTGTTCTAAACTATCTACAACTTAGATCTTTACCAGGTGAGAATAATCAGAAAAGCACATAAAAGTGTTTAGTATCTTTGTTTCTCCCAGAGAACACCAGACAGAATAACCAGGCTTTTCTATAATTAGGACGACATTTTTAAATAGCAAATAACCAGAAACAAAGTAGCTGCATCCTCAATCTAACTTTGATTTCTCTCCACGAGTGAGAGTAACAAATTGATCCTTTATTTTCGCAAAACTACAAGTAATAGATGTTTAAAGATTGTTTTAAGTATAAAAATAACATGACTGTAGCAGTAACATTCATGAAAGACTAATGCAGATGTAGTTTACAGCAGCATCGTATTGCTTTAAATGGCTTAAGTGAAGCTATTTAACTTTTTTATGGAAGGATGCAACTAATTATTTTCATTAGCAATTACACAGCTGATCATTTTAACTTCCTGTTTGGCAAACCCTTAAAAATGCAAAGAAAAACCCTTAAAATCAGTAAAATGTCAAATCGTGGAGGAAAATCAGTTTGCCTCCTGCTGATTGCTTCTGACTGCATGATGGTGGTGGGGGGGGGGACTGAAATGCCCCAAACATCCACACATGGCTAGACGGGTTGCCACAGTATAGAACAAAGTAGCTCAGATAAAAATACACAGCAGTGAGGAATGACTTTGTTCTCATTAAACCTTCACTTTAACCACCTGCTGTGTCTCTTCACATCACCAGTATCTGGATGAACAAAACAGCCCTCAAACACAAAGCGAAGATGATTTCCAGCTGCTGGCCAGGACAGAAACGATGCAGTTGTATGCGTAATATAATATTGGAAATTCACAAGACCGCGTAGATTAAAGAGCAAAGCTGGCCTCGCTCAAGTCATGACCATCAGTAGGTCCTCAGTTTCTCAAGTCAGCATGGCCACACTGTTATGTAGTGTTGTGTTGATGACAAATAGAAGAGATTGTGTCAAATCCCTTCACATGATGCCGATTCAATGAGTTAAATCAGTTGAAAAACAGAAACTTACTGAGTCTGACGATGCCGTCAGGGCACACACACCGAAAATACAAGAGAACCAGATGTTGACTGGCACTCCAGATGTGCCTCATTATCAGCATGGTGCAAAGAGCCCTAACATTAGTGAGTTATAATTTTAGAAATCTGGTTCGGAGTGTAAGAGCTTTGAAACCCGCTTATGATTGAAATAAATCTGAATCAAATCCAGTTTCATAGGCGTGCAGCCAATCACCTAACAGATGAAATTTCACCTCCACTAGCTTAACACCTGTTTATGTATATATTCTAAACATAAAGCTCTAAATAAAATTCTGTGTGCATCCATTTAAAAAAAAACAAAAAAAAAACACCTACATATTTCTGGGATTTTGACAATTCTGAACTGCCTTCACATTTACTAAAAAAATAATAGTTTGTTCTTTGTGTGATCATATATGATTAAGATGAAGACATTTCTGTATCATGTGACAAGCCGTTATCCAACGAAAGCTTATTAGCAGAAAAACAATCATCATGTTGGCTCAAACAAGTGTACATCAGTCATGCAAATGACTCACATGTGAACATGTGCGTGACTGTGTGAGTAAAAAAAAAAGAGAAAATGAGGCTAAAGAAACATTTAACTGATGGGAATTTTATGTCTTCTTGATAATTAGCTTACAGGCATTATTCACTATGCTGCAAGGGGATGATTTAATTTCTCACTCATTCTTTCTTTTACAGTTATTAAAGGGCTGATGATAAATTAGCTTTTCTATTCATGTGAACAAATAACTTCCATCTTTAATGTACCGTACAAGGAATTATGTAGCATTTGTGTGTAATTTGGCTTCATGGTTGATGCAGCAGAAATCTGCACTCGTAAATCAAATAACTTTTGTTTACCGTCGTTTAGAAAGCAAGGTCCAAAAGAAATTTTGATGAACATGGATTTTTCCTAAAGAACGGGCCAACAACAAGCCATCTGGATGCGAGCTCCTGCGTCATTTTTTATGAGTGCTATGCTCCCAAATAAATATTTACAAGCTCCGAGATTAACTATGGAGATTGCTGCATGTTCCACAGCTGCAAGGATACAAGGACAAGAGATACTTCTGTCTTGTCCTCCAGCTATATTCTTCCAATTTTCAAGCATGAAGATTGTATCTGCAAAAATGATACAGATATGAAAGCAAAAATTTACTTATACCAGCTTGTATCACATATAATAGAATCATTTAAACATCAATAAAGCTTTTCAGTAAATTCTGCTGAGCTCCACTTGGCTGCTTCTACTTGTCTTATCCAATTGAAAGTTCTTGCAAAGTTGCCCGTCATCCAGCCTGTCTGTTTACTTTCAGCAAAAGTTTCAAGGTTGTTGACTTCAGGGAGAGGAGAGGGAAAAAAAAGTGGAAAAGAAGAAGAAAAAAAACTGTTCTGACACTGACAACGTTCCATCTCTGTTAATGAAATCACTGAGTCTTGCCCAAGTGGCTGCTGAACCTGGAGCGAGGCCATGAACATCACTTTCGTCTCGTTTCACTCCAGACTCTCCTCCCTGCTTTTACTGTTACATCAGCTCTCTGTCATCCCATCCTCTCAATTCTTTGTGAGAGTGCCAGACGTGTGCAATTTCACTTGATGGAAATGCTGCGTGTGATGTCTTTGTACTGGATTAAATGGCACATCATGGGGTACTTTTTTTTTTTGTGTATTACATTTTCCTCACATGGCTGCGTTTCTGTTTTTCTTTTTCATAATATTCAAGTTTTTTCAGGCCCTTCACAGTGAGATTTAGAGGAAGCAGGAAACCGATGGAAACAGGGCTGAAGAAAGCAGCAAGACTGTTGTGTAATGGAACAAAAAAGCTAATAAAAGAGGTTAAAAAAAATAAAAAAAGCTCCGTAGTGTTAAAGAATGATCAGGTGCAGATTTAAAGCCTGAGTTGTGATTATTAGATAGGTGATGTGCATGTACAACTATTAGGGATTGATGCTTCAAAACTTCCCAAAAAGTAATCAAAGTATTTAAGATTTCTCCAGAAGACCTGTTCACATAAGGGAAAATGTGGCGGCATATTCCCATTAAAACCACTGGAAGGCTAGAGCACGTTCACACCAGGATCGTCCGGGCAGGAATTCTGAAAATTCCCACACCTTCGTTTGGTTTGTTTTAACACGGCACTTTACTCTCGCAGTTGCAACAGATGCTTGCTAGGGATGTGGGGGTGGGTGTGTGGGGGTGGTATCCCCTAAACGTCGGCTGGCCAAGAGGAAAGAAAAAGAAAATGCGGCTCATTGATTGGCCAGAGCTAATGTGGTTTCCACCACAACCTGTCCAATACAAGCAGCAGAGGCAGCCAGTTATCCGACATGTTGCTCTATGTCATGTCGTACATCACTTTCTCTCTTTGGTCCAGTGGATGGTCCGTTAGCTTTCACACTGTCAGTGCACCGGACCCCCCCACCCCCTCTTAGCTTGTGTGAATTTCTGTAAAAGGACCACAGTCCAGAGAGAGAGTTTATCAGATTATACTGTTTGACTCATTTTCCAAGCAAACGAATGTCTTCATATCATCAGTTTAGTTTCATGACTGTTTAAACAACAGTTTGGCCGACAAGCGTTTCCACATGATATCCAGAATAAACGTTGATACAAACAGGATTTATACATGCTGTTTGGAGCGGGATATAAAAACACCAGCTGACTCTATTAAAACACCCGACAATATTAATAAACAGAGCTGTAAACACCGTTTAGAAATTCAGCTGTAAATGTTGATTGTGAATGTGGCTCTTTATGGCACATTGGGCCGAACTCACAGATGTGACTGGCGATAAAACAGCAGAAAGGTGCGAGAAACATGTTCCTTCTCTGCTGCTTCCTCTTCACATCCATGTTGCAGCTCACTTTTTTATCCTTCTCCCTTGAATTAAATCAGATTAAACGCTGCAATGGATCAAAATTTTTAAACACGGTGGTCTAAACATTGAGATTTTCCTTCCGTTGGCCCTGCAAACAGAACGGAGTAATAACACAAGTAATAACGACATAAATAGCAAGTGACGTCGTTTTGTTCTCGTGGCCCTGGTTTGGGAGTTCTTGCAGTCTGTTCTCGACACATCAGCCAAGCTTAACTTTGTTCTCGTGAGGCTCCAAGAAGTATTGCGTGATTGGTTGGACTCTTGAGGTGGGCGTGGTTAAAAGCATGAAGTGGAAAACTCCGTTACGCTTCAAAACCAGGGGTCTCGGTTTGCTTGAAACGAAGCGACATGGCTCTGTAGTGGGTCTGGCTGTGGAAAACCAAACAAGTTCATAGCTATAAACAAGTTAGAACTGGTTTCAGCACCCAGTCCTGCGTCAATCACCGTTCCCTCACTTGCTATTTTTGTTGTTATCACTTGTGTTGAATTAACAAATAGATAAAAACATGTTTACATTTTCTGAGTTACCAACTGATGCAAAAAAAGCTGCATCAATTCTTTGATGTTTATGACTTTGTCGTGTTCTCTTCCCATTTTCCAACTATTTCTCACAACTTTTCCTCCACCCCCCTCTTTGTCTTCAGCTCTCCCTCCGTCCATCCTCCTCCCCTCCTCCAGCTGGATGTGTTCACTAATGCAGGCTCATCGTCCTTGAGAGACAAGCCTTTTATTCCAGTAAGCCTCTTCCATTTCATTAGGCCTGAATTTATAGCAGCACACACACACACACACACACACACTCGCCCATAGAGGGTGTATTTATAGAAGGCGATGGCACCATAAAAGTGTCCG